>BSQZ01000007.1:3047500-3137500 GCA_033239005.1 Lamellibrachia satsuma
GTAGTATGGATAGTAGAGTGTTTCTAAGCGGACACTGTATTGATTGTCATTTAATATATAGTTCCTCAGAAAGAAATCACACGGCCTTGTGTGAACAACTTTTCCCAATATTTTTAGATGGAGGGTGGTAGTTATATTGGCTTGTAATTGGAACTCTAATTTTTTTCTTTTGTTTATTTTTATTTCCCCAGGAACGTTCCCTCACTTATGGACTTGTTTATCAAAGCAGCTATCGGTATGGATAATTCTTCCCCAATTAATTTAAGAAGGTAGGGATTAAAATTGTCATAACCAGAGCTTTTGTTTGGTTGAAAAGAATTTATTATTTGTGTAATTTTATTTGCATTAGTAGGACGCACAAGTAAGCTTTTCGGATTTTGGTTTGGAACTTTTGTAGATATTGGGCGAAGTCGATGAGACTGAACAAGTTGTGGCCGTTCTCTCGCGTCTCGAGATATTATAAAAAGTTTGCGTTGCCGTCCTTGACATCGCGACCGAAGAAGAGCATCCTGGTAAAGATGTGTACTACTTAAACAGCAGTGCTCAAAATGCGCGCGTACACGCACACGCACGCTCGCACGTACGCATGCAGGCATGCACACACATGTACAGGCAACGTCGTATTACGCGTTAGCATTTCTTAAAGAAGTGCGGGAATTAATTAAAAGGAATAACAACAAGGCGCTAACTAAAATGCTTTTTCTGTGTATAAACAAAGTTTAATATTGTGTGTACTACATGCCAAAATAAAAAATAAAAATAGGAAAAATGTATTTATTGGTAAAATTCAATGATGATATGGGTTTACATTCAGTCAGTGATTTCTATGCAATGCTTCAGCATCGGTTCACTCGCGTCACTATAGCGAGTGGTGGCGATGTCAATTTTCCAGATAAAAAAAACATAATGTAACGATTTCGAATCGCTAGCGGCTAGTGATACCGCAGAATCATCTTCGAATTCGTCTCTTTCGGAGCAGCTTTGCGACGCCAGTAGCCTTTGACTTTCTGACCGAACCATGAAAACAAATTTCTCCTCATATATATCATACGCATACACTTGTGACATGGTCAAACACTATTCATACTTCCATATATAGATCAAAACAATCAAAAACGTATCATCGCCTATGCGTAAGCTTCGCGGATTTAGGCGTAGAACATATAGCTAGCTTTTGTTTTTTTTGTAATTTGTTATCGTTACATGGCAATGAGATGTAAATACACGAGGAGACGTTTGGCAGCTCTAGGTGGTTGTTTTCATGGTTTGGTGAGAAAGTAAACATCGCAATAGCAGGAGTAGCGCTGACGGGTGGTGGTGATTTCGGCCCTCGGAGAATTCGGCCCAATTGCCATGTCATTTCGGCTTGGTGAATTCGGTGACTGACGTGACACGCAAGATCTACTCAGATCTAGCTAGCAATTGATTAGCCTTCACTTTAAGGGTTTGTTATTCATGTACTTGTCATCAAAGGGACGCTAAGTTTCATTAGATAGGGGAAGTTCGGGTAATTCGTATCCCCTAAGCCCTAAGGAAACAGTTGTATAACTTTGGAGTTAAACGCAATAGAACGTTACGAAAAAAAGTACCGCTACTTCACGCACCATAAACGTCTATCTAGTTGGCATAATTGAATGCAAAATAATAATTTACCCAATTCTTACATACCTCGCATACATATGCTACCCCTTGCCCTCACCTGCACATACACTGTGTGCCCACCTGAGGTAACCTGACATACACTGTGTGTCCACCTGAGGCAACCTGATATACACTGTGTGCCCACCTGAGGTAACCTGACATACACTGTGTGCCCACCTGAGGTAACCTGGCATACACTGTGTGCACACCTGAGGTAACCTGATATACACTGTGTGCCCACCTGAAGTAAACTGACATACACTGTGTGAGCGCACCTGAGGTAACCTGGCATACACTGTGTGCACACCTGAGGTAACCTGACAAACACTGTGTGCCCACCTGAAGTAAACTGACATACACTGTGTGAGCCCACCTGAGGTAAACTGACATACACTGTGTGCACACCTGAGGTAAACTGACAAACACTGTGTGCCCACCTGAGGTAAACTGACATACACTGTGTGCCCACCTGAAGTAAACTGACATACACTGTGTGCCCACCTGAGGTAACCTGACAAACACTGTGTGCCCACCTGAGGTAAACTGACATACACTGTGTGCACACCTGAGGTAACCTGGCATACACTGTGTGCCCACCTGAGGTAATCTGACATACTCTGTGTGCCAACCTGAGGTAATCTGACATACTCTGTGTGCCAACCTTTAGATCATGTCTTTGTTTACACTTTCCTCGCACATGTAGCAGTACTAGGCATCACTACTGTTAAAAGTACCATGACATTACTCAGTAGAAAATTAATGTCTACTTATTCGTTATAGATGAAAAAATGATGAGTTACCTAACTTGCATACGTATTCCAACTCGTGGCCCACACCGACTGACATACACTGTGTGAGCCCACCTGAGGTAAACTGACATACACTGTGTGCCCATCTGAAGTAAACTGACATACACTGTGTGCCCACCTGAGGTAACCTGACATACACTGTGTGCCCACCTGAAGTAAACTGACATACACTGTGTGCCCACCTGAGGTAAACTGACATACACTGTGTGCCCACCTGAGGTAAACTGACATACACTGTGTGCACACCTGAGGTAAACTGACATACACTGTGTGCACACCTGAGGTAACCTGGCATACACTGTGTGCCCACCTGAGGTAATCTGACATACTCTCTGTGCCAACCTTTAGATCATGTCTTTCTTTACACTTTCCTCGCACATGTAGCAGTACTAGGCATCACTACTGTTAAAAGTACCATGACATTACTCAGTAGAAAATTAATGTCTACTTATTCGTTATAGATGAAAAAATGATGAGTTACCTAACTTGCATACGTATTCCAACTCGTGGCCCACACCGACACAGGCACTGTGCGCCCACCTGAGGCAAATCTGACATTCAATCAGTCTTCCTTTACACTTTCCTCGCACTTGAAACCAGGCATCACTACTGTTAAATATACCACCAAATTCCGCAGCACAAAATTGAAGTCTATCTATTCGTTATATATTAACGAAACGCAATGATTTGCCTAATTGTCACACAACTCGCATACATATTCCACCCCGTTGCTCAATCCTGCACATTCAATGTGTGCCAACCTGAGGCAGACCTGACGTTCAATGTGTTCTTTTACACTTTCCTCGCACATGAAACAGTACCAAGCATCCCTACTGTAATTTTGAATGTTTTTTTTGTTTGCAGTTTGCCCTATTCTGTTAGCAGGTTGTTCTATTCTGTTAGCAGGTTGTTATATTCTGTTAGCAGGTTGTTATATTCTGTTAGCAGGTATTCTATTCTGTTAGCAGGTTGTTCTATTATGTTAGCAGGTTGTTCTATTATGTTAGCAGGTTGTTCTGTTCTGTTAGCAGGTTGTCCTATTATGTTAGCATGTTGTCCTATTCTGTTAGCAGGTTGTCCTATTCTGTTAGCAGGTTGTTCTATTCTGTTAGCAGGTTGTTCTATTCTGTTAGCAGGTTGTTCTATTCTGTTAGCAGGTTGTTCTATTCTGTTAGCAGGTTGTTCTATTCTGTTAGCAGGTTGTCCTATTCTGTTAGCAGGTTGTTCTCTTCTGTTAGCAGGTTGTCCTATTCTGTGAGCAGGGTGTTCTATTCTGTTAGCAGGGTGTTCTATTCTGTTAGCAGGTTGTTCTCTTCTGTTAGCAGGGTGTCCTATTCTGTGAGCAGGGTGTTCTATTCTGTTAGCAGGTTGTCCTATTCTGTTAGCAGGTTGTTCTCTTCTGTTAGCAGGTTGTCCTATTCTGTGAGCAGGGTGTTCTATTCTGTTAGCAGGTTGTTCTCTTCTGTTAGCAGGTTGTCCTATTCTGTGAGCAGGGTGTTCTATTCTGTTAGCAGGTTGTCCTATTCTGTTAGCAGGTTGTTCTCTTCTGTTAGCAGGTTGTCCTATTCTGTGAGCAGGTTGTTCTATTCTGTTAGCAGGTTGTCCTATTCTGTTAGCAGGTTGTCCTATTCTGTTAGCAGGTTGTCCTATTTTGTGAGCAGGGTGTTCTATTCTGTTAGCAGGTTGTCCTATTCTGTTAGCATGTTGTCCTATTATGTTAGCAGGTTGTCCTGTTCTGTTAGCAGGTTGTCCTATTCTGTTAGCAGGTTGTCCTATTCTGTTAGTTGGTTGTCATATTCTGTTAGCAGGTTGTTCTATTCTGTTAGCAGGTTTTTATATTCTGTTAGCAGGTTGTTCTATTCTGTTAGCAGGTTGTTCTATTCTCTTTGCTGCTTGTCCTGTATTCTTTGGTGCACAGTCTTTGTATTTTGATTCGCTTGGTTACATGACTTTCTCTCTGGTTGATTTTCTTAATCGCTATATCGTTAGCCAAAGCCAAATTTGCCTTGTAAGGACTCGATGCCTAAAATTTATGGTCTGCTAGTTTTTGTCTGCCTTTTCACCAACTTTGCCTCTTTAACTGAGAGTGGAAAGACATCAGTAACACCTGCCCGAGAGATGTCGCTTTAATCTGCTTCACGTATCTCACTAACCAGCACACGAGCATGAGATGAACTTGTTTGTAACGAGGGGGGCGGTTCGGGCAAACTTTCCCATTCTCCTTCGTCTGCTCCATTACGTGGTTTCGTAACGATATATTCGTAGTACTCAGAATCTTCTGTTGGCGTGTACTGGGCATGAATTGGGGTCTCGTTTTGGAACACATCCTCCCCATACATGATAATGGTATCATGGTGTGTGATTGAAGCATTGGTTGATCCTATAAAGACTTTGCTAGTTGCCATTATTTCTTATCATAGCGGTTGGATTTGACATCAAATTGATGTTTAAGAAATGTCAGCATTTAGGGCCTCCCCTTCAATAGCGGTATATTCATCAACATGTTCACAAAATAACTGGACGGTTGTAGCCCTCGAGGCGTCAGCTTGAACCTTTTCATTGATTTGCAGGATTGGATCGTTAGGAAGGCCTGTTGAATTTCTCAGAGCTATTTGAAGTGAAGGACTTGTGCTAACCACTATGCTGCGGAAAAAGCATGATAGGGATTACTCGAGAAGCTGGAGACTGAGGGCTTACCACAGGTTGAGGGCCAACTGGAGACTAAGGGCCACCCGTTGACCGGATACTGAGGGCCTACCACATGTTGAGGGCCAACCGTTGACTGAGGGCCAACTGGAGACTGAGGGCCTACCACAGGTTGAGGGCCAACTGGAGACTGAGTGCCAACCGTTGACTGATGGCCAACTGGAGAGTGAGGGCTAACCACTGACTGAGGGTCAACTGGAGACCGAGGGCCAACAGGAGACTGAGGGCCTATCACAGGTTGAGGGCCAACTGGAGACTGAGTGCCAACCGTTGACTGGTGGCCAACTGGAGAGTGAGGCCTAACCGCTGACTGAGGGTCAACTGGAGACCGAGGGCCAACAGGAGACTGAGGGCCAACTGTTGACTGAGGGTCATCTGAAGACTGAGGGCCAACTGGAGATTCGGGCCAAGTGGAGACTCAGAGCTAAATGGATACTCATGGCCAATCGGAGAATTAGGGCCAACCAGTAACTGAGATTCATCTTGTATCTGAAGGCCAACTGTAGACTGAGGAGAGATTGCAGTGTCTGCTTCAAATTCTTGGTCAAATACATGCCTATCGCAAGGCCAAATACCATGAAGCCATTTACTGCGTTTACCATAGTTGCTGCTTTGATATACGAAGCTCCGAGAAGCTGACTAATGTAATCCCTCTGCTTGGATGAGCTCTCAACCATTTCTCAATTTTCTGAACAATAGTAGGTTTGCAGTGGTTTGAAGACACTGACATCAAGTGGCTATAATTTGTATGTTGTGTGTGGGGGAATGATAACATAATCCCTCCAGCGTCCCTTGCCGTGGTGATGGCCTCCAAGTTGCTGATATGTGTTGAGTGACCATCCCGTAATGACTGTACTTTGTTGTCGATGGATGGTTTCACAGTCGAGATTACGTGTTTAAACCAAATGAAGAATGTCTCTGAAGATCAGCATTGGCAGTACATAATTCCGTGATGCACTTACGCAGAAAACCCCAATGGTGTTCACACCTCTTTCTCTGCTAGTGATGGCTCACACCTGAGATTTTCCTTTGTGGGCAAGAACTTTCTCGCACTTCTGAACGGTTGAAAATCCCGTTTCATCTACCTTATAAATTCTCGTCGCAGGGAACTTGTTCTCGTCGAGAACCTTTTCAAGGATGTTGAGATAGTCTCCTTCTGCTTGTTTGTTGAATCCTGATGATCGAGCAAGTGACGTTGTCTCGGTTTTGCGCATGGAAAGTTTGGGATGTCTTTTGATGAACGAAGCGAAAAGAACCAGTCTTTTCCAGCTCGCTGTTTGTGTTTGTTAAAACAACGAACAAAGTAATTTCGCTCAACGATGTCGTACCCCGACTTCATCATATTGTCTCTGGTTATGCTGCACCAGTTCCCCCTCAACCTCGGGGAGGGGGGATGGAGGGGCAAGCAGGTTGCCCTCCCTCTCTTCTTGGTGCATCTATTTGCATATTTATTTATGTACATGAGGTGACGCATGAGACTTGGTTTGGAAATGTTATTATGCCTGGATACAGCATTTAGTCCCTGCCCTCTTCTCAGGGCCGACAAGGCGTTTGTCATATCACATGACGACCACTTGGCAGACTGGCCCCTGCAACAGTAATCACCGTCATGAGAATGATCGATATAATCGACCCCACTATTCGAGAACCTTTACAATATGTGCAGCAAGCATGTGTCGATTCACTTAATAAAATTTGGATTCCATCGAAGGCAAATACACAGTGAAATGTGAACAGTGTATAATTATGAGGCAGTGCATTGTACAGTGGAGTCTCATTAATCCGGACGCCAATAATGCACACATGTATTTTATTTTGGCTCTTCATTGTACATACACATTAAGAATGATATAAAATAAAAGAAACAAGTAGAAAATATGTATCTTGTTCATGTTGTTCACAGGGTCATTCATATTTATCTTGTTCATGTTGCTCACAGGGTCATTCATATTTATCTTGTTCATGTTGCTCACAGGGTCATTCATATTTATCTTGTTCATGTTGCTCACAGGGTCATTCATATTTATCTTGTTCATGTTGCTCACAGGGTCATTCATATTTATCTTGTTCATGTTGCTCACAGGGTCATTCATATTTCACCAACAGTTAATAGTCAACTAAATTACATAACTTGCAAAATTCAAGTTAGCTCAAATTAATTTACAGAAATGCAAGAATATCTTAATTAGTTAATATAGTAGGTTAATCGCACCAGGCCTGAGGTGGAGCATAAATAGTACCTTGAGCGAGTAATAAGTACCACTGGTTCGATTTATCATCCACCAGGTGGTACTAATTTCCCAACACGTATCGCACACAGGAACCAAAACTGACCTACTGATTTTTCAGGGGACCGAGCGAACAGAAAAGCCTAGGAATGTGCCTATGAATGACTGCTCGTGTTCACGGGGTAGCAAGTACATTTCATGCAGAGTTAGGAAAATACTGCACCCACTTTCTTTCCGTGGCATCTTGCATCACAGGGGGTAGAAAACGAAATGTGCTAACCGTTTTCCGGTCGGCTTCTTTGGCGCCATTTTTTTTGCTTCATGGAATGGCCGCTCGTGGCGCTACTGTACAGTGCACTGTTCAGTTTCAAAGTCTTAGCCAGTTCTCGTCATTCGCGTCGGTCCTATTTACCCGACGGTACAAGATACCCGAACTTCCCCTACTGTTGAAGTACAAAGGTTTGTCTATTTCGTATAGTGAGCAGGTGTGAATAAAAGACAATGCTTCACATTCAAAATGATCTGACGAAAGACACTGTATAGATGAAAGACCATATGCAGGTGGCTCCGTTGTATTCACAATACAGTAATCGCTTATCACTGTCATTGCTCTGTATTTGATTTAATAAAAAAACTGGGGAGAATTTCCCCTGAAGAGGGGAAACGTTTGAAAATCTGAAAAAAACAGAAACAATATATTATGATAATTGTAATTTTATTTATTTCAATTATTCAACTATATATAATATTATAGTTTTTGGCATAATATATTATATTATAGGAATTTTAAAGATACAGCGAATTGTTCTAATGAGCGTCTCGTTGACTGCGTGTTAAAATGAAAAAAAAAACATAGCGCCGTATTTTATGCGAAAGGAATCGAAAGCTATGAAAAACAGCTACATATAAAACAGTTCGGGTTAATGTGGAACAAAATCAGTTAACAAATGAGATAATAAATAGTACGTGTTATTTACAGTAAGACACACACTAACCTTCATGTGCGCGCTACACAATCGTTTGGGCCGAGATCACTATGCCCTTTCAGAGATTTTAGCACCCCGGATAACCCTGGGTTACCACCTTCTCTGGTCGTTTTCTCGAAGCGATCAAAGCCGGCTGTGCTTCGTTGGTTTGGTGTTTGCTTTTTTTAAATTGACTCCATAGGGAACTTAAGCCAACTACATGTTAGTTTATTCTTACTACTGTTTGCATTACAATAAAATGCCGCACAATATACCATTCTGACGCTCACTTCTAAACAACCGCTATCGCTGTTAACGGTACGGCGTATTGTATTGTATTTTATTGTGTTGTACCTTATTCAGTTCCAACAGGTCCGAAGACCCAGTAACAGGACTGATAACAAAATATAAGAACAATACAAATAAATAATAAAAACAATAAGAACAATAGGTATAATAAGTGTATAAAACCACACAATACCGACATTACTAACATAGCAAGCTAAGACATTAGCATTATACATAGAAATGTTTTTGAATTACAGATCTGAAGGTATTGGCTCCTATAAATATATCACAAGTGGGTTCAGTTAAATACAATGTGTTGAAAGTAGTCATTTAAAACTGAGTATTTCCTAATATTGATTCTGCTATTGGAGATTATAAAAGGATTGTAGTTTCGTAGAGATCTCGAACGACAGTGATAGAGGACATTTCCTACCAGATAGGACGAAATTAGATGAGATTGCACTTATGTAGAAAGATCAGATCTGCAACTTTCCTACGATGTTGAAGGGACGGTAGTCTAAAATGATGGCAAAGCGCAGGATAATTGTCAGTGGAGTACTGTATTTTGGATTTATAACATAGATACTTAATTAATGTTTTTCAACTCATTCGATTTTGTCGATAAAAGTATGTTGCCATTGATTCCAGATAAGACTGCAATAGTCCAACTGGCTTCTGTCTATATATATAAATATATATATATATATATATATATATATATATATATATATATATATATATATATATATATATATATATATATATATATATATATATATATATATATATATATATATATATATATATATATATATATATATATATATATATATATATATATATATACAAATATACAAAGCTTGTGCCAGGTCTCACACCCGAGGCACACACTGTCCAGATCCTTCTGCACTAACTGACAATCGGTCACCGACGAAATTTCTCTAAATAGAGTGATTTTTCACATGAATCATAAATTAAATATATTATATGGCACGATGTATATTCTTTATTAAAAAAAAATAAGTAGGATTATTCACATGTGAATTATAGTAGACCAGTGTACAGCAGTTGCTGTTGGAATATTATCTTTGCTGTACACGTTGAAAATACAACACTAAGTAAACCAATAGTTGTTCACAAGTGATTTATAATACTAGTATACCACATTTGTCTAATCAATAACTTGTTTGTAATAAGATATGATAAAAAGTTACCACAAATATGTCATTCTCATATAATAATACATAGGACTATTATAGTAAATTATACTGGATAATCACAATTGACTAGAGTAATCTTGTTCGTAGGTTCCCCAGATGTAATGTTTCAGTTTCTTTTTAAATATAGAGTGTTTATATATTCCATTCCATCAAGATAATCGTCAGGCTTTTCTGCGACGAATGGTATTTCATTAGCTAATTCTGATCCAATGGTCGTGAAATGCTCATTAAATTTATCAGCGATTAGTTGCTTGTTTTCTGTTAATTTACCATTGACTAAGAACTCTTGGCTACATGAAAATACTGTTCTCTTGCTTATGATTTCCCTTATCACATGCCAAGCTTTTTTCAAGTTGCTCTTGTGCTTATCAAACTCCTTCTGATAGTGATAGTTTTCTGCTATATTAATAAGTTGCCTTAATTTGTTTTTGTATTTTTTATAATTGATTTCATTAAACACTGTTGGTTTTCTCAAGAAAAACATGTATAGTTTATGCTTTGTTTTTATAGAATTCCTAAACCCTTTGGTGATCCATACTCTATGTTTCCCTTTTCTTACCTTTTTCTTAGCTGGGGGAATGATTTATCATATGCCATTGAAATTTTCTTTTGAAATGAAGTATAACTTTTTGGGGGATCTTCAGATGCATAAACATCATTCCAACATATTGTATCTATAATACTTTTGAATAAGGCAATGGTTTGATCATTATATATTCTGGTCTCTATCGTTACATCATCTTTTATATCATTATTTAGCTTAGTTAGTAGAAATATTGGTAAGTGATCAGAAATGTCTGTATAAAATATTCCATGCAGT
The DNA here is from genome assembly GCA_033239005.1 of Lamellibrachia satsuma. Taxonomy (NCBI): domain Eukaryota; kingdom Metazoa; phylum Annelida; class Polychaeta; order Sabellida; family Siboglinidae; genus Lamellibrachia; species Lamellibrachia satsuma. The sequence continues at coordinate 3,058,178 of BSQZ01000007.1, forward strand.
TGATTATATTCACCAAGTATATAATTACTGTATATATTGTTTATTAATGTGGCTGTAGTTGGTGTTATTCTAGTGGGCTTAGTAACATGAGGTATTAGTGAATTTGAAAACATTGTATCTACATAGTCATGAGTTTCCATATGGTGATCATAGTTTAGTAAATTAATGTTAAAATCACCCATGGTATAACACTGTTTATTTCCAATTTTTAGTGTATGTATAATTTTAATGATTTGTTCTGTAAAAACATTAATATTTGTATTTGGTGGTCTATAAACTACACCAACCAATATTTTCTGTTTGTGTTTCTTGAACTGAGACTTGATTTCAACAAAAAGACATTCTCTGCGTTCAGTCATAATATTAATGTCTGGCCTTTCTACATAATCATATGATCTGTGTAAATACATAGATACTCCTCCTCCTCTTCTGGAGGGTCTCGTAAGATGAATACTTTTGTATTCTGGTAATTCATAAATCTCTGAGGTTTCATGGTTTAACCACGTTTCACTTAAAGCAATTATCGATAATTGTAGATCTATCAATGTTAAGTAGTTGCTCAGCTTGTCAGTATTTTTCAGTATACTTCTAATATTCAGATGCATTAAGGAAAGTCCTCTAGCATAGTTGTCATTGCATTTTATGATTTCATTGATATCACTTTCAAGGTAGTATTTGGTAGTTAGTGCAGTGGTGCTTGTTGCAAGGATATTTCAATCAGGATCTAAGTCTCCCATGTTAAGGTTACTGTTTTCATAGTCAAACTCATCATCTGGAGATGATGCAATTCTAGTTAAGTGACTCATTTCAGTTATTAACATAATACATACATACATACACATATAAATACATATCTATTGGGCTCCTGTGGTAAACGTAATGATTTTCAAACATATTAACAACATACATTGTTGTGTGGCAACTCGCATATAGTACAATATTAATTCATTAGTAATATGTAGTGTGATTAAAAAAAGAAATATAACAATAACATAATCAGATAGGGTACAAGTAAATGATTCCCCAGGGGTCTGGCCGAAGCAGATGATGTTCTAACCTATTCAATGTGTAGCATCAGAATGATGTCATTTCATACAAGTTTCAGTTGAGAATTGATGATACACACGTTACACACAGTAAGTATCTAGACATTGTACAGTTGATCTTCAACATGTATCACAACAGTGTCGAATCACAACGAGTTAACGATACTACTCACGGTAATGTCTAGAGATTCTAGACATTACTCACGGTAATGTCTAGAGATTCTAGTTATTCTACGTCACTGCTTTTCAGTTAGACAATTTCGTGATGTATTTGAGTAGGTGTGTTCGCACAGATAAAGTCCTGATATTATTGAAGTCAGTGCACTGGAACAATTAGGTTTTGATCGAATGTGAAGTCACGGCAAACAAAAGCATTAGTCGATACTAAACCAACGATTTGGTTTAGTATCGAGCAGTACTTAGACACTCACGTTATCTATCTCTTTCTTAAATATTGTATTCGACGACATAGGAGTTGGCAGACATACATTTCTTTCTATGCTCTTTCTACAGCTGACATGAGGAGATCCTCACACGACCTCAGATTCATGTGTCCTTCAACATGATTACTCACCTCACTAGTCTCTCCTTTGGATAGACTACTGTTGAGACGTCTAAAATGGAATATAAATTATTGCCATGCGTTTTGGCCCCTTAGATGGTCATATGTGATGTCGGAATCTAACACTCCGTCCAACGTTTTGGCCCCTTAAAAGCTCATATGTGATGTCAGAATCTAACACTCCGTCGAACGCAAATCATGTCTGGTGTTTTAATAGGAACATCTTTGGAATTTACATCCCATCTGTGTTTAGGGCGAATGCGCTTGCTAACCTTCAAACAGTTTCGAGACTGTTACGAGATATATTATGTTTAGCAAATTTTCAGTTACGTCTTTGTAAATGACACTTGCCTGTTCTACAGAAACGTAAAACAAATGTGACCCAGGAGATGGGCGCTGTCTTCGTTCCGTCGTCAGAAACGGGGTTCAGCGGTAAGTCGGTTAAACTTGGAGAGAGAGGGAGGGGCAGGGAGAGCGATGCGCGCGCGCACGCATGCACGCACGCACGCACACACACTTTCTCTATTTCTCTTTCTCTCTTTCTCTCTGTCTCTGTCTGTCTGTCTGTCTGTCTGTCTCTCTATCTCTCTCTCTCTCTCTCTCTCACTCTCTCTCTCTCTCTCTCTCTCTCTCTCTCTCTCTCTCTCTCTCTCTCTCTCTCTCTCTCTCTCTCTCTCTCTCTCTCTCTCTCTCTCTCTCTCTCTCTCTCTCTCTCTCTCTCTCTCTGTCTCTCTCTCTCTCTCTCTCTCTCTCTCTGTCTCTCTCTCTCTCTCTCTCTCTCTCCCTCTCTCTCTCTCTCTGTCTCTCTGTCTCTCTCCCTCTCTCTCTCTTTCTCTAATATCAAAGCCGCTGATCATTTAGGAATGAACTTCACCAGTAGTGAATCTTCGTCTGAAGAGGACTATGCTCCGCGTCTAGCGGTTCGTGGGATCTGCAACTCAAGGAAAGCCGTGTCATTACCCAAACTGAAAATCAGAAGAAACCTCGCTGGATTAGACCCTGAAACACTGAGAAGTAAAGTAAGTACTTAGAAGATATATTTAACTTGTATAATTATGTTACTACACAAACACGCATGTGATTTTATCACTGCAGGCCTACATTTTCCAAACACAAAGCAATAAATATACTCAACAATTGACCAAGACAGCTGCACCAGAATATTGTGTGTGTGTGTGTGCGTGCGTGCGTGCGTGCGTGCGTGCGTGCGTGTGTGTGCGTGTGCCATCAACATAACCACGTGACCATGTCGCACATCCAAGAATTTAACAAGATTTAACAAGATTGCCATCCCAAACAACAAGTTCCAGATGGCAAATGGACAAGGAAGCCATTGGCTTATCGAGAGTCGAACAATTTTCTCATTTTCTTTAAGTTTTAAGAATATATTCCTATCAACATCCTCATAACCGTTCACTATTTTAAACACTTCTATTTAGTCTCCTCTTAGTCTCCTGGTCTTTAGCGTTGTCAAACCACATTGTAATAAACGACTTTCGTAACTAAGGTCTCTTAATTCTGGAATCATCTTAATTGCTCTTCGTTGTATTCTTTCTAGCTTATCTATGTCTTTTTTACGATATGGCCTCCATGCTTGAATACGATATTCCAAATGTGGTCTAACTATTGCTTTGTACAGGGGTACAATTAGATGTTTCTCCTTATACGTGATAGTTCTCCTAATTAGCCCTAGAATTTGATTTCCTTTCGAAGCAGCAATCCCACATTGCTCTGAAACTTTCATGTCAGCATTAAATGTTACTCCTAAATCCTTTTCTTGTGTGATTCTACCTAGTACAGCATCCCCCATTTTATATTCCTCGTCCATATTTCCATGTCCTGTGTGTATACATTTACACTTCCCAAAATTGAATAACATTTGCCATTTTTCTGACCATTTAACTAATTTTTCTAGATCATCCTGTAAACTTTGTTTATCTGTATCATTAGTAACCTTTCTGAATACTTTTGTATCATCTGCAAATTTGAGTACTTTGCTAGATATGTCATCCTCCAAATCATTTATATATATTAAAAACAGTATAGGGCCTAACACTGATCCCTGTGGTACCCCAGTCAAAACAGATTTCCAGTTTGAAATCTTACCATCTACTATTACTCTCTGTCTTCTGTGTGTAAGCCACTTTTCTATCCAGTTGATTACATCATTGCCTATACCATGGGCTTTTAGTTTAAGTAACAATCTTTGATGTGGCACTTTATCGAAAGCTTTCTGAAAATCTAAGTAGACAACATCCACTGGTGACCCGTGATCTACCCACTTTGTAATTTCTTCTAAAAAACATAAGAGATTGGTTAGACATGACCTTGCTTTTAGGAATCCATGTTGAGATGTATTTATTAATTTATGTTTTATGAGGAATTCCACCATGTGGTCTCTAATTAATATTTCGAGTAATTTACATACAACTGATGTTAAACTCACTGGTCTGTAATTTTCTGGCTTCTTCCTCGATCCCTTCTTAAACAGCGGCGTAATGTTTGCTTCTTTCCATTCTGAAGGAACTATTCCTTCTTCTAGTGACAAGTTAAATAAGTTTGCAAGTGGTGTACTAATTTGATCAACAATTTCCTTTAGCAGTTTTGGTGGTATCCCATCAACTCCAGGTGATTTATTATCTTTCATCTTCTTAATTTTCTTTGCTATCATTTCAGGAGTTACAAATAACTGCCCTAAATGTTCTGATTTGTTGCCCTCAAATTTAGTCAATGGAACTGGAAGTGAGTTGATATCTTCTGTGGTAAAAACTGAGCTGAAATACTCATTCAGGACCTCTGCCATTTGGAACCCATCTGAAATTATGTTTTCACTGTTGTTTTCCAGTGGTACGACCTTATCTCGAACTTTCTGTTTACTCCTTACATAAGCATAGAAACTCTTGCTGTCATTTTTTATATTACCTGCCAATTTTTGTTCAAAGGTTCTTTTAGATTTTCTAATTTCAGTTGTAGCTAGGTTAAGTGCCTCTTTGTAGTTTGAGTAGTCTTCTATATTTCCAGTGTGTTTATAGACCTTACACAGCATCTGTTTGTGAGCAATTTTTCTAATAGCGTCTTTTGACAGGTGTTTTTTCCTGGATCTTTTCCCTTGTTTTCTTGATGGAATAAATTTCTCAATAATGCCCTCAATCTCATATTTTAAACAAGTCCAGCATTCTATTACTAAACTTGTAAAATATATCTTGTTTGCTGCAAAAAATATCAATCAACAGAATCATCTGTTCTGGACAAAATGTGTACTTGGTTTGCTGTAAACAAGTTTTCCCTGAATGTTTTGAAAACAAGTTAACATACAACAATACTTCGGCAAAAGAGATATTTCAACAATAACACGTCAAAAAATCCACTTGTGAGGTGTTGTGCTACCACAAATATTAGAGCTATATATGACTCTTTCTGTATATTTCATAAGTCTCTGGAATTCCCTAGATACTGAGCTCACTAACATTTAAACAGTAAGGTAATTCAAACACAGGTATAAGAAAGCAATCATAAGTGAATATACATAGTTACTCTGTATAACATAATTTAATTACTGTTACTAGTTACTATTGCTATTTCTGAATTAACATAATATATAATATTTCAATAATTTTGTATGTATCATGTTTATTGACAATGTAAATAATAGGACTATATTCCTTATAAATGTAGGAATTTGAATTACATGTGATTCAGTATTTTTCAAATTTTTCTAATAATCTTCTGATTACTCAAATGTTATTAAATGAATAGCTATGTAGGGGATACATTATATACACGTTTTTAAACTTCTTGTGTATTCCTTTCAAACATCTTTTTACGTCACTGAAGAAACAAATATTGTCAAAGTTATTGCAGCCATTACTATGTTTGTTGTTTGAATAGATATATATATTGTCACGGCTATTGCAGCCATTACTATGTTTGTTGTTTGAATAGAATGTATTGAATTGAATTGAATACCGTATTGGATGGTTCAGATTATACTGCATTATACGAATAGTTTACCTGAAAAAGCTATGTTGCGTCGTAAGCATTTGTTTCATTAGTACAACACTCAACTGTGCGTAACTGGATATAGTAAAGACAGCATATCGTTGCATTATTGTTACTGTCAGACTGGAGTCACCTGCGTCTCACGACGACCGACTAAATTAAAACTATCGCGCCACACCAGATTCTCCCGTATCCACGAAGTATTTAATGTTTGGTTTCTAAAAAAATAACAACATTTACCAATGCCATTTTAAAGGCTCCATAATGTATCATCATTCCATCGTTTTGTGTAGCCGTAGCCTGAAGCGGCGAACGCACCTGTCCACTTCCGTCATCCGTTGTCCGTTGTTTTTATTTCGTTTTAACATAGACGAGCCGCATTGTCGCCCGATTCCGCACAAATCGCTCCCAGACCGATTTATACGGAACATTGCGGCTCGGCTGTGGTAAAACAATGGAAGACGTACGACGTATACCTAGAGCTGATGATAGAAGCGGGCAGGTGTGTTCGCCGCTTTAAGCTAGGATTCCATATGGACGGATACGGCTGCGGATGCGTTTACTGTTAACGGATGCGGAGTGCGTGTTTCGTGATTCTATGCGTGCGGAACGCTGTGCCTTTTATTTCTCTTTCCGCTTCTGGTTTGCCGTTTTTGCTCAAGTCAACTGTCCCAGATAGTGCTCATACGTAGTATCTACCATCTTGAGCTTCTTCGACACCATTGCCGAATTCCCGTGCCATCATAATGTAGATACTGCTTCACGTGTTGTGAATTTTCTGAGCGTCTTTATGCTCTACACACTTGGGGTCGTATAAAATAGGATTATGACGCACTTTTTCCACCAGAACTTCTATTTGAGCTATTGGTAGTTTTCGTGACGGTATGTTTCAATCCTAGTCATTATCAATGTATTCTTAATTACGCTGCCATATTGAAACTTGGGAAAAAACCGCTATATTGACGTCACTCCTGGGAATTTCCTGTCCGATTCATGTGCGGATACGATTTGAATCGCTACATGGAGCCATTCGATTTGTCGCCTCCGTATCCGCATGACAAAACACACCCGCACACATGGAATCACTCCTATGAATTCCCACTATAGCCATTTGTTGTCGCATACCGCATGCCGCTTCCGTACATATGGAATCGTAGCTTTATTTAGGCAGTTGGCGTCTCCGTGCAATATTTCTAGCCACTTTGAGTTCACCATCTGTCCAATGCTTGATGTTGTCAATCCATCCAATTTTTCTTTCAACTCGTCAGGTTTTCCTTGGTAGTTCTTCTGTGCTGCTAAATACTATACTATCTGGCATTCTTTCCAAATGATCATAATTAGCCAGCTTTCTTCTCTTAATGAAACAGCAAACTTCACTATTTAAATGATACTTGACGGATGTTGTGTCTGCGCATGCTCACAGAGGCGGAATGACGTCATGCTGTACACGGACCAAGTTCGCGAGTTCTACGCGAAGCAATCACTAAAATGTTGGAATGGCATGCGTGTACACGATATTCAGTCTCCGATACTGCAGGTCTGTAGACGCCTTGGGGCATGTATAGGATACGACATGTCAGTCTGATTAACATGTCGTACGACGTTGATCTGCGGTAAATAGGTGCGGAAGGTATAATACATTTCATAATTGCATATTTTACGTACGTTGATACTTGCCACAGTAGCATGATTATATTTATTGAAATAATTACATCATGCATATGCAATGCCGTTATCCTAAATTTCAGATTATTAATTCCATTTATCGTAATCAAGTTTTCGATTAAATCCAAATTTCTGAATCGTGTCTGCTCATTTACATCAAAAACCTGACTTGACTTTAAAACGTGGGCCATAATAACCCATCGCTGTCCTTCGGGAAGTTGCAACCCTCTATTTTGTTCTAATTATAGCATGCTGCGTTGTTGTCAATAGTGCGAGCCCAGTGTCATTCCTGGTAACATCCACTTGGTCTTCCTCTCTTCTGCTGTCCTTTGAAGTTTTGTTTGCCTGCTTGCCTAACGATGTTATCCCTTTGCATGCGCCAGACATGCCCAAACCATCTGAGTCTTCTGTGTCTGATGACATCTGTGATAGATTCAGGGGTAAATGTGTCCTCTCTGATCTCGATATTTGGTAGTCTGTCCGCCCTGGTAACACATCTAATCGTATCTAATAATCTCAAACAACCAAAGAGATTGTATCTCCTGTGATCGAAGCGTCCAAACTTCCGCACCATAGATTGCTATTGACAGTATAAGGGCTCTGATCAAAGATAAAGACACTCATAATCAAAATGAATAGGCTGGAAAGTCCATTTAATAAGTTCTTTAATGTGGTTCCCCAAAAAACTAGCGATTCTAAATTAATGCATTATCGAACATTTTACAGTGCTTTATTTATACGTGGCCCGCCCCTGACATATATCTGTCTATTCTGGATTTAAACATGCACACTGGTAGTGTTTACACGTCAGCACGCAATTGGTTTCAATGTCCCGGGACATATCGTGAACTGCTTACTTATAACGTGGACTACTTACTTATAACGTGGACTACTTACTTATTACGTGGGCTATTTACTTATAACGTTGACTACTTACTTATTACGTGGACTACTTACTTATAACGTGGACTACTTACTTATAACGTGGACTACTTACTTATTACGTGGACTACTTACTTATAACGTGGACTACTTACTTATAACGTGGACTACTTACTTATTACGTGGACTACTTACTTAATACGTGGACTATTTACTTATAACGTGGACTGCTTACTTATTACGTGAACTACTTACTTATAACCTGAATTACTTACTTATAACGTGGACTACGTACTTATAACGTGGGTTATTTACTTATAACGTGGACTAATTACTTATAACGTGGACTACGTACTTATAACGTGGGCTATTTACTTATAACGTGGACTAATTACTTATAACGTGGACTACGTACTTATACCGTGGGCTATTTACTTATAACGTGGACTACTTACTTATAACGTGGACTACTTACTTATAACGTGGACTACTTACTTACGGCGTGGACTCCGCTCAACAGAATCACTTCGGCCCAGAGCAATTTGAATTTGTTAGGCGGATGATTAACTTAAGCGGCTTACTTTAGTACAGCGGGAATTGAAAATGATTCTTTCCTGGCCAATATATTTTATTCTACTGAGCGGTTGATTCTGCTACTGGTGCTTCTGGCTTCGTGTTCAAAATTCGGATGGCAAAATAACTTTGGTGCACATATAGCTATTTTGAAACAACGTCGATACTTGTTCCTGACTCTCTGCATCCCCACACCACGACGTTATATCACTACATGAGCATTTGATATAAACAAATATGTTGTGTGTATCAGTACATATGTGGTATTTCGTATAACTTCGCACAACTGATTATTTGGCTCTGTTATGCGTTCTTGATTGTTCCCGTACTACGGACGCTGTTGGCTCTGTAATGTGTGCGGACTAACCATACCGTGCATGGGGAAGGCAGGTGGGTGGATTGTGATGATGAGGTCTGAAATTGCGTCGGACCTGCGGGATGTTTAATTCTGACATTTGAAACGTGTGTATTATCGCCCACTCCAAGAAGCAACCACAGGCCTACGCCACTCCGCTTGAACATCATAGGGCGTATGTTTTTGACGTCCGCGGAGCCACCTGAAGCGGAGAATGCGGAGAGGATAAAAAAGAGTAGACTTGGGAGAGGGCAGCAACCGCCTTGTTATCGCCCATAAACAATATGGACGCAGAATCAGAAGCCGTGTCAATTGTTAGCGATTTTTTCTTCAGCGACGATATACGTAATTGCGTTGTCACGTGTACAAATCAAACAGAAAACTATACGTTTAATTCCGTATTTTGTACAAATGCCACTTACCAATCTTTGTGCTAAGCCATGCTTAAAGTCACGTGACCGGAAACTCTCCGCTCGCGACATGCCCCGCAGACGGCGAGGTCGGAGCGGTCCGGACAGCTTCTCCGGTCTGTTCTATTTAGCGCGGAGAGATCACGTGACCTCTCCGCGTCAAAAAGAATAGCAAAGAATACTCTCTCCAACAACCGTGATTACATAACAACTGTGGTTACATGTCCAGGGAGTGTGACGAAACCAACAACAATAACGAGTTGTAATCGCACACCGAACGTGCAATATGCCAAAGGCACGTAAAAACAGTAATAATCCGGATGATTTGGACGTTCTTGCGCTAAGATTGATTGAGCTACTTAATGGCGACGCCGTATTAGCGAAACTGAAAACAGCTCTATACCCGTGTGCTATCGCAGAAAAAATCGATTCACTCAATAGTCACACTGAACGTTTGTCAAAACAACTACAAGCGAAGGACTCGCGCATTACCGAGTTTGAAACTAAAGGACGCCTATTAGTGAACGCACTGACAAGCGTGAGCAATGCATCCGCTGGCGAAATCTAACTTTCCATGGCATCGCGGAAAGAAGCGAGGGTGAGGACAGACACCGTCGTGCTTGATGTCATCAACAACAAGATGGTGTGTCACCTCCAGTTGTGAAATGCGAAATCGAGAGAAGCCACTGCCTAGGTGCAAAGCATGAAACTGGCTGTCGCACTGTCATCGTGAGGTTCAGGGCCGAGCGAACTCGGGATAAAGTGTTCCGTGAACGCTTCAAATTAAAGAGTCACAATTCTTAGGCTTTAAGCCTTATATTATTGACCCACTACTTTATTACCCCTCTTCATGTTTATTTATTACCCCTCTTCATGTTTATTTATTCTAAATATTGTTATGACTATCCCAAATTATGCACTGACTTACACCAAACATTCTATAACATTGATACATTCACCGGATACAAATAAACACAAACTCACTCATCTACAAAATACCTCACATGTGTACAGTGGTTCAGCCATCTTAATTGTATGTCCAACTTTAACCTATGAGTTCTGATGAGGCATTTCTCTCCTACTTGGGAGGTATTAAATATAATTGCCTAACCAATCTTCTAGATATATGTGATAATAGTACTGAACTAAACGAACTAAATGAACACCAATTTATATGTTGGCAAGAGACGTCCAATATTGATGATTTATCCCAATTCAGTTTACATGAAATCCGAACCAACCGAAGACAATACACCAAATTTGAAAATAAAAATTCTGATATTTTATCTATAACAATTGGTGTACCACAGGGCTCTATCCTTGGTCCCTTGTTATTTACAACATATATTAATAATTTTCCAAAAGTATTAAGTGTTTTAAGTTTATTATGTATGCCGACGACACCAACTTATTTAGCACTATCAAATCTTTTAATGATAATTTACCAAACAGAAGTACTGAATCGGCAATAAATTTTCAACTCCTTAAAATACCCGAATGGCTTAATATTAACAAATTATCATTAAACAGAAACAAATCTAAATATATGAACTTTTAAATGCCAAACAAAGTTATAAATAACTTTACCCTCAACATTAATAATACAAACATAAACCGGGTGGAATAATACAATTTTTTTAGGACTGACTCTAGATAAAAATACATACCATTTCCTGTCTTCCTACCACTACACCTCAACATAACTTGAACGTCCCTCAACCATTTGCAATATTTATCATTTCCTACATATTCACATCACTTAACCAATCTTACGCTTACTACTGTTCTGAAACATGCACGGAGCCGACAAACTCCATCTTGTTTGTTTTCCACGTTGCACTTGGCTTATGCCACCTTGACTATTCTTTCAGTGTGTGTAAGATATCACACAAGCTGAATTTTTGTTTTATATACCTATTGTTTTGTGAATAATGGTTTGGCTGCCTTAATTTCATGTCCGATTATATTAAAACATTATTGCACAATAAAATATATTGTTAACCAAATTAAAAATGCAAATAAATGATAACTGACGAAACTTTTCTCTTGTATACAGGTGGTATTGAATTTTTTTCTAAATAATATATTATATATCAATAGTAATAATAGTAATAATGAAAATAGTGAACTGCCATTGATACGCTGATCTTCATATTATGACTTTGAAAAAATGTATTCAGTAGCAAAAAACAATAATAACATTTCAGTATTCTAAGTTATAACATACAATCAATTGATTCAAAGTTTAGTGAACTGGAGGCATTTGTAAATGACTTATCTTCCTTACATTTCAAATTTAGTCAAGAGAGCTGGTTATCTGATACGGATGACTTATCATTACTACAATTAAGTGGATACGACTGTATATCCCAAGGAAAAAGCTGCAGTAATAAAGGGTGGATTAATAATATATATAGATCAACAATTTAATTATGAATTAAATATGAAATTAAACACGAATAAACAATGGGAGGGGCAAATACTACAAGTAAATGGAGGAGGCTTACCACAGACGATCACTATAGGAAATATATACCGATCTCCAAGGCCATTAAATGAAAATTATAGTGAATTTCTAAATGAATTTACAACAGTCATATCATCTATGCAAAATCGTAAAAAAATAATCTTATTCTAGCAGGGGACTATAATATAAATATGCTAAAAATAAATGAGCAGGAACATTGTAGCAGGTTCTTTGACATGTTAACTTCATTTAGTATCTTCCCCAAATCACTCTTCCCACAAGGTTTATAACACACTAATTGATAATTTCTTTTGTAATTTAACAAAATATATATTAGAGAGTACAGCAGGAATATTAATAAAAAAATTCTCTGATCATCAACCGTATTTCATAATTATGGATACTACTCTGAAAAAACAGCATCCTACAAAATTCATAAAAATTAATATTCAAAACAAAAAAGCAATGTTAAAAGTTAAAGAGAATTTAATCTCTACTAAAATATATGAGAAACTAGACATAAGTCCAACGGCTGACACAAACCGTAACTATAACATTATCCTAGATGAAATCAATCAAGCTAAAAATAAATATATGATGAGTAAATTAGTGAAATTTAATAAATATAAACATAAAACGTCTACATGGATAACTCAAGATCTGGTAGCCTCAATACGACACAGAGATAAACTTTACAAACAAATACAATTAACAAATTCTGATTCTCCAGAACATGAAATGTTACGGATTAATCTAAGAACGTACAATGTTATATTATTGAAAAGGAGCTTTCGTATAGCAAAGCTATCATATTTTGAAACACGTTTTAATCAATTCAAATTTGACATAAAATACTTGGAAAACTATAAATGAAATCCTGTCTAAAAGTAAAACTAATAAATAATTTCCTACATATTTTAAAGAATGAAATTCTATTATGACAGATATATTGGAAATTGCAAATACATTTAATGCATTTTTTTTTACTAATATGGGGCATCATCTGGCAAACAATGTCAAATGCAAAGGCTTCCATGATCATTCGTGTTATTTAAATAAAACAGTAAACTCTGTTTTTACATTTAACAAACTTGAAGAATATATTGTAAAGAGAATAGTAAATAATCTACCCAACAAAAATAGTTATGGATTTGATGGTTTTCCACCAAACTACTAAAATTAATTGAACCTGCAATAACTAAATCTTTAACATTATTAACAAATCAAGTATTAACCACAGGAGTATTCCCTGGTAAATTAAAAATTGCTAAGGTTATTCCAATTCTTAAAAAAGGCGAGCTAACAATATTTAATAATTAGACCCATATCTCTTCTACCAGCTATTTCAAAAGTATTTGAAAATTTTTTTTATCAATTGTCAACTTATTTAAAAGACTCCAAACTTTTCTTTGACCATCAATATGGATTTCGACCCAAGCATTCAACGGAATATGCTGCACTGGAATTAATAGATTAATTAATTAATAGATAGGATTATAACCCAAATGGATCAGGATGAAATACCCATAAACATATATTTTGACCTTTCTAAAGCATTCGATATCATTGACCATTTAATTTTAATTGACAAATTAAAATATGGTATAAATGGTACAAATCTGAACTTATTCAGTAGCTACCTAAATAACCGTAAACAATATACTGAAATTGATCATATAAAATCAAACATGTTACCAATAACAACTGGCATACCACAGAGCTCAATCCTAGGACCTCTGTTATTTATTATATATATCAATCATTTTGCACAAGCCAGTAAAATGTTTAATTTCATCATTTATGCTGATGACACAACCTTATCAAGTACTTTACAAATACTTTTAATGATAACATACAAAATGACAATTTAGAATCTTTAATAAATGATGAACTTTTAAAAATAAATGAATGGCTAAAAATAAATAAATTATCATTAAACATTGCAAAATATAAATATATGACATTCCAAAGGACAAATAGAAATATACAGACGCTTACTCTGAAGATAGATAATATAAATATTGAACAAGTTAAGGAAATAAATTTCTCAGGTTTAATTATTGATACAAATCTGGACTGGAAAAGACATACTGAAAAAATTTCAAACACATGTTCCAAAAAGATTGGTATTTTAAATGAATTAAACATGTGTTATCACAACAAATTAAAACGTTATTATATAATTCGTTAATTGTACCACACATTAATTATTGCATCATGGCTTGGGGTTTTCAAACAAATAGAATACTAACATTTCAAAAGAAAGCATTGAGAATTATTACCTTAAGTAACTATAATTCCCACACAGAGCCGCTCCATAAAAAAAACTCAGCACGTTAAAAGTAGATGACATTCTTAAATTACAACAATTAAAATTTTATTATAAATATTTACATAACAATTTACCAGTTTATTTACAAAACTGGAGGATAATCTTCAGCTATGACATACATAATTATGATACACGAACCAAGAATGAAATATATACTTATAAAAGAAATGTCTTCGGCATAATTTACCATTTTTACTTAATAATAGTCCCAGTATAGTTAAGGAAAAGCTTAATACACACAGCTTACAAGGATTTGCTCAGTATGCAAAACTTTATTTTTTCAAAAATTATCAAGATTCATGCACAAGGCAAATTTGCTATATATGTATGCAACATTAAAAAATACAACCACCTGTCACCTTATACTAAGAGGCGCCTAAACTGCATAATCAAGCGAGAATAGTAATACACGAACACGCACTTGCACACGAACAAGCACATGCACGCGCACACTCATACACACACACACACACACACACACACACACACACACACACACACACACACACACACACACACACACACACACACACACACACACACACACACACACACACACACACACACACACACACACACACACACACACACACACACACACACACACACACATGCACACACACCGCACACATACACGCACACACACACGCACACACACACACACACACACACACACACACACACACACACACACACACACACACACACACACACACACACACACACACACACACACACATGCACACACACCGCACACATACACGCACACGCACACGCACACGCACACGCACACGCACACACACACACACACACACACACAATCAGAAATGAAATGATTATTATGGTGTTTTTTCCCCTCTTTTTTTCTTCTTCTTCTCTTGGAAAAATTATATATGTTTGACCAACTGATTTAGTTAAATTTTATATTGCAAGTTGGCTCCTCGATAGCGACTATCAAAGTCTTAGAGGAGTTTCCTGACACTATTTGTTTGTTTACCTTAATATATACCACATTTACTTACAACCATATACACCTGTATTATTTAAAATTATAATTTAACATGGACATATATGTATTATGTGAAACATATGATGGGTCAAATAAAAACATTTCTTCTTCTTCTTCTCTACAGTTTATGTTAATTGATATTATTATCACTACTGTTTATTAAGGTATTTTGTGTTTGTATTTGTGAACACATTAATACATATATTCTTTGTCACTCAATTGTATTTGTATTGTAAAGGGGGTCAAATCAAACTTTCTTGTTCTCTTGTTCACCCACCTTCGAACGAACGCTGACATAACGTTTCTTCGCGTTCGCCTACTGTTGACTCTAGGAACGATTCCAAGAAATCTACGCCAGCTACATGCCCTGCCGGAAGGAAGACGTGTTCGTGCGGGCGCCGTACACTCCGCCGCCTCTGTCGATGGCCTACCTGACGGCTCTCCGTCGTATCATCGACCACCCGACGATGCTACTGAGTAAGCCGGTCCGACGTCGCAATGCTCGCACGGAGTCCGTGCTGTTCTCTGCGACAGATGGCTTCACCCCATTGAGCAGGGACCGTAGCTGAAGTAATGTATGTGCTTGAACCAGAGCTGTCCTCGTTGGTGGTTCGACGGACGGCAGCTTCAGCGATATGACGAGGCGAAGCAGTGTCGCAAAGGTTATTCATAATTAAATTTGTACCAAATTCGTAGCGGCAATGTTGTTTCTTGTAGTATTGATGCGAGAGATACTGGAAGTCGCAACAGGACATTTCTCCTGTGATGTCAATTCAATGTGGCTTGTTTGCTTTTTCCGTGTGTCAGTGCACACTAATGCACATATACAACACGGAAATATTACACTTTGTAGTCCCAAATACATTAGCCACACATTGTTTCACATGTGACGTTGACGTCGTCAACATGCCAATGTTCAACAGAGAAAGATGTACGAATGTTACAACCTTCCTTCACACCATATGGCTGGCGTTTATTGAACTCTAGAACAAGTCATCTAAGTATGAATACCAGCCTGACAGCTCATTCAGTTGTACAGATAAGGACTTGATAATTTACATAGAAAATAACTTCAGCAGAAGTAAATGTCTCCCAGCGCTAACGACAGCAACAACAACAACAATGGACCACTGTATATAACAGCGGACAACAACATTGACAACAAAAACAACAACAACAAAAACAACAACAACAACAACAACAACACATACTCACACACAACATTAATAATTCGGTTCAATATTTGCGCCATGCACCTTAGACAGTTGTACAATTGATGCCATAATATATGTAATCAGTACTCTGGTAATTAAGAATTTGATAACCGCAAGCGGATGTACCAACACAATTATACAGATCCACCACGAGCGGGCCAATATTACTTTTAGGAGACAAAGTGCTCATACTTGCCGACGACACAAGCTGAAGTGAAACATCACATGACACTTGCTGAATGACGTATACGTCGATTCATTGCCGTCATGGCGTAGAAAGGACTGCTTCCTTGGACGCCTTGTGGCACTTACAACGGCTGTCATCAATGCTTCGTGATTGTCATCCTTGCCAGTCCCAGCTTCCAACAAAAGGACCGTCGCGAGACAGTTGGAACTGCCGCCCTATCTCTAACTTGCCATTAATGTTTTAACACTTGGAAGAGTAGTTGCTTGCCAGTCAGTATACCATTTTGAGATGATCGATTTTCGTGAGCGATTCCACTCCGACTTCCGATGCCGTATGTATAATCGACTGCCAATTTGAAGTCTGTCTGAATCGACCCTTTCTCTTAATTAGTGGTTGTTATGATAGTAACGCATTTCGATTACTGAACCATACTAACAACACTAGCATATCAGTTGGTTCACAATCTATGACTATATAGACAAACATTGGATATTACATATTCAACAATCACATTAATTTTCAGAAAAAGCTTTAATTTTCACAAACAGCTTTGTTGTCACAGTGACATGCTACGCGTATCATTGTGAACTGCACTGGTTCGATAACATCAAACATACTGCTGCAGAACTGGTGACAAGGTACATATTGGCCTTGCCAACGCTACAAAAAGAGAACAGTTTTGGTGACGTTCAATAAATTATTATGGAGTCCATCTATCAACGCAGGGTGACGTCATGCATGCGTCATTTGCGTAACTACTGTAACGCTTCAGACGATTATGTTGGAGCAACTGTGACCCGCGGGTTATTACTTCGTCGTTTTAGCGGAACTCGACCACACATACAGTTAATGCCATGGATGAGCTGACTTATTCTAGCGATGAGTCATCAGAAGAAGGAGAAACAAAGGATGTTCGCGTTGATAACGTGCTGGTGTCGGAAGACGAAGACACCTCAGCAATAAAAGGGTACAAAGAAACTGAAAATTCCACAGCTGATGACATCATTGAAGAAGATATACGTGACATAGGGGTTAGTCAAGGTAATGTCAATGAAGACGACGTTGATGGTACTACGTCAGAAGCTGGACAAGAGGTGGGCCCCGATGGCAATGATGCGGGAAGTGCTGACGACTCTGATCAAAATGAGCAGGAAACGGAGGAGATAGTAAACGACGGGGACTATCCGTTCGAAGATGAGACTAGCGACAATGAGCAAGAAGAAGGAACAGGGAAACAAGAATACGCTGAAAAAGATGAGACACAAGGAAATAACGCGAACGATTACGACGACATTGAGCAAGATGAAGGAACAGGAGATCAAGCCTACGCTGAACAAGATTACGATGACGATTTGGCTGCAATAGAAGAGGTGCACAGGTCGTTTGTGTCACTGCAAGGCTTCGGATATGACGGTCTAACGCAAGATGACGATGATGGAAGTAAAGGCGACGAGGGAAGTAAAGCCGACGAGGGGAGTAAAGGCGAGATCGAAGAACACGGCAAAGAAAAGGACGACAAAGAAGACCAGAATCAAAGGAAAAGAAAAGGAAAGAAAAAGTCGGTTAGAGTGTCCTTCCACATGACTGAGGACACATTGGAAGAATCGTCGCTAGAGCCTAAGGTATTCATTGTTTCATAACACAATAGTATTGCTCTAGCTTGAACACTTTGTTCGATGTAACCGATTAGCATAGCACTACATTTAAACATGCAGAAATGCAACTTTTCATGTGTAATATTGGTTATGGCATAATCTTTATTCTGACGTTTAAAGCGTATTTGTTCTCACGCTAATATGCCGTCACCTATGCGTGATCGAAACGACGTAACACAATGGGGGGCAATGCAGTAATTAAAGTTTGGGCATAACAAATTCGCAATCATAGCGTGTGTAACGTCTTACAAGTGTCATCATTCTAGCAACCTAATGCGATTGGAAAACAAAATTTAACGCATGCTAATCCTATGCGACAGGTGGATTATCTTTTAGCCTTGTTTGAGACTGATGTAGGCCTATTTTATATAACTGTTAATTTCGCTGAATCGTTTTGCAGATTTGGCGAGAAGAGCATGCCAGCAAACCAAGTTCCTCCGTAAGCGTTCACGGCAATGCAGTTTTACTTAATGATTTCTTATGTCGTTCAACACAATTTATTATCATGTATGTTTATTTTCAGAACTTGTGACAATTAGACTACTTCTTCGTATTTTATTATTTAAATATACAGTAAGGTGAATTATACAATTGTCGTCATCATTGTTGCCATCACCACTGTGTTGTCATTGTCACGTTCGTGTTTATTCTATTTTTACTATTACCAGTAGTACTTATACTTTACCGTCACCAATGTCATACAATGCGACATTCTCGTCAACGAACTGCTTTTAATACGTCAGAGCACCATCAACACCTCCACGACTAATGCATCGGATGACGAGAACGCCAGTTTCACTACTTCAGCAATGAAGGTAAGTGCCTCCCAGCTGAACGTATATTTGGGAGTTCGCTAGGTCGGCTAGGGTAGGATGAGTGCCACCACCACCACCACCACCACCACAACCGCCACCACCACCACCACCACCGCCAACACCACCACCACCACCACCACCACTAGCACCACCACCACCACCGCCAACACCACCAGCACCACCACTACCACCACCATCACCACTAGTACCACCACCACCGCCAACACCACCACCACCGCCAACACCACCAGCACCACCACAACCACCACCAACACCACTAGCACCACCACCACCGCCAACACCACCACCACCACTACCACCACCACCGGCAACACCATCAGCACCACCATCAGCACCACCACCAGCACCACCACCACCACCAGCACCAGCACCACCACCACCCCCCACCACCACCACCGCCACCACCACAACCTTTAATTGTGTTCATGTTCCGCAGGATATGAACAAAGAGCGGAGAGCGACACTGGGCGTGTACACCCTTAACAAAGGTTGGTGCACTGTTTTCTGCAAATTATTCAAACATTAACAAGACCAGTTTACATCATTTGGAAATATGTAACTCTACAACCTCAACATGAAACTCAAAGCCAAATATAGTGAATAAATGACCGATTTAATATCTACGTTGTATTTTTATAGATGTCCTAACATCAAACATTCCAAAGTGGTACAGTGACAAGATTGTGACCACAGAACAAATAGAATTATTCAGAGACGTAAGTGTTACTACCATGTCGTTGTGTGTTACAAACATGTCTTTGTGTGTTTACAACCGTGTCGTTGTGTGTTACAACCATGTCTTTGTGTGTTTACAACCATGTCGTTGTGTGTTACAACCATGTCTTTGTGTGTTTACAACCATGTCGTTGTGTGTTACAACCATGTCGTTGTGTGTTACAACCATGTCGTTGTGTGTTACAACCATGTCGTTGTGTGTTGCAACCATGTCTTTGTGTGTTACACCCATGTCGTTGTGTGTTGCAACCATGTCGTTGTATGTTACAACCATGTCGTTGTATGTTACAACCATGTCGTTGTGTGTTACAACCATGTCATTGTATGTAACAACCAAGGGGTTGTGTGCTACAACCATATCGTACGTTACAACCATGTCGTTGTGTGTTACAAGATTTAACAAGATTGCAATATCAAACAACAAGTTCCAGATGACAAGTGGACAAGGAAGCCATTGGCTTATTGATAGTACAACAGTTTTCTCATCTATGTGTAGCCCGCCCTTATCAGATATATGTCAATTTTATTTTTAAACATATTCACACTACTAGCATTAACACAATCATTTGGCAGTTTGTTCCATTCATTTATCACCCTCTGTGTTCACTTAACTAATGCTGCCTTGTGTCCTCTGGTTCTACTGCCTTCTTTAGGTTTGAAGAACATATTCCTATCAACATCCTCATAACCATTCACTATTTTAAACACTTCTATTTGGTCTCCTCTTAGTCTCATGGTCTGTAGTGTTGTCAAACCACATTGTAATAAGCGGCTTTCGTAACTAAGGTCTCTCAATTCTGGAATCATTTTATTTGCTCTTCGTTGTATTCTTTCTAACTTGTCTATGTCCTTTTTACGATACGGCCTTCGTGTTTAAATACAATATTCCAAGTGTGGTCTAACTATTGCTTTGTGCAGGGGTACACTTAGCTGTTTCTCATTATACGTGATAGTTCTCCTAATTAGCCCTAGAATTATTTTATTTCCTTTTGCAGCAGCAATCCGACATTGCTCTGAAACTTTCATGTCAGCACTAAATGTTACTCCCAAGTCCTTTTCTTATGTGGTTCTACCTAGTACAGCATCCTCCATTTTATATTCTTCATCCATGTTTCAATGTCCTATGTGTATGCATTTACACTTCCCAAAATTTAATAACATTTGCAATTTTTCTGACCATTTAACTAATTTATCTAGATCATCCTGTAAACTTTGTTTATCTATAACATTAGTAACCTTTCTGAACACTTTTGTGTCATCTGCAAATTTGAGCACTTTGCTAGATATGTCATCTTCCAAATCATTTCTATATATTAAAAATAATATAGGGCCTAATACTAACCCTGTGGTACCCCACTCAAAACAGATTTCCAGTCGTTGTGTGTTACAATCATGTCGTTGTGTGATAAAACCATGTCGTTGTTTGTTACAACCATGTCGTTTTGTATTACAACCACGTCGTTCTGTGATACAACCACGTCACTGTGTGTTACAACCACGTCACTGTGTGTTACAATCACGTCGTTCTGTGATACAACCACGTCACTGTGTGTTACAACCACGTCACTGTGTGTTACAACCACGTCACTGTGTGTTACAACCACGTCGTTCTGTGATACAACCACGTCACTGTGTGTTACAACCACGTCACTGTGTGTTACAACCACTTCGTTGTGTGTTACAACCATATCGTTGTGTGTTACAACCATATCGTTGTTATGTGTTACAACCTTGCTGTTTTTCGTTACAACTATGTTGTTGTTCGTTACAATCATGTTGTTGTTCGTTACAATCATGTTGTTGTGCGGTACAACATTTATTTTGTACCAATTCATTAACTAAGTTGTGACGCAGCAGATTATATTTCTACTACAGTGTTTATATGGAAATAAACATGTGCTGTATTGTACTTCATGTTAAACAATATATTGACAATCACCAGCGTTACGATATAATTTGTTGTTTTCTAACAGCTTCGAAAATGTATGCTCATGAAACCAACATCGAAAGCAAATTCAAACACTCAACATTCCTATGCAGATGCTATTTTACTTGGAATGTTGCCGCGGCGGCCCTAAAATCCCACGATTGTTCAACAAGATTAACAAAATAGACCCAACAATAACGGAGAACGACGTCCAGACGGTCGTCGACAAGATCCAGGGTCGACGCGGGGGCTACAGGGAGGTCGACTTCGACGAGTTCCTGTACGAGCTCGCCCAACTCTCCAGCTCCGACAGTCGTGAGTAGCGGACGAGACATCGACTACCTTTATCGTTCCTATCATAATACCTTTATCGTCCCTATCATAATATCTTTATCGTCCCTATCATAATACATTTATCGTCCCTATCATAAAACATTTATCGTCCATATAATAATCATTTGTTTGTCGCCAGTGGCGAGCGTAGATCAAATTATACGTTCACAAAGTATAGCATATGCCTATTTACACTTTCGCAAGTTACCAGATCTAATGATTAAAGTAAGTTGTTTCGATGATTTTAACAAAAGTACACATTCGTTTATTAGACCAACCGCTCATTTTACTTAAATTATTTATGCTCTACAGATCTGAGCTCCAACGAGTCTGACTAACGATGGGCTAGATGAACTAACGATGGGCTAGATGAACTAACGATGGGCTAGATGAACTAACGATGGGCTAGATGAACTAACAATGGACTAGATGAACTAACGATGGGCTAGATGAACTAACGATGGGCTAGATGAACTAACGATGGGCTAGATGAACTAATGGGGCTGTTTAACTTTTCCAGCTTCAAAGTTCTCCCGTCGGCAGACCCTCTTTTACACGACCATCACCAAGTTCGCGATCACGAACACGCGCTGGAGCATGAAGAAGTTTTATCAGAACTGTCTGCCTGACGTTAAGGATATCTATATATCGGCGAAAAACTACAACAAGTTACGACAGCGCCGTTTCGATAAGATACTTCGCAAGAACGGCCCGCTGGTGTCGCAGAGTACGATCGACTCCGTCTTCTCGAGCCGGTTGCCGGACGTGACAGGGCAGTACGCGGTAGTCGCCAGGTGGGCCGGGTTCGGCGAAATTGCCCTGCAGCAGTTCACCGATCTCTTGGCAGGAAGCGCTCTGGCGACCATCGACGCCGACTCGGCGTTTGCTTACCCGCAGGTGTGGCACGACTACCTGCGGGACGACTTTACGGCCACTGTCCCGCCGAAACGCAAGCCGTGGGACCCTACTGATAACTTGGACCGCTGCTCTCGCAACTGCGTTCTACAGACCGTGAGCGGTTACGAACGCAACACGCCGACCGTCGCTGACAAATTAAAAGAGAAGCGGGAGACACCCAAGCCCGCCGGTAAGCTGTGGGCACAGAAACAGCTGGAGAAAGAGACGGCGGAGAAAGAGAGGGTTGCTCAGACGTTGGGGCCACAACGGAAACGGAGCACGAAGTTAATGGACCGGAGAACCTCGGTAAGCCGACCGACCGACCGACCGACCGACCGACCGACCGACCGACCGACCGACCGACCGACCGACCGACCGACCGACCGACCGACCGACCGACCGACCGACCGACCGACCGACCGACCGACCGACCGACCGACCGACCGACCGACCGACCGACCGACCGACCGACCGACCGACCGACCGACCGACCGACCGACCGACCGACCGACCGACCGACCGACCGACCGACCGACCGACCGACCGACCGACCGACCGACCGACCGACCGACCGACCGACCGACCGACCGACCGACCGACCGACCGACCGACCGACCGACCGACCGACCGACCGACCGACCGACCGACCGACCGACCGACCGACCGACCGACCGACAGACCGACCGACCGACCGACCGACCGACCGACCGACCGAACCGTCCAACCAGATAACAAGTCGCGTGTATGTCTTCTTCACAGAGTGTTCTCCACGCAATGAAAGCACGAGGTCTTATCATATCCAAACTGCCAAATATTGAGAAGATTCCGGAAATACGCCGTATTTTATGTAAGTCGGTCTCATGATAGAGCAGTTAAGTAAAAGTAAAGTTGGTCAGGTAATATCGGACAGGGGTCAAACGATATTGGCCTAATGATAGCCTACCAATAAGCACAATGTTAAACTCTCCCGCGTCTAAGTTTACCTATGCAGCCCAAACATTTCCCACGCATCTAGAACAATCAGCTGCCAAACAATCAGCTGCCAAACAATCAGCTGCCAAACAATCAGCTACCAAACAATCAGCTGCCAAACAATCAGCTGCCAAACAGTCAGCTGCCAAACAATCAGCTGCCAAACAATCAGCTGCCAAACAATCAGCTACCAAACAATCAGCTGCCAAACAACGCCATCCGTTTCAACTTTTGCCCCGCCAGGTTTTCAGTATTTGTTAGGCCTACAACTAATAGTGCTTTTAGTATTTTGTCTAGATATAGGGACCCCATTGTGCACGCTAATGGGTAACTAAGCTTGTCAGTTACCTTCCTAATGGGTTACTAACACTAAGCATGGTCCCAATGCGCAACTCCACACTACCGTATTGTGCTACCTATTGACTGTACCGACACCAAGCACGGTCCCCTTGCGCTTCTCCCGTATGTACACACTACCCTATTGTGCTACCTATTGACTGTACCGACACCAAGCACGGTCCCCTTGCGCTTCTCCCGTATGTACACACTACCCTATTGTGCTACCTATTGACTGTACCGACACCAAGCACGGTCCCCTTGCGCTTCTCCCGTATGTACACACTACCGTATTGTGCTACCTATTGACTGTACCGACACCAAGCACGGTCCCCTTGCGCTTCTCCCGTATGTACACACTACCCTATTGTGCTACCTATTGACTGTACCGACACCAAGCACGGTCCCTTGCGCTTCTCCCGTATGTACACACTACCCTATTGTGCTACCTATTGACTGTACCGACACCAAGCACGGTCCCTTGCGCTACTCCCGTATGTACACACTACCCTATTGTGCTACCTATTGACTGTACCGACACCAAGCACGGTCCCTTGCGCTACTCCCGTATGTACACACTACCGTATTGTGCTTCAGTGGAGGGGGATCTCTCGCATCCACTCACCAGCAGCTTGAGGAAGGGTCGACCGTCCGTCGGTGAAAAGTCGCATAACTACACGCTTAGCACGAGACAGAAATGTGCGTATTTTGACGGTGAACATTAAATCACGGTGACACGTCTTCTATGGTTGGGCGTACCGTGAGGGGCTGCGATATAGGCCTACCTGCCAAAATCGTTCGAGAAATAATTTTTCGCCGTACTGCGTCGCTGTCGGTAAAACAAATTAAATTAAATTAAATGACAAATATAAGCCCTACAATGAAATAATGTGCACTTTAATGTACCCGCAATTGGTAATCGCGATGTAGTAGCTTTGCTACCTGCAATGTAGTGTTGGTACCAGCAATGTAGCTTTGATACCCGCAATGTAGCTCTGGTACCTGTAATGTAGCTTTGTTACCTGCAATTTAATTTTGGTACCTGCAATGTAGCTTTGGCACTTGTAATGTAGCTTTGGTACCTGCAATATAGCTTTGGTACCTGTAACGTAGCTTTGATACCTGTAATGTAGCTTTGGTACCTGCCATGTAGCTTTGGTACCTGCCATGTAGCTTTGGTACCTGCCATGTAGCTTTGGTACCTGCCATGTAGCTTTCAGGCGTTGATAATTACTTGGGAGCAAAATGCCATACATTTGTGTGCGTTGTCGTTGTATTCATGCATGTTCCCTTCCACTTGTTTCTAGCCGTTTCTTATCCCGGAAGACGTTCCACGAAGACGTCGCCCGGTGGTATAAGTTCGTAGACGCCGTTGACGATGCCCACTTTTTCATTTGTTCCCTCCTACAACGAACTGATTGATTTTTATTAAATTTCTTTACTTATCTTCTGAAAACATAATTTGACTGCCGACAACGGAACACAGCGACACTTACTCTACAGACCAGCATTATATGGTATATATTCCTACTTGATTGATCAAAGGGCAGTACGATACACTAATTTCGTTTTGAAACGATGACTAGCGGTAGACACAGTTTACGCCATTCGGTGTTTCATGTGAAATTGTCATCCCATAATCTATTATAATAGTTATCGGTCGTCACGGTTTGAACACCAGTAATGAAATAACACATCCACGACCTTCATCATTGCGCATTCGCGTCGACACACACACATGCACCCATTATCGCTCACTTGTTTCAGAAAGAAGTATCGCTTTCCTTCACAAAACCAGCAAGTGAGTCGGTTATGTACAAAATCGGTCTGAATGTTTTATTGCAACGTATTACTCTCACCTGCACGAGTTGTAACGTAATGTAATTGTAATGGTAGTGACTGGTACACAACGGTTCTCATAGACGTATAAACATACATACACGCATACGGCGTGAAACCTCATAACGAACGGTGACATATCTGGTCGGATTGGACGGGTTCTTTCACAAACAGGTATCGTGCGACTCGTCACAACGCGACATACGACACTTCGCAACTAGGTAACTGGACTTGACAACCAGTTTTGACATATCTGGATGGCACATACATTATTCAAGACGTGAGTTACACGTTTGATACCATTTTGAGAGCGTGCTATTGTTAGTACTGCCAAATGTCAGTGGGCATCGTCAACTATTGACTGAAGACAAACACTAAACACTGACTAATATTTGGTTATATGTATATATATATATATATATATATATATATATATATAACGGCATAAACGGTTATGTATGTTGCTCCATTACAGCTTGATGGTAATGTGTTGTTTCTTGATAAGGTACCCGCACGCGCAGGAACTTACGACATCACCGGTTCCTCGAAATGGCAGACATCTTGAAATTGTGTTAGAACTTTCGTTTATGCCGTTATAATATTACGCTGGCGTGTTCACACAAAAAACAACTAACTGCAGCAGGTGTGTCAGTGCGTATGTTGTGATGCCTTTTCAACAATTCTATTAGCGTTCACGCAATAGTGAAACTAACTTATTTAGATACTTCTTGGATGTGACGCAGTATAAATAGTATTCACGTGGCGTGTTGCTTGTTCTCAAGTGATGGAAGGCACGACCCCGATGTGGCGAATGCCCATACTTCCCCACTACCAGATTCGCCCGCCGATAGTAAGACTGAAGGGAGCAATGAGAAATTACTACAACATAGCATTCATCCGGAAAACAGTATGTACTCTAAACATGATTAGTTACGACACAGACGCACACGCACGTACGCGTGCACTCTCATTACATGTGTTATAATTGTTATACATAAATTTATGAAACAATGTTAACTTGCAGTTCCGTACACACGTAGAGCTGTTGTTACTCGAAGCGATGCCATCGCTGCGATGAGGCGATTCTGACGTCATTAATAAGGTCAAGGCCGTGTGGTGTCGCGTGCAATGTACATCGCGTGCGATACCGTCACGTGTTTACACGGTGCAATGTGGTTGCTCGAGACATCATAAATCACAGTAAAGTGAGATTTAAGGGTAGTACAACATGAGTGTTTGTGTTTTACTCAGTGTGTTACGATATTCACTGCAAAAACAGTATTTAATTTTCCGGACATTCCCAAATAAGATGACATTTGCTCAGGTAAATCCACTGTTTAAAATAATAAAGAAACATGAATTCACCAATCACAGACCAGTCTTTCTACTACCACAATTTTCTAAAATTCTAGAGAAATTGTCTTGTACAAGATCAGATTATTTTACATCTTAATAAATAGCCAGCATGGATTCAAGATAAATATGTCCACATCACTTTCACTTTTGGAGCTTACTGAAGTAATAACATCTGCATTAGATGACCAAAAGATCACTATTGGTGTGTTTATTGGCCATAAAAAGGCTATTGACACAATTAACCATAATTGTTATGGGGTTAGAGGTGTTGCTAATAAATGGCTAACCAGTTACTTATTAAATAGGCAACAGTTACTATCGATGATTGTGACTTAGACTTGTTACATGTGTTATGTGGGATACCTCGGGATTCTATTCTGGGGCCAAGTCGTTTGTATTGTATGTAAATGATATGTGTAATATTAGAAAAGTGCTAACATTTGTATTGTTTGTCAATGTTCCTAATATTTTGTGCTCAGGGCATGATAAAGTGCAATTGAGCAGAGATGTTAGGAAAAAACTAGACAAGTTGTCAACATGGCTTGCGGTTAACAAGCTATCATTAAATGTGTCCAAAACAAATTTCATGCTATTGGGTAACTCCAAACAAAGAAATACAATAATCAAAGTAAGCATCAATAAAAAGTAAATAAATAGAGTATTTGTGACAAAGGCTTTGATTATATTAATTAATGATAAATTAACTTGGAAAGAACACATTAATTTGGTGTGTAGTAAGCTATCAAAATGTATCGCAATTATGAATAAAACAAAGCAATTGTTAGACAACTCATGGGTGATATTGCACTGCTCATTATTTGTACCACATATAACATTTTGCTGTGAAATTTGGGGAAATACATGCAACAGCAGTATCTACTATGTTCACTTATTACAAAAGAAAGGGGTAAAGCTTAAGTGTAATGTAAACTATCGATGTAAAGCTTAAGTGCAATGTAAACTATCGATGTAAAGCTTAAGTGCAATGTAAACTCTCGATGTAAAGCTTAAGTGCAATGTAAACTATCAATCGGCATCACTCAAATGGATGTTTTTATTGAATTAGGTATATTTAAACTATTTGAAATGATTGATTTGATAACAGCAGTTATTGAGTACAAGGCTAACGAAAATGTTACCAATAAATATCCAAAGGTTGTTTAATGTAGAGTATACAAGGTGTATACTATTACACTAGGCAATTCAACAACCTAAGACATTGGTATACCAGAACATCATTAAAGGCGAAATGGGTGTTGGTATATGGTGTAAAACTTTGGAACTTGATTCAGCAAGATATCAGGAATACTATTAATATTCATGAATTTAAAAATAATACAAGACATTGGTGTTAAAAGAATATACATTAGCATAGGAATATTCATTAGCATAGGAATGAGTCTAGTAGTGTAACTACTAGTAATGTATGTGAGTAATATGTGCATGTGTGATTGAATAGTATCATTATCATTAATGGTAATCCAGACTGGACCAGGTTTGGTGTCTTTTGGTCAGAAATGAAGAGATACTTCAATGAAATCACTTGTTCTGCCCACGAAAGACGACATGACAATGAATTGTACCTTCCCTTTGCTATCTCGTTGGAGGATCTGGTGCAAATTATTGCCAGCCGTGTTCCAGACGGTTCAGCCATTCCAACTAATTTAATGAATGGGTGCGCCTCCAATTCTGGCCTAAGGACCTAACAACTTCAAGAGCCATGCACCATACAGGTCGATTCGCCATTAAATTTGCCGTGCAAACCCGGAAAATCAGAGGCTCACATGATGATATCTGGTTATGTCAGTACCAGCTAAGTTTGTTAAAACATGCTGCAGTCAGGTGGAAAGATAATGCATGCATGTTTAATTTGGATAATGAAGTTATCATCCCAATCGGAGAGCCAGCACGTCCAGTCAGCGCAACTGCCGGCAACACACTCGTTGTCTGGCTCCTTTGAATGGTGCAGTTGTTGTAGCCTTGGATCATGATTTTCATGTGTGCGGGATCATTCCATCGGTGGTCTTAAATTCTGAGATCTCAATCTCACCATCCGACACTTTCTTCACAGGTGACGTACACGTGGTCTTAAAAGACAAAATATTTCATCCTTCGAATGCATTTCATCATGGTACCGAGATAACTCGGTTGGTGAGGGATAAGTACAATCACACAAATGGAGGACCTAACCATCGAACAACAACAGTTGGTCAGCATAGCACAGTTCATCTTGTTGGATCTCGATCTATTCATTGCCACAAGGACGGGGAGCTGGGCAAATCTTGCAGAACGTGTCAACTCACTGCTGAACATGGGGCTGCTGCATGTTGCCCTCGACAGAACACCAACGGCAAATAACATGGACGACCACATGAGAAGAATATTTTGCATACAGGATGCAAGGCGGCTCTCAGAGCGTTCACACGGATTTAGGGATTCCCTGAAGGCTTCCGTTCAGCCCTTTCTGAGCCTACTGCAGCAGAGATTCAGTCGTCTGAAACTAAAGTGGCAGCCAATAGAAGTGGCCATGGCAGCATTAGATGAGGATGTGACTGACTTTCAGAGCTTCCGTATTATTGAAGAGGCTCTTGAACACCCAGAAAGACATGAAAAGATGTGAACGACAGGCTGATTTCATGACCAGGCACTGCCGTCAGCGCCAGTACATGTTTCAGGTGAGTAAATGCGCACTCGATGAGGTCACCGACTGATGGTACTGTGTGTTCAACCCTCCACGGCTTCTAGAAGAAACATATAGGGATCTGCATTTCGTTCCTGACCCGATGCAAGAAGATAAGCAACAAGGTCGTTTCTAGCTTTTTGAGGACGTGTTTGGCCAGCCAACTAACGAGCTAGTCCGTCCTACTCAGCTGCGTTGGAAAAACACAATGAACAAGATGTCCTTCACAGGCAACTACTAGTCGGTCCAAAAGTGCGATGTTGAGCGGTGCACGGAGTGCAACAAGCCAAGGTGTGTGTACAGTGCGACCAAGTTAACGCCAGTCCAGCAACGTATTGTCACGTACAGGAAGGAGGACAATAACTACACTTGTGGCAGTACACTGTTTGCCTCAATCAGTATGTGGACACACTGGTTGTCAGAGAGAGCTTGATGTGCAACACTGGAGGTTTGCCATTTTCCAGAAGTATGCTTTTATTGTGGATGTGAAGATCACATATCGGCAGATGATGACATCCAGAGCCTAAAGCGCAAGTTTAGCATGGTACTGCTTGTACAGCTGACTTGTACAGCTTGTACAGCTGACTTGTACAGCTGACAGCAATGGGCCAGCAGTAAGAGGTGAAAAAATGTGGGCTGTAAAAAGAAAAGAAAATAAGTAGAGATGTTGCATTGTTCCAACTCATCTGAATCCTGAATGTTAATTAACAGCTGTTCTGATTGGTTGCAGACAAGTGGCCATACAAGCATATAATTATTCTTGCGCCATCGAAATCGTCGTGTTATTGCAATGGAGGCATTTAACATGGCTATGCTTTAACATGTTCATCTGTTGTAAGCAGTACCGATTGTGAAGCATGATACATTATTTTTTTCGGCAACAGTTTTGTCTGTTCCTTTAATTAGTTGAATCTTGTCAGCACTAGTGACTGCTAGTAGTGCGTGCTTTTCTTTGAAATACAATTCACTCGGTATAAGTGTTTTAATAGCTGTTCTGATTGGTTCTAGACAGGTAGCCAATTCTAGCATATAATTGTGCCATCGAAATCGTCGCGCTATTGCAATGGAAGAATTTAATATGGCTATGCTTTAACATGTTCTTCTGTTGTAAGCAGCACTGGTTGTGAATCATGATACAGCATTTGTTTTATTAAAATGTCACAAATCTTACACAATTTATGACTTAGTTTTTGTACCATCAGTCTGATGCGGTATTCATATGTAGCTGTGTAATCAATGTCACGTGGCCATGGCGTGATGATTAGATTTGCTTCACTGTATCCAATTATAGCTGACAATGGATGTACACAGTACACACGTTTCTCGTGCAGGGAATTTAATTTTTATTCCCCCCTCCTCCCTAACAAAAATGTCCCCCAAATCCGTAATCCTAATAATAATATTGGTGTGGCCTTAAGTGACAGCAATTACATACTAAACACTGCCTGACAACTATACACACTGCATTCTTGATGGAACATTGGTGATTTAAACTGAAGAAATCAGTGAGTCAGATGTGATGGAGATGAAACCGGTGCTCAAGGTACTCATCTCCAGCCCTGCAAGCATCAAGGGAAGGTACATTACCTTTTCAATGACACATACACAAGTACTAACACTGAGCCTGAGAACATTGAAGGTAGAACATTATCTGACACATTCATGACATATTTATTTATTTGTCAATTTATGTTACAGAACTGAGATACAGATTTAAATGTGTTGAACATCTCTGCAAAAATTTTTCATAATCAAGAAAACTATGGCCTTATATTGAAATGTGTTGGCCTGTTGAGTTTGTAAGCTAATTGGCCAATATTGACTAACTAGTTGCATTAATTAAGTTATTTTTAATGATAAATGAATTGGTAATGTATATCTATGACCCTAATTAATGTGCGTGCAAACCGAAGAAACTATTAAAATATATGTACAGATAACACGTTATGGTATTTTAATAAACTTAGTCGACTTAGAACAAAAACACTAAAATTTGATCTTTTTTTCTGTACACCTGGTACATATAATTTACGACCTTTTGCCGTTTTATAAATGGTTCTGTTACATTCGTTAGCTGTCACCTTTAGCATAAATCAATTTCCAATGTTCTATCACGACATTTAATTTTTCTAGAAGTGCCTATATTTGAGATAGTTCTGGTTCACGTGTCACGTGCGTTGTCTGTGATTAGACAAGTCACATGCCTTCCTATTTTCGAGGCGACGTCGCCTCAAAAATAGGAACGGTTCTATTGTAAGCGACGTCGCTGCGACGCATCGCCAGCGATGACATATCGCAGCGATGTACTGTTTACACGAGACAATCACGTTGCATGCGTTAGCATCGCCTCGTCAGAGCGATGGCATCGCTTCGTGTAACCCCGGCTTAACTATTTCGACCCTTTCCATACAATTAGCTGTCACCCCATAATGAAGACAGGGGTTCGTGTCCACCTGCTGTCACATCGAAGCTTAGACAACTTCGTTCACCCCACATTGCCAGTGTCTTTCGGAAGATACACCAAACGCCTACCTGGTGTCTATGTCAGGGAAAGTAAAAGATCCCACACACGGGGTAATTGTGTAACCTGTCGTCAACTCACACACTGCAGCACGCACTGCACCGGCGGCATGGTCATCGGCATCGGCATCGGCAAATATATATATATATATATATATATATATATATATATATATATATATATATATATATATATATATATATATATATATATACGTGAGGGACGGTCTGTTTCAGGCCGTTGACGCGTTACACGACTATCACAGTAACATGCAGCATATGCTGGTTCGTCGCGCTTGGACCCACTGGAACATACTACACACGGACGGCATATTCTCCCCTCTCCTCAAGCAACACCTGAGACACGCCTATCGCGCCTACTCGCCGTACACCGACACGAACGCGTACGTCGTGGGTCCATGGCTGCCAGAGAAAGCGTCGTTTTTCCGCAGCAAAGTGATAGAGGGAGACCAGACGACCGCACTGAGCAAGCCGCTGACGGTGCGACGGCCCCAGACCGCTGTTCCCTGTCCGGGTAGGCGCCGGGCGACGAACATTCAGGCTCGACCCAAGTCGGCGGCCACGCGTTTGACTCTGTCATACCCGTCACCAGTGCCGTGTTCGCCGTACACCACGCCACCCTACAAGCCCGGGCAGTGCTGGAACTAGTCGTCTGCGTTGTCTGGCCGTCCGTTCAAGGATGTATTGCTGCAGTGACATTGTTCGGTCGTGTATTCACGGATGTATTGCTGCAGTGACATTGTTCGGTCGTGTATTCACGGATGTATTGCTTCAGTGACATTGTTCGGTCGTGTATTCACGGATGTATTGCTTCAGTGACATTGTTCGGTCGTGTATTCACGGATGTATTGCTGCAGTGACATTGTTCGGTCATGTATTCAAGGATGTATTGGTTCAGCGACATTCTGTGCTGGCGCAGAACTGAAATGACCAACTTTCTCAATTCCCATCTGACATATATCAAGCAACACTCGAAACGTTCTGCTGACTTATATTGTTGTCTTCATTTTTCACTTCACACAACGGAAAGGTTAACGACACGTACACGACAATTAATAGAAGCACGTACACGACAACTAATAGAAGCACGTACACGACAACTAATAGAAGCACGTACACGACAACTAATAGAAGCACGTACACGACAACTAATAGAAGCACGTACACGACAACTAATAGAAGCACGTACACGACAACTAATAGAAGCATGTACAGTGCATAACAGGCACATAATTGAAATTGTTAACGACACACAAAATGCATCGGACTAAAAATGAAACAAACGTAAAATAAAATTAGGCATTCAATAAAAAATAACATTACAGTAAAAAAACGCTGGGAGGTTCTTATATTCTAGAAGACTTTGGTAGTAAAAGGAGTGAATATGTTCATCAGACTGGATGGTTCAAATGAGTAATATTTTTACTTATTTCACAGTCACTTTACCTTTTTCTTCTTGTGACGTTTCGATTGCTATCAGCAATCTTCTTCAGACGACTACCGCTAGATGGCGACACGGTAGTCATTCTACGCAGACGTCACTCTGGTGTGCCCCCCCCGCGGCCTCGCCCTGGGTGGCCCTTCAAGAGATCATCGTAGATGTGTGAGAGTCGGTATCGGCCCTCATCTCGATTCATGCGGTTTTTGGTTTTTCTTATCCATATCACTTCTTTGATACCTCTTGTTCTCCAGTCCGACTCTCTGTCTACAAGTTTTGTCCCCTCCCAGTCTACTATGTGATTCTGTTGAGTCATGTGATTTGTGATCGCTGATTTATGCATCTCTTTTTCCGATGTTTTTCTGTTGCTTCGGGTGTAGGGTCTGCTAGCCGATGCTTTCTCAGCGTTTTCTTTGTGTTCTTTGATGCAAGGGTACCTAGGTTACGTTTCGTTTCTCCGATGTATGTGGCATTACAGTTCTTACACGTTATAGAATACACCCCTTCGCACATCTTTTGTAGTTCAATTATGTCATTTGGTCTTACTAGCAACCTCTTGATGGTGTTGTGAGGCTTCATTGCTATGTTTACATTGTAGTTCTTCATGATCCGTGATGTGGTTTCGGATAATCCTTGGACATATAGAAGTACCACCATGCCTTTGATCTTGTCTTTTTTCTTTTTTCCTGATGTTATCTTCCTTCTTTGTTTTCACTGTTGATATGGTCCATTGTGGATACCCGCATCTCGTTAGAGCTTCCTTGATGTGTTCTCTTTCTTTCCGTTTATCTTCCTCTTCGGTCACAAGTCTTTCGCATCTGTCTAATAACGTACGGATCACTTCCATCTTCTGGTGTAATGTACGGTGTGAGGAAACGTTTATGTATTGGTCTGTCCGGGCATCCTTTCGGATGATTAGTAGTTTCACCTCTCCCGATTCCTTCCTCACTAGTAAAGTGTCCAAAAATTGTATTGTTCCTTCTGCTTCTTCTTCATGTGTGAATTTGATGCTGTTTTTCTCGTCCACTCTGTTTAGATGGTCGGTCAGTTGCTGTGTCATCCCTGTTTTTATCACTTCTAGTATGTCATCTATATACGTTTCCACATTCTACGTCGGCAGCTGATCGGGGCTGTGGCAATAGCCTCTTGCTCCAGATGTTCCATGAAGAGGTTGGCGACGATGGGGGACACTGGGCTACCATGGCTATGCCAAATTTCTGTTGGTATATCGTGTTTCTGAATGTGAAATACGTTGTGTTCAGAACAAAGTCCAGTAGTACCATGATGTCTTCTATTTCCAGCCTCGTCCTGTATGTTAATGTGGTGTCTTTCTGCTTATCTCCATAGTCTTGGGTATAGACGTGTTAGTGAAGGGAGACACAACATCTCCATAGCCTTGGGTATAGGCGTGTTAGTGAAGGGAGACACAACATCTCCATAGTCTTGGGTATAGGCGTGTTAGTGAAGGGAGACACAACATCTCCATAGTCTTGGGTATAGGCGTGTTAGTGAAGGGAGACACAACATCATGGGACGTGAACATTTCATCTTCGTGTAGGGTCATTGATTTCAGTTCCACTGCCAGGTGTCTTGAGTTTTTGACATGGTATTTCGTTAGTCCTACCATAGGACCGAGAAGATCTGCTAGGCTTCGTGACACATTGTAAGCTATTGAGCCAGTGTAGTTCACTATCGGTCGAAGGGGGTTGTCTTTTTTGTGGATTTTCGGCGTGCAGTACAGCCTAGGGATGGATTCTGCTGAGGGATGGAGATAGAAGTACTATTGTTCTGTGATCTTCCCTTCTCTCTTTAGTCTGGCGAGGATAGCAATAAGTTTTCTCTTATATTTGGTGTTGGATTCGACTTTAATTTGGAGTATATTTTCTCGTCATCTAGCATATCACGTAATTTGTTCTTATACTGTGTTTTGTCCATTACTACAGTGGCACGTCCCTTGTCCGCTGGTAGAATGATGATTGTTTCATTTTTGCCAAGTGATTTTAATACGATTGTTTCATTTTTGCCAAGTGATTTTAATATGATTGTTTCATTTTTGCCAAGTGATTTTAATACGTTTCTCTCTTCTTTGCTTACGTTGGATTTGGGAAGCTTCGCTGATTTCAAAGTCCCTTTCATATCTGCTCGTTTAGTGGCTACTATATATTGCTCTTTTGGGATTTGTTTCGGTGCTGTGGCATAATTTAGTCCTTTCGCGAGAACCTTCGTTTCTGCGTTCTTCAGTTCATATTGCGAGATATTGATTACCCACTTCATAAATTGTTTATCTGATAGTTAGTAGTATTCTCTGTGTCTTTTGTTTGTTGTTTCCAACGTTCAAGCTTTTGTTGATGTCGTCATGTTGTGTTCTTGTACACCGTCTCGTGTGTTCGCGCCAGGTGTGACACCACGCTGTTCTTGATGCAGCTAGGCAACTGCATAAACAATTCGTCTTTAGTATTGTCTTTCTCTTCTCTGCAACTATCCAATTACTCGGATTCTCTCTCTCTCTCTCTCTCTCTCTCTCTCTCTCTCTCTCTCTCTCTCTCATCAGGTGGCCATTTGGCCATTTCTATGATGCAATGAGCTCGTTTCGTGTTGATAGGGCATTTGATTCGTAGACTGTGGGGAGCGATGTTTCGTCCCTTCACTTGAGCGTAAACACCAGATGATTCTGGTGTCTAGTGATGTTTTGCTCTAATCGTTCTAATCTGCGTAGTTTCTTCACTGTTTCAGTTCCATTGTTTGAGCATATATGAGTGAAGTTGTTCATCAGACTGGATGGTTTAAATGAGTAATATTTTACTCATTTCACAGTCAGTTTACCTTTTTCTTCTCGTGATGTTTCGATAGCTACCAGTAATGTTCTTCAGACGACTACCGCTACCTTGATTACTCTCACACATCTACGATGATCTCCTGAAGGGCCACCCAGGGCGCGGCCGCGGGGGGGGCACACGCCAGAGTGACGTCTGCGTAGAATGACTACCGTGTCACCATCTAGCGGTAGCCGTTTGAAGAAGATTGATAGCGAAACGTCACGAGAAGAAAAAGGTAAATTGACTGTGAAATAAATAAAAATATTACTCATTCGCTGGTAAAAGGATTTTAAGTTTTGTGACAGTTGTAATAATGATATTAGAAATGCCTACACCAAATCAACAGCTGTGCTAGAGTTAGATAACCAGTAATATGACATTTTATTATTTCAACTATTGTTTGACACTGAACATGCATTAATTGACAGCATGTTGGCTCAGATTGACTCGACGATGCCGCGAAGACAAGACAAGACAAGATAAGACAAGACGTCGCCGTTTCACAGTGAATAATGTTCGTGTGTAATCTAGAAATGTTATCATCAGCAGCGGATCCAGGGGGTCTTAGGGGTCCCAAGACCCCCCAGGCCATGGAGGGGGTCTTAGGGGTCCCAAGACCTCCCAGGCCATGGAGGGGGTCGTAGTATATTATGGTAAAGGAACACGTATATAGGCCTACATCGGAACTAGTGTCAATATAAAAACTGAAGTATTTGCAGCCGGCTAATATTAACCCTTTTGTAAGTAGAACGACACGCATAGTCCACCAGTTCGTAAGTAGAATGTAATATGACTACGACTGACTGAGACCCCCCTCTGCCAACAAGCCTAGATCCGCCCCTGGCCACGATTGCTAACGATTTGTATTGTATTGTTTTGTATTGTATTGTATTGTTTTGTATTGTACTGTATTGCAATGTACTGTATTGTACTGTACTACACTGTACTGTACTGCACTATACTGCACTGTACTGTACTGTACTATACTGTACTTCACTGTACTGTACTGCACTGCACTGCATTGCATTGATCATGCATACAGGGAGAATGATTTCAAGCCTTATTTCAATAATGCGACCTTTATTGATGCCTCGTTGCCTACTCCATCAGCGGCGAATATCAACACTAGCGTGTCGGCCTACTCCGATAACGTATGGTTATAAAAAACATCGGGATTTCTGTAGATCCAAATTTCAGCTCTAACCTCTAATGGCAACTAGAGGCATGTGTGTTATAACCTAGACTGCAAACATCCGAGCAATTGTTTATTATTAACAGCGAATATCATTTCAATAACAAATGCAGCAATGCAAGATTGCAAGATTATACATTTTATGAAAAACGTCACATGACGTCAAATTACGTCACGCCATTTGTTTCCCGCGCTGCATATCCCGCGAACGTAACTCCATAATTGGTACCGTGTTGAGCTCGATAAGAAGCCCATCACTAATCGAAGTTGTTCTTGCCGACGGTTTTCGTTCACAACCGTCTTGTGACCATGCCGCACTCAGGCGAGCACGAGAAGGGGTATGTAGTGGACTCTGAGGGTTCATCGGATGACAACGCTGGTGGTCATACCACTTATGACGAAGGAGTGAAGGGAGGGGACGTACAAGGTTCTTTCAGCGAACAAGTGGACACAATTGTGAAGGGGGCCCGTAGTACAGTCAGTATCCAACAGGAAGAGGTTGATGAAGAGACCCGTGGGTCAGTCAGCATCAAACAGGGAATAGTAGATGAAGAGACCCGTAGTTCAGTCAGCATCCAACCGAAAGTAACCGACGAAGAAGTCGGTAGGTCGCTCAGTGTCCAACTGAAAGATGCCGGCGAAGAGGTCGGTGGATCTTTCAGCTTTCACCCTGAAGCAGCTGACGAACAGTCAATTACTGGGCAACCGGAAATATTCGAAAAAGTAACCTACGTTAACATCAAATCTTCGGTCGAAACCACCAATGAATGGGGGGAAAGCAGAAGCGACTCGTGCGCTGAAGGAGAACTAGAAGAGGCGGATTCTAAACCGCCCGAGAGTGTACCGATAGCTACCGAGAGACCATCCAAGGCAATGGACTCGGCGTTCAGTGGTGACCCGGCAGCTACTTATATCCTGGATGAAGGTCTGGGAAGAGCGGAGGCGAGGCCCGACGCTGCCATGGGGGAAACAGACCCGGAGTCTGACACGAAGGGCTCGCAGGAGGAGAAAGAGACAGACGGACGGACGCACCAGGCGGCGTCGTCAGTGAGCTGGCAGGGAGACGTCGCCGTGACAGACAGTCCCGATAAACAGAAGAAATCCACGTCTAGTTTCCGAAAGATGTGGCCAGCATCGAAGGGAGACATCGATGAAAGAAGTGAAGCTTTGTCACACGATGAATTGGTAAATAAATTGAAAAAATGTGTTTAACAAGATTTGCCATCCAAGATGGCATGTGGACAAGGAAGCCATTGGCTTATCGAGAGTCCAACAATGTTCATCTACTTATAACCCGCCCTCCTGAGATATGTGTCAACCTTGTTTTTAAACATATTCACGCTGCTAGCAGTTACACAATCTGTAGACAATTTGTTCCATTCATTTATTGTCCTCTATGAGAACGAGTGCTTCATGATGTCCAATCTACATTGATCCTTTACTAATTTTACCTCATGTCCTCTAGTTCTGCTATCCTTCTTGAGTGAGAAAAAAACATATTTCTATCAATATTTTCATACCCATTCAATATCTTAAAAACTTCAATCTGATCTCCTCTTAACCTCCTTGTCTCTAGAGTTGTTAAACCACATTCTTTCAGGCGTTCTTCATAACTAAGGTCTCTAAGTTCTGGAATCATTTTAGTTGCTCTCCTTTGTATGCGTTCAAGCGTATATATATCCTTCTTACGATATGGTATCCATGCTTATATACAGTATTCTAAATGAGGTCTAACTATTGCTTTATAAAGAGGTATAATTAACTTTTTTCCCTTGTATGTTATGTTTCTTCTAATCAATCCAAGAATTTGATTACCCTTTGAAGCTGCAATACCACACTGCTCTGAAACTTTCATATCAGCGCTTATTGTAACTCCTAAGTCTTTTTCTTTTACAGTAGTGCCCAGAACAGTATCTCCCATTTTATAGTTTACATTCAAGTTCCCATGTCCTGTATGTAGGCATTTACATTTCCCAAAATTGAAAAGCATCTGCCATTTCTCAGACCATTTCACTAATCTGTCTAGATCGTTTTGTAAATGTTGTTTATCACCATCAGTATTAACCTTTCTAAACAGTTTTGTGTCAACCGCAAATTTCAGTACGTTACTTGTTATGCTGTCGTCCAAGTCATTGATATATATTAAGAATAATATAGGTTCTAATACTGATCCTTGAGGTACCCCACTCAAAACCGATTTCCAATTTGAAACTTCTCCATCTACTACTACTCGTTGTCTTCTGTCAGTCAGCCATTGTTCTATCCAGTCAGTTATGCCAACCCCGATACCATGAGCTTTTAATTTAAGTAGTAATCTTTGATGTGGCACTTTGTCAAAAGCTTTCTGAAAATCTAAGTAGATAATATCTACTAGCGATCCCACGTCTATCCACTTAGTGATATCTTCCAGAAAAACATAACATATTTGTTAAGCATGACCTCGCTTTAAGGAATCCATGTTGAGATGATTTTAATAAGTTATGCTTAACGAGGAAGTCCACCATATGTTTTGGTCTGTAATTCTCTGACTTATTTTTCGAACCCTTTTTAAATAATGGTATGGTGTTTGCTTCTTTCCATTCAAACGGAACAACTCCCTCTTTTAATGACAAGTTGAATACTCTTGCAAGTGGTATACTGATTTGTTCTACTGTTTCCATTAGTAATTTTGGAGGAATCCCATCCACTCCCGGTGATTTGTTATCCTTCATTGCCTTTATTTTCTTAGCTACCAATTCTGGAGTTACAACTAACGATTCTCAATAGTCAGATTTAGCCTCCTGAAATTTAGCATCAGCAACTGGTAATGAACTAATATCTTCTTTGGTAAACACTGAACTGAAGTAACCATTTAGGTCTTCCGCCATTAAAAACCCCTCTGATATTATATTTCCATAACTGTCTTCTAGAGGTCCAACCTTGTCTTGTACGTTTTGTTTACTCCTGACATATGCATAAAAACTCTTGCTGTCATGTTTTATGTTACATGCTAGTTTTTGCTCATAGCTTCTTTTAGATTGTCTGATTTCAGTTGTAGCTGCATTAAGTGCCTCTTTGTAATTTGCATAATCTTCTTCCTTTCTGGTAAACCCTCCACATAGTTTGTTTTAACACTATTTTTCTAATAGCCTCTTTTGACAAGTGTTTCTTTCTACACCGTTTTCCTTGTTTTTGGAAGGGAACAGATTTATTGATGATACTCTCATTTTCATATTTTAGAATATTCCAACATTCAGTTGCGGTCTTATTCATCAGCATGTTATTCCAATCTAGCTTTGCTAAGTATTTTCTCATACCTTTGAAATTACCTTTGTGGAAGTTTCTCTTGTACGCTTTCTTATTTTTGCTTTCTGATTTTACATTGATGTCAAAATGTATTTGATTATGGTCACTGTTACCCAATGGTTCAAATATTTTTACATTGTCCACTAATTCTTTTTGTGATGACAAAACTATATCTAATACATTTTCTCCCCTGGTTGGTTCTAGCATGTGCTGAGTAAGAAAGCTATCCTGGATTAAAAATAGAAATTGTTGGTCCTCAATCCCTGTGCTCTCTAGAGAATTCCATTGTATGTGTCCATGGTTAAAATCTCCCATTATGATACAATCCCCTTTACTAACTTCCTTTATAGCGTTTTTATTTTGTGTTGTCCTCTTCGTTTATGTTTTGACTTCGGTAAACTAATCCAACAGCTAATTTTGAATTTCCTGAAACAATTTTGCATCAAACAGCTTCATCGCACTCTGCTTCCATTTCTAGTTTTATTTCATAAGCTTGAATAGATTCTTTAACATATAAAATAACTCCCCCTCCCCTTCTTCCTATTCGATCTTTCCTAAACATTACGTATCCTGTCAGTCCTAATTCAGCATCTGATATATCTGTGTTGGCCCATGATTCAGTTATACCAATTATGTGAGGGTCAATATCTTCTACCATAATGTTTAACTCGTTTTTCTTATTTACTATGCTCCTTGCATTTAAACATACGCATCTATAACCTTTTTTAGAGATGTTTTTCGGATGATTTAATATTGGTTTATCTGTGCTAGTGGCCTCTTGTTCTGCTTGAGACACCTCTAGGTAACCCCCCTGCACTTCTAGTTTAAAGAATGTTTACTTCCAAAAATATTTGTCGTTGTACCCAAGTCGCTATCTACTGCTGCTGAAAGTTTGTCCGCGAATACTGCCGCCCCCTTTCCACTTAGATGAAGCCCATCCTTCATGTACATATCAGCCCTCCCAACAAAACTTCCCCATAAATCCAAGAATCCAACTTCCTCTTCCCTACACAGCCTCTGGACTAAAATGTTAATTGCCATCCCCGACAATTTCGATATTTGTGACCCCTACTGCCCATTACAGGTAAAATCCCTGACAGTATTACCTGGTCAACCCGCGTCTGTTTTAGTGTTCTGACCAACTGCCTATATTTCCTAACTATGGCAGTTGTACCCTCCCTCTCTACATTATTTGTCCCTACGTGTACTAAAACAGATCCACCCTTACCCGAACCTACGATGTTTTTTACCCTCTCAGTTATCGCCTCTATTTTTGCTCCAGGCAAGCAGACCACCACATCATCTCCCT
This sequence comes from Lamellibrachia satsuma, assembly GCA_033239005.1. Lineage (NCBI taxonomy): Eukaryota > Metazoa > Annelida > Polychaeta > Sabellida > Siboglinidae > Lamellibrachia > Lamellibrachia satsuma. The sequence goes on from BSQZ01000007.1 coordinate 3,101,026, forward strand.
TGTTTAAGACTCTGTCGGTCTTCCTAACTACCGAATCCCCCACAAACACCCTCGCTCTCTTTCTCACCCCCTCTATCACTGCTGCAGAATAACTCTTCCGTTCGATCCCTTCCATCACATTCTGCCCTGACCTCTTCCCTCCTGTCTCCCTCACTTCCCACTCATTTGCTCTTGTCTCTCCCACTCCCCTCTCCTTCACTCCGGTTGTTTTCCCTCCCGTCTCCCCCACTCCCTTCTTCTTCCCTCCTTTCTCCCCTACTCCCCTCTCCTTCACTCCGGTTGTCTTTCCTCCCCTCTCCCCCACTCCCTTCTCCTTCCCTCCTGTCTCCCCTACTCCCCTCTCCTTCACTCCGGTTGTCTTCCCTCCCGTTCCTTTCCTTCCCGTCTCACTACGACCTGTCACTGTCCCTCCTCTCAGCTTCCTCCCAGACTGAGGTGAGCTCTCCCTAGCATCTCTTGTGTCTTTCCCCACTTTATCGTCTACTGTTCCCCCACCGGAACTACTGGCACAATCCCCCTGTTCCCTTTCCACCATTGCCACAACGAGCAGCTTCAGCTCTTCCAACTCCACCTCTAGTTCCTTCATCTTCGTACATCCCCTACACTCAAAACTAAAACTATCTGCCTGGACCTCAGCCCAGGACTTCTCGCACCCAGACTTGACCAAGTCCACCCAGTTACTGCAACTGCCACAAATTAAGTGCCTTGTGGCCTTTAACTGCCGTTTGCACGGCGCCATCATACAATTTAGTTTGAATTAGTTTGCTACGTTAGCCTGGAATAAGGCTGTTTCTGTGATCAAAAGAACACTTTAGGCTAATATACTTGCTAACTATGTCTTCTATTAAGCTCGCATGAGAAAAAAACCTGCCACCTAGCGAATGCGGAGAACACTGTGTAACAAAACAACGAAATTAGTATGTACTAATTTACGCTAAAATCCTGCTGTTAATTCCTTTTTACCGAAAACGTTTACTACCACTATGTCAGATATTACCTTATGTATGTAATTTAAGTAAATATATCACTTTATATATATATATATATATATATATATATATATATATATATATATATATATATATATATATATATATATATATATATATATATATATATATATATATATATATATATATATATATATATATATATATATATATATATATATATATATATATATATATATATATATATAGCCAATGTAAACGATAGTTCGATGCACGAGTTGATTTCACGACCTGTAAACAAACTCCCTTTTATCACTCGTTGAGTTTGAATCCGGGAAAAAAATACAACCTCTGTTAACAAAAACGGTTTCTTAATATATGTGTACAAGAAGTTTGTGAACAATATATGTATAATAGTAATACATATTCTAACCAATATTCCAATGTTACTGACTATTCACTATGCTATCTCAATTTTCGAATTGTAAACACCCCTATTAACGCTCGCTGACTTCCCTGACAGAGTCCGAAACTAACTTACTCTTAAATACTCCCTCTGACTAATAATTAACAAAACCTGTTTCCTAATATATGTCTACAATACGTTTGTGTATAATACATATGCAATAGTAATACTTATTCTATTTGATATACGGCGTTTTTCTGTAAATGATCTACACCAAATTCAAGTCGCTGCACCAAGTCCAAGTAGCCGGAATCACAATGTTAATGAATTGGGAGCAGTATTAATATTGACATAACTTTTGTTGTTTTGTATTCTTATGTAGTTTATTGCACTTTTCCATGTTAGCATTGACACTTATTTATGAATAATATCCATATATGTTAGATATTATATGTTTATGTAATGCTGCATACTTTTGTTTAAAGAGAATGTCAACGTAATGATTATGGTACTACTTTTTATTGGGATTTTAACTTAACTGTGGGAGGCTAGCCGTGTAAACAGCGGATAACAATATATGCCAACATGTGACCAACAGGTGCTCCAAAACAACATCAACAAAATCTTTATGATATATTCTAGGTCCGTTGCCTCACGTGGAAAGAAACGCAGACTACACCGGGCAAAGTAAGCGTACTTGTGAATATTGTGAACATGCGTTGTGTGCCCGGCAGATTTTAACGACGTTGTAATCATTTGTTTGGCTTCGCGGTATTGCGCGAGCGCCGAGAACTTATTGCGTCACTCGTTGCACGTCACGCATCCGGGCGTCCAGGCTGTGAAGGCCCACTATGAAAATTATGTGTGGTTTATATCGACAATAATGTAGGAAGCCGTTACGTTTGGGCACGGCTATGTAACAACACACATCCAACAGGGCTTAATTTTCTGTTGAACCGATGCACTGAGATATATTTTATCACATACGTCCAGGTTAAAACTTAACGCCTAATTGAATTGCATTCAGGAAACGATACCAAGTTAAAACTTAACGCCTATTTGAATTGTATTCAGGAAACGATACCAAGTTAAAACTTAACGCCTATTTGAATTGTATTCAGGAAACGATACTAAGTTAAAACTTAACGCCTAATTGAATTGTATTCAGGAAACGATACCAAGTTAAAACTTAACGCCTAATTGAATTGTATTCAGGAAACGATACCAAGTTAAAACTTAACGCCTAATTGAATTGTATTCAGGAAACGATACCAAGTTAAAACTTAACGCCTAATTGAATTGTATTCAGGAAACGATACCAAGTTAAAATTTAACGCCTATTTGAATTGTATTCAGGAAACGATACTAAGTTAAAACTTAACGCCTAATTGAATTGTATTCAGGAAACGATACCAAGTTAAAACTTAACGCCTAATTGAATTGTATTCAGGAAACGATACCAAGTTAAAACTTAACGCCTATTTGAATTGTATTCAGGAAATGATACCAAGTTAAAACTTAACGCCTAATAGAATTGTATTCAGGAAACGATACCAGCAGAAATGTTGTACTTTCAATGCATTTAATGTTGATAGGATCCACGTGAAGACGGGAAATATCAGGTATTGTTGAAACTGTCACACTATTCGAGTACATATATATATATCAAGTAATTTACCAATATTTTACAAGATTGCCATCCACGGCAAAAACAAGAAATCCACTGGCTTATCGATAGTACAACGACTATTCATCGATGTGTAACGCTCCCTTCTCTTATATGTGTCAATGTTGCTTTGAACTACTCATGCTACTGGCGTTTACACAATAACTACTTAATTTGTCGCGTTAATGTATTATCCTCTGTAAGAATGAACTTTCTTATATCCAATTTACATTGTTCCTTCACTAACATTACTTCTTGTCATCTTGTCATCTTGTCATCTTGTCATCTTAAAACACTTTTATCAATATTTTCATAACCATTTAATTAAGCCTTTCGTCGCAATCTTGGTTTTGTGCTTTATTAGAAACAAAATGCGCCACAACAATTATTTTATCTATCTTAATTCGAGTATGTTATAATCCCTCGTTATATACAAAATACAAATTACCTATATGTATAGGCAATATGAGTTTTGATTCTAAGTTTGATTTAGCCAGCCATGTAATCACAATTGACCACGTAGTGTGTACTAAGTTTCTAGTGTGCTACGTTTTAACAGTTAACCGAAGAAGAAATTGCCCAACTCGGTAACTATGAAATTTCTGAAGGTGAGAAATTGTTATTATTATATATATATATATATATATATATATATATATATATATATATATATATATATATATATATATATATATATATATATATATATATATATATATATATATATAAGTAGAAGATGCAAAGCGTCTAAGACGAGTAGTGTAACACACACACACACACACACACACACACACACACACACACACACACACACACACACACACACACACACACACACACACACACACACACACACACACACACAAACACCACACACGCACGCATGCACGCACCACACACGCACGCAGCACGCACGCACGCACGTACGCACACACGCACACATGATGTATACTTATGTATATAATACGTCAACAAGAATACGCAGGCACGCACGCATGCACGCATGCACGCACGCACGCACACACACACACACACATACACACATGATGTATACTTATGTATATAATACGTCAACAAGTATACGCAGGCACGCACGCACGATCGAACGCACACGCGCACGCACGTGAGCACGCACACTGTCACATTCTGTCATTAGGTGTCCTATTCTGACACAGCTGATGATTAATGTCAATGGTCCCCCTAGATGTCAGTCCGACAATGCTGCCGAAATGGTACATCAAAAACTTCCCAGAAGAAAAGTTGCAGGTATTCAGAAAGGTAAGTGTAAATTTTGTTTTGTTGTTATTGAAAAGGTCAGTGTCCTATATAGTGTTCACACTGTAAGAAATGACTGACAGTAACTAACAGGAGACAAAGAACAGTGACGAAGAGTGGCTACAGGACACAGCCAACGAACAATGGCAAACAGTGGATACTAAGCATTGCCTGACAGGAGAACGCCTTTGACGACAATCAGTTTATATATATTGTGTGGTTGTTGTACGTTTAATTTACGTTTCTCGATGGTTTTATTCTTTCCTTCCGTGTAAAGTTTATTAAATAGCACAACCTGTGAACATCTTACTGTAACATAGCTAGGGTATGTGTGTATGTGTGTGCGTATGTGTTTGCGTGCGTACGTGCCCGCGTGCGCGCGCGCATGCATGCATGCATGTGTGCACGTGTGTTGCACTTCTCCTCTTAGACTCTTTGCATCTTCTGCGTCAAACTTCCAAGGATTCATCCACGACTCCAGGAAGGAGACGTAACGTTATTATTTGTTTTCGAAATTAACTCCACAATTGCTCTTTCTACGAACAATCGAATCACCCATCGTATTTATTAAGTACAATTATTGATCGCAACGCTATGAATTATGTAAACCGTCGTTTGACGCGACTGCCAGTATTACGTAGTTTGACACAACTGTCAGTATTACGTCGTTTGACGCGACTGCCAGTATCACGTCGTTTGACGCGACTGCCAGTATTACGTCGTTTGACGCGACTGCCAGTATCACGTCGTTTGACACGACTGCCAGTATCACGTCGTTTGACGCGACTGCCAGTATCACGTCGTTTGACGCGACTGCCAGTATTACGTCGTTTGACACAACTGTCAGTGTTACGTCGTTTGACACGACTGCCAGTATTACGTCGTTTGACATGACTGTCAGTATTACGTCGTTTAACAAGATATTGAATAGCAGCACAAAGTACCAAGGCATAGTTGTACATTTCTTGGATAATGTTGTATATCATCAAATGTCATAAATGTTAGTATCATAACAGTACGTAAAGCTACCAAGTTATTCCGTCCCCGAAGGGTAATTTTGCTAGTTTATTCGTCAATAAATGAAATAAATATGTCACCTAATACGTGTGAGTACTCTACAGATATTTGTCCTCCTCGACTGCCAAGGCGACGAAAGCGTCAACAACAAAACCATGTTTGGACAAATCTCTAAACTGGACGTAGGCTTGACTCAGGACGACGTTGACAACGTCCTGGCGGCCCTGCAATCGGACACGAAACAAGTCGACTTCGACGACTTTCTATATAAGATTGCGCAGCTCGGGGCGACTGATCGTATGCATACCTTTCTAGCCACGTTAGGGGGAGGGACGTTTTCGTGTTCCACCATTGAATTAGATGATGTAAACGGCAACGTAAGAGGTGTATCACGCCCACCGCAGGGAAGTATGCGCGCGAGCGTGTATATGCATGCCTGTACGTATATATGCATGCATGTACGTGTATATGCATGCCTGTACGTGATACTCATTGTTAAGAGATGCATACGGCTTATCATTGTAAACGACGTTTTGATATATTAGCACATGTAATAATAAAACAACAAAGTTAGCTTGACATGCAGTGACGTGTCTAGGATCTCGCCAAGTCAGAGGCAAAGGCAAGCTGGACACCCATTAGTTTACCATGCTACCATCTACCGGCACAACGCACAAATACGGGAAATAAATCAAACAATGCAATTAAAAATACGCCAATGTTGACATGTATCTAAACGACGGCGCTGCTGGCTATGAATTGGTGTCAGTGCATCCCAATCGCCAGTCGTATTGCCGAACTTGTGTCTCGCACGAGCGCACGTGCTGTGACGGTGATATTGAAAGTAAAATTGGAATTTCTTGATAATAGCTCACGCACGAGACGCACCCTTATTTGTGCCCCCAGCATTTGCATAACCTAATTATTCATGTAATCAGATTATCTTCTTATAGTTAGTTTACTGTGTGGTTATCAAAGTGCACTCAGTTGCGGACTACAGATTTAGACAGATTTATACACAAGGATAGTTTTATTTATCATCACAACGTGTGTCTTATAATGGATTATCTTATTTATCACCACTACACGTGTCTTATAATGGATTATCTTATTTATCATCACAACGCGTGTCTTATAATGGATTATCTTATTTATCATCACTACGTGTGTCTTATAATGGCTTATCTTATTTATCATCACTACGCGTGTCTTATAATGGATTATCTTCGTAGACTTCCTTTTCTCGCTGGTATATTGCAACCTTTACCTTTCCTTCTTAGCCACGTGGCAATCAATCAAAGTAATAAGTCGTAGTCGAAGTCACAGTCTGCTTAGGTGTATACGTGAAACACTCTGATGGTTAATTTGTTTAGTTGCTGTGTCTTTGCTTGTAGCAACACAAAGGAGATTCACGAAGCGTCAGATGTTGTGCTATACAGCCATCGTCAAGTTTGCCGTGACTAATTCGACGTGGGATATCAATAAATATCGAAAGAGGAAAATGTACAAATTGGATTACTCGCCGTTAGACATAAATCAAATAGCGGGGCTCGACGAAGACCGACTGACCTTGCACTATGAGAAAATGAAGGAATACATTGAAACTAGCCCCATATACGATCCTAATTCCCCGTACACGGACTTTACATGGTATGTCCACGTCGAGGATCCCGGTTACAAGCCAAACCTTCCAACGAAGCAGTGGACCCCATATACCGAGAGGGCGCCGCGCAGGACAACGCTGGGAGTGCACGCGGATCCCCGAATGGCCGAATTCAAGAGACGTCGATCCGCAGCGATTCGATGCTGCAACATCAAACAGAAACAACTGGAGGCGGCGAAAGCGGCTGGCGGCAAACAATCGAGTGTCGTTGGAGAGAAATCACACACCTCGTCGACTCATCGTGCTTCGAGACCCTCTTTGTCACATGGTCCCTCGCAACCCTCGTCGATACATCGCCCCTCGCAATCGATATCGCCAGAGCTGTCAGTGCCGCCGGAGCCGCCAGAGGTCACGTCGCAACCGCCCATCAAATCAGTGCTCTACTACCGCAAACTAACAGTGTCGTACTACCAAAAGAATCGCGATATGCGCAGCCCAACAGTTAGACAGGTTTTGGTGAGTCGTGCACATGTTCACTATCAATACATTGTACGGAGTTGCTCGTTATTTACATGTGTCAAGAGTATGACTTAAAGGTTCGCGTTCTATGTAAGAACGTTTTCTCCTTACATCACAGACACTGGAAAGACGACCTTTTACAAACGACACACATCGTACACCTTTGTATGTATTGTCTTCCAGAAATTATTGGATAAAATGCGAAAGCGAGGAGAGTCGATTTCCAACATTCCCGACATCGACATGATTCCGGCAGTGCGGCGCATAATCATAGGTAACTGTCTGTTTTCTGGAAACAACTGAAATAGTCTAATCCACTCAATTAATTCAAAGGAACCGTGAATGTGCTGTTTTTGCTGAAATAGCTTACGTTCCGTTATTTTTTAATATTATTTTTTTTTCAACAATAAACATTATTTCAGAGAGGTTTAATAACATTACTTGTTCTGGTAGCAATGAGTCCATTATCGTGCACGAAAAGGTAGAGACATACATTATTAAATAATTATAACTAGCTCGACCGAATACTAGAGATACTCGAGTGAAGAATTACCAAGGAATTTCAAAGAGTTTGATTGTGATAAATAGAGAAGGACTGAACTACTCATAACTACAACATGCCTTCAGGGAGCACGGTGTCAAGAATAGCATGCCTGCAGGGAGCAGGGTGTCACGTACAACATGCACGCAGGGAGCAGGGCGCCAAGTACAACATGCCCGCAGGGAGCAGGGTGTCAAATACAACATGCCTGCAGGGAGCAGGGTGTCACGTACAACATGCCTGCAGGGAGCATGGTATCAAATACAACGTGCCTGCAGGGAGCAGGTTGCCAAGTACAACATGCCTGCAGGGAGCAGGGTGTCAAATACAACATGCCTGCAGGGAGCAGGGTGTCACGTACAACATGCCTGCAGGGTGCAGGGTGCCAAATACAACATGCCTGCAGGGAGGAGTGTGTCAAATACAACATGCCTGCAGGGAGCAGCGTGCCAAGTACAACATGCCTGCAGGGAGCAGGGCTCCAAGTACAACATGCCTGCAGGGAGCAGGGTGTCAAATACAACATGCCTGCAAGGAACAGGGTGCCAAGTACAACACGCCTGCATGGAGCAGGGTTCCAAGTACAACATGCCTGCAGGGATCAGGGTGTCAAATACAACATGCCTGCAGGGAGCAGGATGTCAAATACAACATGCCTGCAGGGAGCAGGGTGACAAGTACAACATGCCTGCATGGAGCAGGGTTCCAAGTACAACATGCCTGCAGGGAGCATGGTGTCAAATACAACATGCCTGCAAGGAGCAGGGTGTCAAATACAACATGCCTGCAGGGAGCAGGGTGTTACGTACAACATGTCTGCAGGGAGCATGGTGTCAAATACAACATGCCTGCAGGGAGCAGGGTGCCAAGTACAACATGCCTGCAGGGAGCATGGTGTCAAATACAACATGCCTGCAAGGAGCAGGTTGTCAAATACAACATGCCTGCAAGGAGCAGGGTGTCAAACACAACATGCCTGCAGGGAGCAGGGTGTTACGTACAACATGTCTGCAGGGAGCATGGTGTCAAATACAACATGCCTGCAGGGAGCAGGGTGCCAAGTACAAAATGCCTGCAGGGAGCATGGTGTCAAATACAACATGCCTGCAGGGAGCAGGTTGTCAAATACAACATGCCTGCAGTGAGCAGGGTGTCAAATACAACATGCCTGCAGGGAGCAGGGTGTCAAATACAACATGCCTGCAGGAAGCAGGGTGTCAAATACAACATGCCTGCAGGGAGCAGGGTGTCAAATACAATATGCCTGCAGGGAGCAGGGTGTCGGGGTCAAATAACGTTTTTAGGACAGAAGATTTATTCGAGGGAATGAGTGCTTCATCTTATCAGCAAGAAAACAGCAGTTCAGACTATTGTGTGCAGGGGGACATGTTGACAATGTTGTGGGTGATGCAGATAATTATTTTGGGGAGAGGGAATTGCAGAAATTAATTTCACATCTAATCAGCGCAAAGAGAAGAACGGGAAACGAAGAGCACCTGATGCAAACTATAATAGTAATGTTTCTACAGCATATGTCGGAGCTACACTAACAATAGCATACGTACCGGAGAAAGGTAACCACGTGAAACGAATTGGTCTTCATTATAGAAGATAATTTGTATTACTAAATCGTGGACTAGCAAATATTACATACAGGGATATTAACATGTCCGTATTGATATAAATGTAAAATCCGGAAAAGAGTTCAGAAAGCAGCGGAGAGGACACTTTACATAGGTACAACATTAGGACATGAGGAAATGATTAGCAAACTAAACTAGAACAACGTTTACAAGAGCAACGCGGCAACCGAATACCGGGGTCTTTTAAAGGACGTAATTTACGACATTACTGGAAATAAATATGTTCCATTTGAAAACACTGGGAAACGTTTATGGAATAAACGCATATAACAATGCGTTAATGCAGAGATTGAATACATCATCATTGACGTGCCTACTGCGGGCGAAGGTAATCATGGCCCACCATCTCACATGTTCACAGGTGTCTTTAAGCAGTTCTGTTTTGTTCTTTCTTAGCCAGACAGGTAGACCATCGAACATGTTAATCCTCTGCCGACTTCCGTTTCTTTTCCTGTCCAAAACAGATGACCAAATTACGAACGTTGGCACTTACAGCGACTATGCTGACCAAATGCATGCAGCATTAAAAACCCAAAAACCTTTTCAGGAAATCATTGCGCAGCAAGAAAAGACTTTCATGTCGTGTCTAGAAGCACCATCGTACAGTGATCATGCCTAAAGGTCAGCGTAAGGGAAGCGTCAGCCCTTCAGAAACAATCAGCGAAACATTGAACGGAGACCCAATCATCGCCACTGTCGTCGGATCAATTAGTCAGGCAATAACTGCAAGACTTATTGACAACACAAACTTTACTAAAACATTCGTCAACTCCATTCTGGATTCAGACCTAATCGGAAACACAAAGCAAGAACTGTACAAATCTCCCCAGATGGACATGTCACTAGCTGCTGACGAAGCTGCCAAGATAGCCGCTCGCGTATCCCAGCTAGAGACGGGAAAGGTGAAACTGTCCAATGAGATCGACGCGCTCGAACAGTATAGTAGGAGAAATTGTTTAATCGTCCATGGTGTACCGGACCCCGCCGACCCAGTGACCGCAGTTCTGGACATCATCAACAACAAACTCGGTGTTCCGAACGGATGCGAGAGCATTGATCGATGTCACCGGCTCGGAACATTTGCAAACTCGTCAAATTCGCGACCGCGACCGATAATTGTGATTTACGAGCAACCAAGTACGGCAAAAAGTGTTCTCGGGGAAACGGCGCCTGAAGGGAACGAAACTTCTCATCACTGAAAACCTAACCAGACGCCGCAGTGAATTGTTCAACAAGGCCAAAACACTGAACAACGTCACCGCCACCTGGACGTCAGACGGCCGCATCGTGTGCCTCCTCTCCAGTGGAAGGAAAGTATCCGTTACCACCGTCCAACACCTCCGCCAATTGGACCAGCAGTTAAACCTCCTAACCGAACAACACAGTCTCACCCTCCGGACTCTACCATGACGAACAATGTATATATGGATTTATGAAACTGTGATGGCACCAGTGAAAACGACAAGTTCATTTTTAATAATATATCAACATCTGTGCAAAAGTGTGAGTACTTTATAGACAGTGAACTGATCAGCTTATACACTAACTTGAAGCAACACTCAACTTTTTCTACACTAGCTGTTAATACACGCAGCCTACGAAAAACTTTGAAAAACTGGAACTGTGCCTAGATACACTAAACATTTCATTTGATTGCATAGGGTTAACTGAGACATGGCTTACCGACCACGATGACACTAATTGCTACAACATGAACGGTTATACTCTGGTTAAGTATCCCAGACAAGAAGGGAGAGGAGGTGGGGTTGGCATTTACATATCCAACAAACACCGACATGACTTAATGAAGAGATATGACCGTAGGCATTATGAACCCATCTTCATTGAAATACAAACAAACAACAATACCTTCATAATAGTTTCCTTATATAAACATCCAAATACTAACATAGATAGCTTCAACCATGAACTACTTAGTATCTTAAACTCAATATCTCGGGAAAATAAAGACAGTATAATAATGTTTTTTTTTATTTAAACTTAATTAATACCAACTCACGCCAAGTTAATGATTTCACCAACAATATGTATTCTATCCAACAATCAGTAAACCAACCAGAATTGCTAATCACTCGGCTACAATAATAGATAATATATTCACCAACATAACACAAAACAAGATCCACTCTAGCATTTTATACACTGACATATCCGACCACCTCCCAATATTCAACATATATGACATTTCTAACCTCCCATTTAAACCAGGACATAAAACACTGTACAGAAGAAATAAAAGTGAAAAAACTCCAAATAAAATTAAAGTGAATATCTCCCGATTAAAAAGTAAAAATTAGAGACAATCCCAGCTCCGAATGGTTGACCAAGGGAATATTAACCTCAAGCAAACACAAACATATTTTATATAACAAAAAAATATATATATATATATATATATATATATATATATATATATATATATATATATATATATATATACATACATATATATATATATATATATATATATATATATACATATATATATATATATATATATATATATATATATATATATATATATATATATATATATATATATATATATATATATATATATATATATATATATATATATATATATATATATATATAAATATAACAAATCTGAGCACAAGTTTCACTTTGTTGGACGGCTTAGAATCTTCAAACCCAAAATACATAGCAAACGAATGTAATGATTATTTTATACATGTGGCATCAAATCTTGTTAAAGACATACCCACTACAGGAGATGACCCAACTGAATTTGTTCAAACAAATGCTAATAGTTTTTTTCTGCCAACCAACAACCCCCGAGGAAATTGTTTCACTATTACGCAACATTAAGTCTATAACACGTCTAGTGGTTTTAACAACGTTGAACCACATATTATGCGAGAAATAAGTCCCCAAATAGCTCCTCTACTATCGCATATATTCAACAACTCATTTTCTACTGGAGTGGTACCACGTCAACTAAAAATAGCAAAAGTAATTCCAATACATAAAAATAATGATCCGAATAACTTCTGCATCTATAGACCCATCTCAATGCTGCCATGTTTCTCAAAAATTCTGGAGCGTCTTATGTATAATCGACTCGAACGCTTTCTCAACCAGTCCCACATAATATCAGAAGTCCAATACGGCTTCATGAAAAATATTTCACTTACATGGTTCTAATAAATCTCATAGATAAAATATCAAGTGGAACTGATAGCAACTCCTTCAATATAGGTATATTTATTGATCTATTTAAAGCCTTCGATACTATAGACCACAATATACTATTCCAAAAACTTAACTGCTATGGTATAACAGGACACATACTTACTTGGTTCAGGAGTTACCTAGAGCACAGGACCCAATATGTCAGTTACAACAATGTAAATATTCAAATCACAAGACAGTGATATGTGGCATTTATTTATACTTTACATCAACGACCTTTGCAACACTTCAACTATTATGAAGTTCACTCTTTTTGCAGATGATACCAGTATGTATCATTCACATCAAAATTTAACTTCACTCATAGACGAGGTTAATGATGAAAATAAAAAAATAACACAGTGGTTCCACACAAATAAACTTTCCCTAAATATTAAAAAAACGAACTATATTATATTCACATCAGTAAATAAAAAGTACAACATCTCATTTCAAGCAATACAGATTAACGGATCGGTCATCCCTCAGGTTAACCTCACCAAATTGCTTGGTATGTATATAGACGAACACTTAAATTGGTCAATGCACTTGAACAAACTGGCAACTAAACTTGCACAAAATATTGGCATACTCTGCAAACTTAAACATTTCCTCCCCTCATACATCTTAAACACGATTTACTGTTCTTTAGTACTTCCACATCTACAATATTGTACTCTAACTTGGGCTAATACATACTGTACAAAACTTAACAAGCTCAGAATGCTGCAAAAGCTGTTAGGATCATTAACAACTGTGATTACCTCGCTCACTCTGAACCGCTATTTAAACAGAACAATTTACTAAAAAATTAAGATATCTACAAACTGCAGCTAGGGCTACTTATGTACAAGTATTCTCGTCAAGCACTTCCAAACAGCATCTCAATACCATTTCAAAGGAATATTGAAATCCACAATCACAATACTAGGAATGATTACTTTATGCACGAAGCACGGACAAACACACGGAAATTAACAATTAAATACTCTGGGCCCTTGTTCTGGAATTCCATACCGGAACACATACAGAATTCTACACCAGAAAGCCAATTTAAAAACGCCTGCTCCCAACATACTGCAACATGTTCTAATTTCCCACTTAGACATGATTCGGGCTTAACCTGTACTAATGATGCTTTTTTGTTTTTTGCAAATACTAATGAATCATCACTATATTGTTCAATTATCATTTTGCCTCACGTTGTTATATTGTGCTAGATTGATGGATTACAACCGCTTGTAATTTTTTATATGCGTCACATTTACTATTATTAACATATTTTTTGCATATACTAACGAATATTCACTATATTGTTCAATTAATAAGTCGTTAGATTGTACTAGATTGTTGGATTAAGACGCCAAGTTGTAATTTTTCATTTGCTTCATATCTAGTATTATTATCATACTTGCCAACTTGCAGCATCATTCCATGACAAAATTACTATACGTAATCATGGGTGGTTCTCGCAATAAGCCCCTTCGGGTTTCCAGAGAATCTCCTGAGTTACTAAATAAAATTATTTATGACCATACCTGTAACAACATTGTAAATGAATAACCAAATAAACTCACGTTGATTGATTGAAGGTTCGTTCTCTTTCTCATCACGTGACCTGTAGGTTCGACTTGTCCTGATGCTGCACGTGATCTTCCTGTCATTGTTTGCTGTTTTAAAAATGTCTTCATTACGTTTAGTTTTTATCCATGATCCTCCCAGCAGAGTTCTGCTGCTTCTAAGGGGAGAAGTCACAAATGCATGATGCATAGTAAGCATAAGAACACGGACATACAGAAGAGTAGACTCATTAAAACATAAGCCTGCATCAAATATGGCTGCATGGGAAATCCGGAAGTCTAAACGAAGGTGTCAGTAAGAAACTGGTAACAAATATAAAAATTAGAGCAAAAGAGGTTATGATTATGTAAAAATATTTGAAATGGAGTGCTACCTAATATTGGAAACAACGATAGGAAGATTTTAACTAACAGTAGCTGCCCGCTGCTAAAAACTGTTTTGCGCTATATCGGCAATTTCGTGTTTTGCCTGGTTGTAGAAACCAACGGGGAGCATCCGTTATGCAGTAGCTTTCGCAGGAAAATGACGAAGCGGGAAATACCGCACAACTACTCACTCGCGCAAAGGATGGCAAGTACGTAAATGTATTGCGATATGTATGCTGGTTGTTGTCTGCTGTAGCCATGTAGCTAGCGTTGAATAATCTCTATCTCTCTCTGCGGTCTTTCTCCTCCCTCTCTCTGTCTGTCTGTCTCTCTCTCCCTCTCTTCCCTCTTTCTCTCCTTCTCTCCCCCCTCTGTCTTCCCCCTCTACATGTCTTTCTCTCCCCTTTCCATTTTACCCGATCAAATCCCTTTTTAAAGGCCACAAAACAAATGTCCATATCCTGCCGATCATGTCCCTCTCTCTTTCCATCTCTCCCCTCTTTCTTCTTCTCTGTCTATCGGTCTCTCTGTCTCTCCCTTTCCCCTCTCTTTCCCTCTCTCCCGTCTCTCTTACTCTCCCTCTCCCCCTCTTTCTTCCCCTATTCATGTCCCTCTATCACCTCTCTCTCCCCTATTTCTTCCCACTCTGTCTGTCTGTCTGTCTTTCTGTCTGTCTGTCTGTCTCTCTCTCTCTCTCTCTCTCCCTGTCCCTTCTCTCCCGTCTCTCTCCCTCTCCCCCCTATTTCTTCTCCTCTGTCTGTCCTTGTCCCAATCTGTCTCCCTCTCTCCCATCTCCCTCTCCGTCTCCCCCTCTTTCTTCCCCTCTTCCTGTCTCTCTCTCTCTCTCTCTCACCTCTCTCCCCTATTTCTGTCCCCCCCTCACTGTCCCCCTCTCTCCATTTTTCTTCCCCCTTTCTCTCTCCCTTCTTTTCCCCCTCTCCCTGTCGCTCTCTCTCCTTGCTCCCTCTCTCTTCTTCTCTACTTATCTTATTTCCTACCTCCTATCACTGTCCCTTTCCTCACGCCCCTCTCTCTCCCTAACTCTCTACGCGATTTCTCTCTCTCTCTCTCTCTCTCTCTCTCTCTCTAATCCAAGCTTATGTTTTTCAATTCGTCTATAATCCGTTTCCAGTCAACTCGTTCAACTCCCTTTGCAAAGGCCACAAAATATATTAATCCTGCCCATGTTATCTCGTTTAAAGATCATATGCACATATTCCAGAGATCGTGATGTATGAAAACAAACAATGGTATTTTAGTAGTCACTGCCGATGGCAGTTTTTTCAGCTCTTGTTCCACTGGAGTGTCGCCATCGTGCCTGGACACCGGTTGGTTGTCGCACGTCTCATCATTTTCGGATTCAGGTACACCACTTGGATCTGCTGAACTGACACTGCCCATTCAGGAGTTGAGCTTTTTTGTAGGTGTACCATATTTCGACGATAGGTATGGCCACTCTGTCTTTCGCTGTGAATGATATGTCATCTGGTCTCTCCTCGATCACTCCATGCTTCCATCTGGTCTCTCCTCGATCACTCCATGCTTCCATCTGGTCTTTCCCCGATCACTCCATGCTTCCATCTGGTCTTTCCCCGATCACTCTATGCTTCCTCTAGTCTCTCCTCGATCACTCCATGCTTCCATCTGGTCTTTCCCCGATCACTCCATGCTTCCATCTGGTCTCACCTCGATCACTCTATGCTTCCATCTAGTCTCTCCTCGGTCACTCCATGCTTCCATATGGTCTCTCCTCGATCACTCTATGCTTCCATCTAGTCTCTCCTCGATCACTCCATGCTTCCATCTGGTCTCTTCGCGATCACTCCATGCTTTCGTTTATTCTCTTCTCGATCACTCCACGCTTCCATCTAGTCTCTCCTCGATCACGCCATGCTTCCATCTGGTCTCTCCTCGATCATTCCATGCTTCCATCTAGTCTCTCCTCGATCACTCCACGCTTCCATCTAGTCTCTCCTCGATCACTCCATGCTTCCATCTAGTCTCTCCTCGATCACTCCATGCTTCCATCTAGTCTCTCCTCGATCACTCCATGCTTCCATCTAGTCTCTCATCGATCACTCCATGCTTCCATCTAGTCTCTCCTCGATCACTCCATGCTTCCATCTGGTCTTTCTCGATCACTCCATGATTCCATCTGGTCTCTTCTCGATCATTCCATGCTTCCATCTGGTCTCTTCTCGATCACTCCATGCTTCCGTCTAGTCTCTCCTCGATCACTCCACGCTTCCATCTAGTCTCTCCTCGATCACTCCATGCTTCCATCTGGTCTTTCCCCGATCACTCCATGCTTCCATCTAGTCTTTCCCCGATCACTCTATGCTTCCTCTAGTCTCTCCTCGATCACTCCATGCTTCCATCTGGTCTTTCCCCGGTCACTCCATGCTTCCCTCTGGTCTCTCCTCGATCACTCCATGCTTTCGTCTATTCTCTTCTCGATCACTCCACGCTTCCATCTAGTCTCTCCTCGATCACGCCATGCTTCCATCTGGTCTCTCCTCGATCATTCCATGCTTCCATCTAGTCTCTCCTCGATCACTCTATGCTTCCATCTAGTCTCTCATCGATCACTCCATGCTTCCATCTATTCTCTCCTCGATCACTCCATGCTTCCATCTGGTCTCTCCTCGATCACTCCATGCTTCCATCTAGTCTCTCCTCGATCACTCCATGCTTCCGTCTAGTCTATCCTCGATCACTCCACGCTTCCATCTAGTCTCTCATCGATTACTCCATGCTTCCATCTAGTCTCTCCTCGATCACTCCACGCTTCCATCTAGTCTCTCCTCGATCACTCCATGCTTCCATCTGGTCTCTTCTCGATCACTCCATGCTTCCGTCTAGTCTCTCCTCGATCACTCCATGCTTCCATCTGATCTCTCCTCGATCATTCCATGCTTCCATCCGTCGCGCTATCTTGTCGTGGTGCCTCTTCACACTCGTCTCCTTTTATCCTTCTTCGCTTTGATGGTTTCATTGGATTCTGCCACATTTGTAGCAGCGATTGAGTCTCTCTCCCGAACAGAATTTGGGCTGGACATACACTAGCATCTTGCTTTGGTGTGTTTCGCAACTCGAGTAGCGCTAATTGCACATCACCTCCACACCCCATCGTCTTGCGCAGTGTATTCTTAGCCAACTTCACACCCGCTTCTGCCTTTCCGTTGGATCTTGGGTAAATCGGAGGTGATGTCCTGTGCTCGAATTTCCACTGACGTGCACATTTCTCAAATTCTCTTGATGAAACTTGCGGTCCGTTGTCACTTACAAGCTGCCGGGGAATGCCGTACCGTACGAAATGCGGCTTCAACTTGTTGATGACTCGATTGGCAGTGGTTGTTGTCATCTTATTGATGACTTGACTGGCAGTGGTTGTTGTCATCTTGTTGATGACTTGACTGGCAGTGGTTATTGCCATCTTGTTGATAACTCGACTGGCAGTGGTTGTTGTCATCTTGTTGATGACTTGACTGGCAGTGGTTGTTGTCGTCTTGTTGATGACTTGACTGGCAGTGGTTATTGTCATCTTGTTGATAACTCGACTGGCAGTGGTTGTTGTCATCTTGTTGATGACTTGACTGGCAGTGGTTGTTGTCATCTTGTCGTCTTTAAAGAACCCCGAGAAATAGTCCACCGTCAACAAGTAATCCACTCCATCTAGCTCAAACAGATCCACACCAACTTTTCGTCATGATCCATTTCCATCATCGTGACTCGATAACGGTTCATTCTGTTGATTGGGTTTAGCACGTGAACACATCTCGCAGCCATCTGCCAGTTGTTTCACCTCGCTTGACATTCTCGGCCAGAATATTGTATCTCGTGTCCGAACCATCATGCTGTCGTAGCCCATATGCGCTGCGGGTAGTCTTCGCTTCATCTCAGACCTAAGCACCATTGGTATCATAATTCTCTGGCCTTTGAGGATGAGACCGCCTTCATGACTCAATGTGTCGCATGCGTTGGTTCATGTGGTACCTTTTCCTTTCTGTTCGGCCATCCATTTCTCGTCAGATCGAGGACTTTCTGCATTCCCTTATCCGTTTGCGTACGTCCTGGATCATCTTGTCAGGTGTGTCTTGAAGGACATTGATACACACATACCTCACTTGAGTTTCTGGCACCTCCAGGTGGGCACGGCTTAGTGTATCAGCTATGGTGAGTTTCCCACCCTCCACGTATTTGAACTCGACGTCGTAACGGTACAACCTCAAGATAAGTACCTGCAGTCGTCTTGGCACCGGACTTAGAGGCTTCTTCAGAATGGCTGCAAGTGGTTTGTGGTCATTCTGCGACCGAACGCATATTGGTCAAATCGTTCTAGCCCATCTCCGTCCAGTCCGTCTTGGCTACTGTCAACATCTAGTTCCTTGTTGGCGTCGAAGTAGGCCAACATTGGCGTGGTGGTTATCTTCCGTTTTATTGTCTTGAATGCCTCTTCGCATTGCTTGGACCAGTTCCATACCACACCCTGCCTTGTCAAATCTCGTATGGGTTCCAAATCGGTCGCTAGGTCTGGTATAAACCTCGCCAGATATTGGATCATGCCACAGAATCGCTTTACCCCGTAAATGTCTGAGGGCGGTGTCATTTCTAAAAAGGCCTTGACTTTGTTGTCATCTGTTTTAATGCCTTATGTGGTTATCTTGTGACGTATGAAGATCACATTGTCTCGCTTGTCCTTCGCATTGTTCAGCTTAATGTTTCTCTCTGTGCTTCTTGTTTCAAGTTGTCTCCATGGTCACGCGCAGCCAACATTTTTGTGGCCCCGCATCTGGTCACAATGATGTCAGCGGCGACGCAGATCACACCTGCTATGCATTCAAGTGACTCGTTTAGCTTCTTTTGAAATACCTCGCTGCTCACTTTGAGGCCGCAAGGTGATCTGACCCATCGGTATCTGCCATATGGGATGATCGTCGTCATTAGCAGGCTAGAAGCTGCGTCAAATTCCACAAGCCAGAATGCTTCCTGCACATCCAGCTTGCTGAACATCTTGGCATTGTTCATGTTTGGTAACATATTATTAAGTGTTGCCAACTTGTAATGTTCTCTTATGAGTTCTTTCATGGTTCAGCGGCTGCGGATCGATGCATAGTCTCAACTTGCCGTTCGTCTCACGTACAACCGCCATCTGACTCACCCATTGCGTTGGTTCTTCGACGTGGACCAGAACACCTCGTTTTACTAGAATGTCTATTTCGGCCTTCACTGGTTGTTGCAGAGCGATTGATAGTCTCCTACATGGCAGAATCTTTGACGGGACAGTGGGGTCGGTTTTAAGCTTTGCTATGCCTAAATGGCCTAGGTCGTTGCTTTGGCTTACTTGGCTGATAAACCGTTCCTCGTGGACTGTCATCAGTCCCATTGCTTGTGACGTAGCTGACCCGATGAGACACGTGAGACCGTTTTCCACAACGACAAAATCAACATCTTCTGTGTTGCCAGTTTTCAGATTCGTAGTCGGCAGTTTAACGATGCCTTTCGGTGTCATTTTTGTGCCGTTCCACATCACTAGCTTCTCGTTTGTTTTTCGCACTTGTTCTTTGAGTACACATCTTTGGTTGATTGTGTTTATATCCGATCCGGTATCAAGCTGGAAACGTACGTCGCAGTTATTGACCTGCATCATCGCTGTGATTCGCTGTTGTACCTTGTGACCATTCACTCCAAATGTCAACCCGTCGTCGTCGTCTTTTCCAGTCACGCAAACTACTCTCTTTCGGCATTTTTCCTTGAAATGATTGGCACCATAACAATAGGAGCATGTCTTTCCCCAGGCTGGGCATCTTAGTCTGCTCGGCTCATACGAATAACCGCAACACTGACATTCCCGACTTGTGGTGTCAGTGGTTTTCCTGTCTTGAGGCGATGTTGTTTAGGGCGGCTTGCTGCTGCTATCCCTATGAGATCGTTACCTTGTCGTGGTGGGGTAGCTTGCTTGCCTCCGTGACCCTGCGAGCTATGCAGTTGGGAGTCTTGTACTCCTGGTAGGGTCACCTAAACCGGATTGGTTAAGGGGTAGAGGTCAGACTAAATTGATCTCCTTGCCCTCCAGGTTGGGGATTGAGCATAGGGTTAACAACTCTATCTTGTAAAAAAACAGACTGTTACAGAAACTCAAAAAAGAAACTCAACGGACCCCAGCTACTAAGGAAGTTTGAGGCACAAAGGAGCCGGTATGACCGATAGTAGTGAAAGCCATAAGGAAGCTAGTAGCGTGAAGACAAACCTATTGGATGCAAAAAACAAACTCTAGATCGGGCCTGGAATGTCAGGACAATATTCGATACTGCAAAAACAGCACAAGTAATAAATGAGATGAAATCATACAAGTTACGCATCCTTGGGATTAGTGAGTCCAGATGGACAAGTTACACATCCTTGGGATTAGTGAGTCCAGATGGACAAGTTACACATCCTTGAGATTAGTGAGTCCAGATGGACAAGTTGCACATCCTTGGGATTAGTGAGTCCAGATGGACAAGTTACACATCCTTGGGATTAGTGAGTCCTGATGGACAAGTTACACATCCTTGGGATTAGTGAGTCCAAATGGACAAGTTACACATCCTTGGGATTAGTGAGTCCTGATGGACAAGTTACACATCCTTGGGATTAGTGAGTCCAGATGGACAAGTTACACATCCTTGGGATTAGTCCAGATGGACAAGTTTTGGCAGACACGTCACACCGACAGGAGAGACAATCTTGTACTCTGGCAGAGACGACAACCGCCACATTGCAGGAATGGCACTAATACCCAAGAACGGGATGGAAAGGACACTGCTAGAATGGAAACCAGTCAGTGCTGAGAGCCAGGTTCTTTGGTAAACACAGCAAACTTACGATCATCCAATGTTACACCCCAACCAATGATGCAGAACCGGAGGAGAAAGAAGCATTCTACAGCATGCTGCAAGCCGAGAATGAGAGAGTACCTGCACACGACATTTTAATCATCATGGGCGATTTCAATGCAAAGGTTGTGTCTGACTATGTTGGAAGAGAACGAACCATGGGCAGTCAGGGATGTGGCAACATGAATGAGAATGGAGAGATATTATGTGACTTTTGTGGTTTGAACAACATGATGATAGGAGGAACCCTGTTCGCATACAAAGACATCCACAAACTGACCCCTGGACTTCACCAAATGCACGGGAGCAAAACCAAATCGACCACATTATGAGTAACAGCAAGTCAATGCAAAAAAGACAAAAGTATTAACAAACAGCAACCTGACACAGCAACCTATTGTGATCAACAATCATCGACTCGAGTACGTCAACAAGTTCACTTACCTGGGCAGCATCATCAGTCTCCAAGGAGGTGCAGAAGAAGACATCAAAACACGATTAAGAAAAGCCAGGTCAGCATTTGCAAATCTGCAGCTGCTCTCGAGTATACTCCCAAAAGACCAGACTCAGAATCTACCAGAACAATGTCCTCTCTGTGCTCCTCTACGGCTCAGAGTGCTGGCGCATGACACAACACCAATAGCCTTTCCAGCTTCCACAACACCTGCCTAAGGAAGGTACTGAAAGTGTACTGGCCCGAGACCATCTCCAACACCAGACTCCATCAAGCAACAAAACAACAACACATCTGCCTCATCCTGAAAAAGAGAAGGTGGACATGGCTTGGTCATGTCTATAGGATGAGCAACGACCTGCCAGCAAAAAAAAAACAGACCAGGAGGCCAGAAGGAAACAAAAAAAGGCAGGCCGAAAACAACGTGAGGAATTGAAGGCTGTTGGGCTAACATGGGGCACAGCAGCAAGGAGAGCCCAAGAGAGGGGTCTGGCGAGGTCTTATGCGAGCCTTATGTGCCACACGGCATGAAGAGGATAAGTAAAAATGAGGAAACTGCTGCGAACTTTTTCGATCCGTCGTTCCAGATTCATTTTATGGATTTGCTTTTGTGTCGTTCCAAACGTTCTGCATATCTCTATGACCTTCTCGAGAGATATCTTGCTTTAACGAAGGAGCAATTCTTGCAGTTCACCTCGTGTTGAGAAAACAATCTTATTTCTCGTTGTTCGTCCTGATATTCACATAATTCTGCCATGGCACGCAATTCTGTCCCTACACTCTGCATTTCAAAATCGGACAGAATTTACAACGACATTTCCTTTAGGGGCGCAATATCCCTCTAATTGTTCCGTAACGTTAGTAGGCAGTAACTTGTGTCCGTCGTTTTGAGCCGGTGATACATCCTAATAAATCCTGCACAATTGAGGATTATCGCCGTCTGGGTGTTTGCTGGTTTTTGGTCTTTTTCCGTAGGGTCATGAATGGCGGCGGGTGAAATGAATTATCCCCCATTTTGCCATCCGAAATGTCACTTAGCACTACTGTCTACTGGTACTGCCTTTGTCCGGGTAGTCTAGTGCGGTATCATATAACAGTCTCGTTTCACGCACTCACTTTTTACCCATTTATGTTAGGCGTCTAAGGTTCGGTAACGATGCCATCATGTTGATGTGCTAGGTTGCATACAGTAGACACAAGGCAATGCATGTAAAATTACATTTATTACATGAGAATGTAACAGTTATCTGACACGTGCAACGGCGTATCGAGAGCAGAGGGGTGAGCCGCTGCATGTAACAGCCGTGAAGCAAGTTAGTGTCGCATGCTTAAGTGTGTCAGTATATCAAATCCATTCATTAACAGGAATGACTTGAACCGATAAGGTTATGTCAGTTGCACCGTCAGAATCGCCGTCGTTCGATATTTTGCTACAAGTTAAGTGCCTATGAACCGGCGTAGGCGAAGATGGTTTGTTTAGCCAAAATTATGTAACGCGGCCTGACATCTACCGGAAAAAATCCACAAACTGGTTTTGGAAAGTGCCTTCTGCAATTTAGGTACATCCCCCGTTTTATGACTAAGTTAATGCAACTTTTTACAAACAAGTAACAAGAAAACAAGTAAAGGTATCCGACCTTTGCACATGATCTCGAACACTCAATATCACAACTAGTTCCCATGTTCCACACTTGTTTTTTAATTACTATAGACACACCATGCAATATCAACACTACTGATCTTCAATAGGTGGGTTTCTGCTTACCTTGTCAACTTTCCGCTGACCTTATTACAACATCAATGTTGTTCTGACAGAGTCTTATGTTGTGCACAGTTATTGAGGCCAACAAGGAAAACGGCGAAATACCCGGATGGAATGCTCCGTTAACAAAACGCACCGGCGTCCCTCTGCCACGTCTACGACTTTACAAACTAGGCATGAGGCCGCCCTACACAGTAGACGATTTGTTGAAGATTAGGAAATGCGTAAGGCTTACATTTCACACTTGTCTTTGTCGTTACTGTAGTTGATATCATTTTAGTCTATCGAACGTTTGACACATTTTACAATTATTAATTTTAGAATTGTCAAGCACACACACGCTCGCACGCACACACGCATGCACGCACGCACAGACACACACACACACACACGCACACGCACACGCTTACGCGCACACACGCGCACCCGCGAGCACACGCACACAGAAATACGCACACACGTACACACGCAAACTCGTACCCTACATATGTGGTGTGCTCGCAGGCAGAAGATGCGATGGACACGTATTTGACGGCTCTACGGCATAACTTTGTGCGGCGCGCCTGGGTGAACTGGAAGGGTCTGCGC
The DNA here is from genome assembly GCA_033239005.1 of Lamellibrachia satsuma. Lineage (NCBI taxonomy): Eukaryota > Metazoa > Annelida > Polychaeta > Sabellida > Siboglinidae > Lamellibrachia > Lamellibrachia satsuma. The sequence goes on from BSQZ01000007.1 coordinate 3,125,487, forward strand.
TCGGATCAGTTCTTCTCGCCACTTCTCCGACAGGTGTGTCACGCTTTGCTCTTCGCCATTGTACAGCGTGATAGTTTGCCTTGTTTTTCAACAGTGTTCAACTTGACATTTCGCCTTGTTCTTTGACGTGGGTATCCATTGGGGGAATTCCAAAATTCCCATAAAAAGTGTCTACATAATGCATAAAATGGCACACTTGAGACCTTAATGTTTTCAAATATTGAGCATTGTGAGAGAGGATGCCCCTACCACAACACCCTCTTTCCTTAATTTCAACACCGGCAGGAGAATCTCCTTCCTAATTAACCTGTGCATCTATGAGGGCACCGTATTGTATTTGTCTTCTCTGTTGCTGCCCGCAGTGTTTCAAACGCTGCTACCGTTGCCTGTCACCCGCCACGGAGGAGATGGTGTTTGTGCGAGCGCCCAGTGCGCCGAAGCCCTATTCGATGGGCCAATTCAGTCATGTAAACACGGACTATTCGAACGTTCTGAGCAAGCCAATTCGCATCCCTAAGTTCGACCGGGGGCCCCCTCCGTGCCCACAGAGTATCGTACCAGCGACCCCGTGGTCGCGGGGCCCTATTCCGCCTCGCAGGCCGCGTACGTGCATTCCGAAGCATTCGGGTACACCGTGTCCGTTGAGTATCACGCCGGTTACCCGGTGTGCAAGGGCCCCCACACCACCGTGCAGGCCGGGTTCGTGCTTTATGAGGCCTCCGGCTACACCTATTGAGGCGTTGTCTTCATAGCGCCTACTTTTAAATGTCATTATATATGTCCGCCCTTATTTTCTACCAGAGATGTTGTAATGCCCACTTGAAGCACTATGTTGAGTATGCCATGTGCGTCACTATTTCAACGGTACTATTGACAGATGTAGAATAGAAACAATTGACTTCCCTTGGCTAATTTCGTACCTCTCCATACGGTAAAAATAGAGAAGCTCACATATCGAACAACACCCAACCGATTCCATATGTGGAGTAGTAAAATATATAGCAATACGGAATACTTGCCTGTTCATAGACCAGCGCATTTAGAATAGCATACAACAGCACAGTCCGTTGTTGACTAACACTATAACGAGTTCGCGTTCAAATAATTAACAAAGCCATTATAATCCTTCGTAAGGGCACATTTACAATATACAATTGTACGGACCTGATGAGAATACATTAAATGTAAAACTTTAAATTCAGTCAAACCTGTCTTAAGCGACCACTCAATGGATGGTCGAAAAATAGTGTATTAACACAGGTTGTAACTCAATAATACAGGTTATATCTTAATACAGGTTATATCTTAATACAGGTTGTATTTTAACACAGGTTGTATCTATCTTAACACAGGTTATATCTTAACACAGGTTATATCTTAATACAGGTGATACTTCAGGAGGAGTTGATTGTGGTCGTTAATGGCAGTGGTCGCTTAATGCAGGTGGTCGCTTCAGCAGAATTGACTGTGATTATGATGAAAGGAATGAAAGTGTTTCAACTCAGCTGACACTGCAATGGAGGCGGTTCTTTCTCTCGTTCTGTGCCCTTACATGTAGCCTTGTAGGATGTCATTGTCGATGTAGGTGTGGCGAGTAGTGTGTCCAAACCATTGTAGCGTTCTTCGTTTAATTATATTCGGGACTGGTTATTGGACAGAGAACATTTTATTTACACAAAACGAACATTTGGAAATAACCCAGGAATAACGCGATCTAGCCAGTTACTCAGAAGCACCAGTAAAGAACACTGTTGGCGGAAATACAATGTTATTTCTCCTGTATTCTCCTTCAAACAGATTACGCACAGCGATAAATTGTTGAAAGTAATACATTATTTATGCTATATGTATTTATTAACACGTCGCGGGTGTCCTGACTTCCTATTGACTCCATATTAAGAGAATGTGTTTTCGTTCATTTTTATTTCAATTACGGACGTGCTTGCGTGCGTGCGTGCGTGCGTGCGTGCGTGCGTGCGTGCGTGCGTGTGCAGATGACGATTCTTCCAGCAGCCATCTCACGCCGTAGCGGTTTCACCGATAATAAACAACGGTGTGCCGTTGTTTACTGAAAATTTCTCTGCTCCTCGTGCGTCGGGTTTACGCTTGTCTATATTATTGTAAAGGTTTTTACTTTATGTATTGTAAACTAAACTGGCACAACAATAATAAAGCTAATGTTGTTTCGGTGTAGTTGTGTTGTGTCTAGTGATGCTCCTGGTGATACAGGACACATAAAGACATCGCCGATTTTACGTGGCTGTGGCGTTTTGTTAATGTTGTGCGTGCGAGCGTGCGTGCGTACGCGTGCGCGTGCATCCGTGCGCGCATGCGTGCGTGAAAATGTAATCGATATGTTGAATGTGCGTGGTTGTGTGTATGTGTAGAAATGAAAACACAGCGTAAAAGTATGTTATTGTATTAAATAATCATTTGGTTCTCGTCGGTCATTGGTGTTCTGGCTGATCAAACTCCGTTGATTCGGTAATTTCGCTAAATAAATTTTCAGCCGGGCGATTGAGAATTGGCTGCCCTCGTCTGGAATAGTAAGAGATAAGCGAGCCTTTAATTAATTAATTAATTGCGGTCGTCGGGTCTTCGACGATAGACTTAACGGGAAGTGTCGAGAGAACCGAATCCGACGAGTCAATCGTCGTCGATGAGCGAAACTGAGCTGCGGAGATGATCGTTGTTGACGACACCGAAGACGACGAGGCCAGCAACGAAGACGTCGTGTTTACGTATTTACCTCTGCAAACTCATCGGGGTCCGAATACGTATCCAGCGATGTCCTTCGCGTAACAACGGGGTATTTATGTACACGGAAATGAGACAGTATTTCTCAGCATACGTGGGAGATCTCATCACGAAGCGTGCGTTTGCCCAGTGCTAGGGTGCTTGATCTCACACCCAAGTAAGCTACAACACGTGTTTGGATGTCTGACACCCCCGATGAAAGGATCGCGTCGAACTATGACGAATTCATAAATGAAATTGATAGTATCAAGAATCTGTTTCAAAAGTGGCTAGCCGTGTTTCAGCGTTTCTTCGTGAACTTTGGCTGTTTGAGACCAGTGATGCTCTGCTATGCCGTGGCTGAACCAGGACTGGAATTTAGAGATCTGGACTGATGAAATGAAAGATCTCTGGTCAAAAACTTCTTGAAAGACATATCGTTGCTCATTGTTATTTTGTTAGAACAGTTAGAACAGCGTTTATATAAATACATTGTTTATCGTTGATGCAGAAGACTCTTCTTATTTTGCTTGAATAAAAGGCATTACGAATGTAGTGTAGAAAAAACATTAAATTTAATCGATCCTGAACATCCCGTTGCTAATTGTTAGTTTGCTAGAACAGTGTTTACTTAAATACTTTGTTTTTCGTTGCTGAAGAAGGCTTTTGTCGTTTTGCTTGAATAAAAGACATGACGAACCCAGTCAATAAAAGAAATTAGGGTCGTTGCTGAACCTCTCGTTGATACATTGTTATTTTACTTACGAGATAATAACAGTAGATTTTGGTGATACTGCATATGATATAGACGGTTCCATGACCAAGCCTCCGTTTATGAAAGACATATATCTTTCCTAGCGTAAACACACCCAAATACACTCATTTTCGACATTCGATTTCGAGTGTACTTTGACACCACGCACCTGCCGTCGGATATCGCTAAAACTCTAGTGGGTGGCGCGGCACGAGCTGCTGAGCATGAGCGTGGCATCGAAAGTACCGCGACACGAGCTGCTGAGCATAAGCGTGGCATCGAAAGTACCGCGACACGAGCTGCTGTGCATGAGCGTGGCATCCAAAGTAACGCGGCACGAGCTGCTGAGCATGAGCGTGGCATCGAAAGTACCGCGACACGAGCTGCTGAGCATGAGCGTGGCATCGAAAGTACCGCGACACGAGCTGCTGAGCATGAGCGTGGCATCCAAAGTAACGCGACACGAGCTGCTGAGCATGAGCGTGGCATCGAAAGTACCGCGACACGAGCAGCCGCGCTGTTTCGTCACGGACTGAGACTCGAATATGTTAGTGGACTCTATGATGAAGGCACCAGAGTATATGAGGGAGAAAGCGTACGACACGTTGAAAACCGCTTCGTTACAAACCGAGTGGAACGAACGTCATTAAAGAGTGCCTGATACCACGCATGTTGGTCAACGAAGCCTGCGAACAACAGGACGTATCCTCGTGTTTCGTTATTAAGAAGCACAATTATTTCATGTGCTTGTCGACGGACACGCTGATATTTCTGGACATCACAAACTACCTCGTTCCGGGTATCAGCTACGACAAGTTTCTGAAAGCGTTAGGATGCAAGCTCACGATAGGTCTCACGTTCGAATACATGGACGACGTGCGAAAACTAGACGAATCCGCTTTCTACAATCGCTTGAAAGGGGAGAACATCTCCGATGATGACTACGCACGGTGTCAAAAGACGTTGCACGATAACGGTATGACCACAATGCGTGACTTCCTGGTCTGGTACAACAACAGAGACGTGGTACCGTTCTTAGAAGCTATCGACAAACAGTTCGCTTTCTACCAACAGCGACACATCGACATGTTCAGAGACGGCATTAATGTACCCGGTCTGACGTTGCTGCATCTATTCAACGACTTAACGCCGGAGACTCACTTCAACGAGAAGAACTGAGACCTACAACATGTTCAGAGACGGCATTAGCGTACCCGGTCTGACGTTGCTGTATCTATTCAACAACTTAACGCCGGAGACTCACTTCACGCTGTTCAACGAGAAGAACAGAGACCTACACCACCTCATGAAAGAAGGCATCAAGTATCATATTTCACTGGTACCACGAGAAAGGCCTCACCAAGATAAGACAGCGCGACTACGGCAACTCCGCTCGATCGTGCCACTCAATCGTCAGTTACGACGCCAACGCATTGTACCTATGGGCCTTAATGCAAAGCATGCCGACGGACTGGTATACGCGCCGTCGTGAAGAGACCGGTTTTCGTTCGGAGCCAGTCAATCGGTACGGTCGGATGACGGTTGAAGTTTTTCGGACGGGCCGAATTATATGACACCGATTCATCGGGCAGGAGAAGCTAATAGGCAAACGCCTCGTTGACGGCTGATGCCCGGACACGAAAACACCGTATCAATTTCACGGCTATTTGTCCATGGTTGTCCTGTACCGACAAGGAGGTGATTGCCGTCAAAGGTAAACCCATGGCCCAATTCTTCGCCGAAACGCGAAAGAAACGAAACGGGTTTTCCACGTTGACTCATCAAGCGAGAACTATCGCCGCAAGTGCATATCTTGGAGGCCGTGCACGCCGGTACGCTCTTTGGATTGGTCATATCTTGGAGGCCGTGCACGCCGGTACGCTCTTTGGATTGGTCAAGTGCGACATCCTGGTACCGGAGGCCTTACGCAGTCATTTCGCCGAGATGCAACCCATATTCAAGAACACCCGCGTCACCTGCGCCGACATCGGTTCGTTCATGCGTCGGTACGCCAAAGAACACGACCTACTGACGCAACCGAAACGTGTGGTCGTGGGGAGGTTTCAAGGCGACCAGATGCCGCTCGCCACGCCGCTGCTGAAGTGGCCCCAGACTCCTCGTCGATCACGTGTACCAGATCGTCGAGAACGATCCGAATCCGTGTTTCGCTGTCCCCGGCACGACGCGAGGGCGACGCCGACCCCGACAAGACTATAACCGCGGACACGATGAAGCTACTCGGTAATTGGGGATACAGAAAGACGGTAGCGAATCTGGACTTGCACCGAGACTTCACTTACTGCTCAATGACCGGAGCGTCGAAGTTGATAAACAACCGTCGCTTCCGCCAGCTCGACGCCGTCGTCGACGACGTGGACGAGGTCAAACTGTAAACGATGGCCTACACCTTACCTCTGCAAATTGGTTATGTGTTGTACCATTACGCGAAACTGCGCTTACTGTAGTTCTACCACGACTTCATCGACACGTACTGCGAGATGGACACGGATTCGGCATATATTGGCTTGGCCGGCGAGTGTGTAGACGACCTCGTGTCCGCGACTAAATGCGAGCATTACTTTCGACACCGAGCAGAATGGCTCCCGTCGGAGTGTTGCGCCGATCATTAGGCCTAAGTCCGATATCGACTCGACGGTCGGGTGTGGGAATCGGTCAAGCGTTGTGGCGCTACCCGCAAGGCGTACGGCAAACGAAAGCCGAGTCTCTTTAAAATGGAATGATGCGGCGACGGCTTCGGTTTATGTAGCAAGACGTACTATTTTTTTGGAGCCGACAAGTACAGCACGAAAAGTGTGAGCAACCACCAGAACACGATCAACAACGACGCATTCCTCGACGTGCTGACTCATCGAAGGAACGGTCGCGGGTGGAATCGCGCGTTCCAGGTGAAAGACTCGTCCGTGTTGACACACGTTATGCTAATTAATAACTAGCGTAACATTCTACCGTACGCTTGATATCTCGCGTCTACTACTTAAGGTTATAATTAAGCAATGACTTAATAAAACTTATTAAAGGACCGTTCGGGTTGGCGGGGCCAACCCGCAGCATGTATAATAAAACAGTTACATAACAATTACAAATACATATGTACTCGTACAGCGAACGAGTGTGGCTACGTAAATAAGCAACGCCATTAAGCAATGGTTACTACCGATTACGATTCCCGCCCTGTCTTATATCTTTAAGCCAATCGAACACGCGACAATCGTTACCGACTAAATTTGTGATGAATGCGCTGGTAAACATCTTCATCGGTATGCCCCCACATCGACGCAGCAAGTAGGCTACGCAGTATTGTCCGCACAGGTTAGATAAATAACATTGAAGGCTTTTATCGTTAAAAGTCCACTCTCGGCAATTGTCGTGCAGAAATGCGCGGAACGCCCGAACGAGTCGACGTATTCGCCACGACGGTTCTCGTTCACGCAAAGACCGATCCAGTGTTGGCTCGGCTTATAGCCGTCGTCGGTATTGCAGATGAAGGCCGTCAGATAGGTACAAATCGATGTAGGTAGACCGTCTTTAGGGACCACGCCGCGTACGATCGTCTTGATGTACGGATCGGCGGCGAGGATTCGCCCGAGTTGTGTCGTGTCCATCACCAGTAGTCGTACACGACGTTCCTGCTTCTGTCAATCTCCAGAACTGTCTCGAATTCCCCGTACACGACGACTTTCAACGCCTACTGGAGAGTGGTGCCATAGTGCACCTCCATTCGCAGGTTGCTCTTAAGCGAGAGATTGAAGTGAGCTCCGTCGCATGCATCGGGTGGCAGATCGATGCGTGTCCGGTCGTTCCCGTCGTCATAGTAAGCCGTGCCGGTGGCGGCAAACAGCTTCAGATAACCTCTGATGTAGGTTCCTTTGGCGAATCTCGGTTGCAGGGGCATGCTGGGTACTTGACGACCGTCCACGTACACGATGAGGAAGTTTATATCGTTGTGCTTGGCGTGGACGGGTTTTTATTGTAGGTTCCGTTTAAAGCAACACAGCACCACGCGCTTCGGCAGGACGCCGAGGTACACGTTCTCGTGCGTGTGAGACATGGTCCCTTGCGGTATCGAGGACACATTGCAGTTGATACATCACATTGGATACTTGGCCGTCCCTTTCGCCAATGCTTTGATGTGGGCCAACTGAACGGCTGGATTCAACTTGGCCTTTCATACGTGCAAGGCCACTTCGACGAATGTTATTTTGAAACCGGGGTTGTTGCTTCGCTCTAGACAGATCTTCACGTCGACGCCGCTGAGAAGGTAACGGTCTCGGAGTAACAGGTCCGCATGCAGTCGCCCCATTATCTCGACTTCGCAACTTTCTTTGATGTGCTCGCGCCTTTTCCACATGCCTTCGTTTGCGTTGTCGGTCGCGTTCATATGACCGGCCGTGTCTTTGTACCACAACGTGCTGGTGAATTGAGCCTCTTTGGCCTGGACGCCATAACTCAATAGCGTGTCGATGTAGGCTAGATAGGGGTACGTGTTTGTCGAAGGGGTCACGAACGTGTCGTTCAAGGAGATCTCGACATGACTGAACAGCGAATGCAACCAGTTGTTCACAGGACCCAAGACGCTATCCGTATCGAGGTTCGCCCCGACTGCGGGGACGACGCGTGCCCGTACGCACAAGAACGTGCTGGCCAAGTCCATATAATCGTCCCACGATCCGGGAGCAAAAACTCGATCGGCCATCCCGCCCCAAGCGGTGTTCCACCCACTACCAACGTTTGAGTCGTTGGTAGACGGAACATGTCCAGTTCACTCTTGACCCCCTCGCACGACAGCCTATGTAAGAATGCCATATCTATTAGTCGGTGAATATGTCGTCGAGTATCACCCGTTCTATGCGACGCTTTTTCGGTGTGCTGACGTTCGCTTCTTGGAAGTGTGTAGTACACGCCGCTTCCACTGCGGTGGTCGCTCGCCCCTGGTCAACAGACGGTTGGTCAAATCCGTTCCGCCTCTTTTACGCATCGTTTAGCCGCCTGTTTTAGGTTCTGACCGGAAGCGACGTCCTCGGCGATGCGCATGCCGGCTCTTGGTGAGTGGCATGGCGCTTCGGAGCAGGCTCTCGAACAAGTTACCCAAGCCCTGTCCTCGCTGTACTCTATTACAGACGAACACGGTAGGTTGTCTCTTACTTTTAGGGAGTTGTAATCTTCGTAAGTGCTGTTGCGACTCATTCTTCAAAACAAACCGTCGTGCCGTCACCTTGCCTCGTTCGAATAGTACGGGTCGTCCGGCGTCCTCTCTTATATCGATCTCAGCCGTTCCGAACTCTTTGCACAACACGGACACGTATCGGACGTTATCGAAACTCTTCGACACCGTATCTCCGTGCTTGTCGTCTAGCGGGACGATGCACAACAACGGCACAAGGCTGTCGCCGACGGTTCGAGGTCCACGAAGCTCGAGTAAACGTAGAGCGAGAAAAACCCATGCGCCACGTCTACAACGGAGTCGGCCTCTTTGGAACTGCTCATGTTCGATTCATTAAACCCTAGTATATGGCGCATGTCCGTGTAAAATATAGTGTCCGGGTTCAATTTCACTGTCGTTTTTTTGTGTGTGATTTTACTATAGCTCAGCATCGCTCGCTTTCCCCTATTTCTTTCTTCGTGGTTTTGTTGATGATGTCAGCCTTTCGGGTCTATCGTAATGGCCGGCTTCGATTCGAGCTTTGTGAATGATGTCGCGGGCCGATAACCGCGGCAAGCCATGACTTGTCGTCTCTGACGCTGTACTGACAACTCGACCACCGCATCACTATCCTTTATATTTCACAAGTGCTTTGGCGTCGATATAACTGTTATATGGGGTGGGGTAGCCGCACCATTTCACCAGCACCTGCCTGCTCTTCCACACCTGCCTGCTCTTCCCCACCTGCCTGCTCTTCCCCACCTGCCTGGTCTTCCCCGCCTGCCTGGTCTTCCCCGCCTGCCTGGTCTTCCCCGCCTGCCTGGTCTTCCCCGCCTGCCTGCTCTTCCCCGCCTGCCTGGTCTTCCCCACCTGCCTGGTCTTCCCCGCCTGCCTGCTCTTCCCCGCCTGCCTGCTCTTCCCCGCCTGCCTGCTCTTCCCCGCCTGCCTGCTCTTCCCCACATGCCTGCTCTTCCCCGCCTGCCTGCTCTTCCCCGCCTGCCTGCTCTTCCCCACCTGCCTGCTCTTCCCCACCTGCCTGGTCTTCCCCGCCTGCCTGGTCTTCCCCGCCTGCCTGGTCTTCCCCGCCTGCCTGGTCTTCCCCGCCTGCCTGGTCTTCCCCACCTGCCTGCTCTTCCCCACCTGCCTGCTCTTCCCCACCTGCCTGCTCTTCCCCACCTGCCTGGTCTTCCCCACCTGCCTGGTCTTCCCCGCCTGCCTGGTCTTTCCCGCCTGCCTGCTCTTCCCCACCTGCCTGCTCTTCCCCACCTGCCTGCTCTTCCCCACCTGCCTGCTCTTCCCCACCTGCCTGCTCTTCCCCACCTGCCTGCTCTTCCCCGCCTGCCTGCTCTTCCCCACCTGCCTGCTCTTCCCCGCCTGCCTGCTCTTCCCCACCTGCCTGCTCTTCCCCGCCTGCCTGCTCTTCCCCACCTGCCTGCTCTTCCCCACCTGCCTGCTCTTCCCCACCTGCCTGCTCTTCCCCGCCTTCCGGCGATGCAGGATCTTTTCGCCGTGGTACAGCTGATCCTCCGGCACCAATACTTTCTGCAGTTCCTGTTCCTGACCCAACGATGCAGCGTCTCTACCGACTGCGCTCGAGGGTCGCGACCACTCGATCGGTCGGCGGAACGTCCTTTTTCCTTTACCCCGGAAGTTCGTTCACCAGATCCACCACGTTGCTCCCGACCACTGCCACTCCGTCGCGTAAGAATTCCCCTCGATAATTCCACGTGCTCGCGGGATCGGCTTTCAGCTTTTCCACCAACAGCTGCGCTTTCTTTTGGATACTTTTCGTAACGCTTTCCATGATTTCGGTCTGTACACCGCCTACTGCCGGTGCTACTGGCACTGTCGGTCCTACTGGAGCCTTGTCGTCATCGCTATTCACAACGGCTACTCGTACCGGCTGTTGCACTCGTTTTTCGTCGTTGTACCACTGCATAACCTGGTTGTACATCGTCCCCTTCTCCCGTTCTTGCAAGTCTTTCCGATCGAAGATGGTTTTTCACATCCTCGTCCAGTCGACGGTGTTTGTCGGTGGCTGCGACAATTGTAGAACCCTTTCAAACAGCCGCGGGTACACCAAGGCCATTTTCTTTACACGTTGCATCAGGGTTGTAGCAATTTGTGGAGCAACGGAAGAAGGACGGAGGACGCTATCGGATATAGTAAGTCTGGTAGGAAGCCTCCAGTTTGTATAATCGCTCTCTTACGCGCAACACCCGTTCCCTTCGTGGACAACGCTCTGGTGTGTTTTCTGTATCGTCGTAACTTTACCTTCTGACGCGACGTCAATAGAACGTTCCCTTTTATAATGTTACATGCACACTCGGCCTTGCTACAGATCAGATCGCTACCGGCGTTGGCGATGAAGGCTCTCTTCAATGTTCCGTTCTTGTTTCTCGCCAGCAGCTGCAGACACAACGCATGTCTTGTCACGCGCTCCGACCAACAAATAGATGTACTGAACGGCGTCCTCTGGGAAAACACTCGTTCTCCGTGTTCGGGTGTTTCCTGTTTCAGATCGACCAGCAGATAATTGTACGGAAGCGACGTGGCATCTTTGAAGGCCTCCTGCATGTATCACACGCGACCCGGATATATCTGCATGGCTGGATGAGACACCTTAGTCGCGTCGCGCGGAATCTTGAACAACACCACGTACTGTGCATTCAAACGTATAATCCGGTTTTCTTTCCCTTTGGGGAACAAGTTCTGCACGAGATATACCACGGATGTGTTACAGTGGTGACATCCATCTCAGCCACCAGGTCGTGGATGACCACCAAGTTCCTCTTTTTCGCATCGAGCGATGCCGGGTCGTGTAGGCCTTCCACAAATTCCATGCTCGGGATCGTCCCCGTCAGCGTCGCGTACACCAATCACCGTAACACAGCAGCAATCTCTCGGGCGATTCGTCGACGATCGAGTCCGGCCTACGTCAGTCAGCGGAGCAAAGGAGTGTGATTTGTGGTGCAAAATCGATATATACATTGATTGTTTGACATGTATTGAACTGTAGAGGTCAAATGAGGTGATTGATTATGTTGAGCCCACAAAGGCTGTCTAACGCGTCGCACCCCTAGCGGCTGACTTAACGAGAATGATGTCACTGGGTGATGATTGGTCGGTCGTTGCGGTGGGGAGGTGTAATAAACCAATACGTTGGTGGGTGTGGCTTCACTTGGCGTGATGGACGTTTACTACGGTATACGGACTCGCTCTACTTCAAGACGTATGTGTTGACGAGTTGCAATAAATTGAGTATCAATTATCAGAACCCTAACCTCTTTATCTCATTATTGTATCGACCATCCGAAGTTATTGACGATGAAAGATAGTTAAATCTATGAAATCATTTAACAA
>BSQZ01000007.1:3142500-3162500 GCA_033239005.1 Lamellibrachia satsuma
ATTTCATGGTTCTTAATGGTGCTATATTGGAAAGCCAAACTGTATAAAGATGTCTTACACCGCTGACGTTTTTAGTATAAATATAATCTACCTAACTATCGATTAAATAGAAAATCCAGTGCCAGAAGATGTTATTCCCCAAGGTTAATTAATGAAAATCGGACATCCGTTAGCCAGCTCAGCAATTTCATTCAGTAATTTATTCAATATAATTGAGTACAATCTAAGTGTCGTTCTGTCTATGTTTAGAACAAGCCCGTCGAGTGTCTACAGTCTAAGTGTCGTTCTACCTATGTTTAGATCAAGCCCATCCAGTGGCTAGATTCTAAGTGTCGTTCTGTCTGCGCTTGGACAAAGCCGGTCGAGTGACAATAGTCTAAGTGTCGTTCTGTCTATGTTAATTTAGATCAAGCCCATCCAGTGGCAAGAATCTAAGTGTCGTTCTACCTATGTTTAGATCAAGCCCGTCGAGTGGCTGGAGGAAGGCGTCTGCTTGACGGAGAACAAAGTCGATGAAGAGGTAGGAGAGAAGTCTAACAGTTTAATAAACAATCCTTATCAAACACCTGTTTGTGTCAATAGTGTTCGTTTACGAATACATTCATTGTGGCGTAATTACCATATACAAAAAATCACAGCTAATTAGCATGTGGCGAATACCTGAGGGGATGTATATATATATATATATATATATATATATATATATATATATATATATATATATATATATATATATATATATATACATAACATATAAAGTTATAAAAACAACATCCTGCAACAACCACACCGAGTGACAATCAAAACAACCTGTAACAACCACATCTAGTGACAAACATAACAACCTGTAACAACCATACCGAGTGATAAACATAACAACCTGCAACAATCATATCGAGTGACAAACATAAAAACCTGCAACAACCACATCGAGTGACAAACGCAACAACTTGTAACAACCATATCGAGTGACAAACACAATAACCTGCAACAACCACAGTAAGTGACAAACACAACAACTTGTAACAACCATATCGAGTGACAAACATGACAACCTGCAACAACCACGTCGAGTGACAAACACAAGAACATGCATCAACCACATCGGGTTTGCATTCTGCTGTTTGTGTTTAGGACACGGCTGATGAGATCGAGGACGACAGTCTGATCGGCACAGGTGGTGACGAGACTCACAACCCCGTCGGTTTCCTGTCAACGGATGATAGAAAAGAAAGCGCAGTAGACCAGGACGAAGCCAGAGACGACATCCACGGTGAAGTGTATATGGATAGTCCAACAGATGAAGAAAATGGCAATGGAATCCCACCAGATGACATGACGCAGGTGTGTGTCCGTGATCAACAACAGGCCACCATTTCCTCTTAGAAAAACGTTCATCTGATTGTTGATAGCAAAGAACATTACCAACACAATGGCAAGCAACATGAATACACACACGCACACGCACACGCACACGCACACGCACACGCACACGCACACGCACACGCACACGCACACGCACACGCACACGCACACGCACACGCACACGCACACGCACACGCACACGCACACGCACACGCACACGCACACGCACACGCACACGCACACGCACACGCACACGCACACGCACACGCACACGCACACGCACACGCACACGCACACGCACACGCACACGCACACGCACACGCACACGCACACGCACACGCACACGCACACGCACACGCACACGCACACGCACACGCACACGCACACGCACACGCACACGCACACGCACACGCACACGCACACGCACACGCACACGCACACGCACACGCACACGCACACGCACACGCACACGCACACGCACACGCACACGCACACACACACACACACACACACACACACACACACACACACACACACACACACACACACACACACACACACACACACACACACACACACACACACACACACACACACACACACACACACACACACACGTTTATGGTGCCAACCGAGGACACCGGAGTAGATCCCGCCAACCGGGGACTTTGTTAATAACAGACCGACATAGTTATTGGGTTATCATATGTAAGCATTCATGTTAGTGATATGAAAAACAGTGTATTTTTTTAATAAATCATAATTTTTAATCACCGGACTCTGTACATTCAGAACGAGGACGCACACCATACACACAGTCTGTGTTGGTTACTATCCATATGCGGACTTGTGTATATATAGATTGATGCACGGCACACTGTGCACTAAATATATGTTATGCAGGAATTAGTTGTATGAGACAGTGTATTTATAATTGCGTCAATTGTTTGAATATTCAGTCCAGTAGCTTTTTCGGGGAAATGGTGAAGACGTTGCTTAAATTAGATCGATAACAGGGTTTGAGCCATGCAGGACGCGATTTCGCGATACACTTGCGTTTACTTTTGTTGCGTAACACTGAAGACTGAGCAACACCTGTGTCCTGTGATTTTCTTCAATGCCGTAAACAGTGGAGTGGTTCTGATACTGGCGAGACAAGTTTATAGAAATCGTGTATAGCGCCGTTTTTCTTTCGTATGCGAGTATTTATAATGCGACGCCTACTTGATATTGCGTCATCATCTTATGAATAATAAAGTCTGACACGTGACTGACGTTACATTCAGTTGTCGGCATGTAAATATGAACTCGGGGAGAGGGGATACTTAATTTCAATCCCACAATGCACAATTTCAGTGACACTCCCTATACTAAAATGGCGTCAGTCAGACGAAGTTTAGACTCGGAAGTTCGTTGGTAGTGTACAGTATTCTTGAGTCGAAATGACAAACTGGTAAAGTTTTGGCTTTATGTTGTGAACCAGCGATTCCCAACCTGGAGTACGCGTAGCCCCGGATAAGCGAGAGGTTTTCCGGGGGTACGCAGAGAGTTGGCTGAAACTAAGGTCAAGTAGGGCCTACAATAATTTGGCCACCTTTTGTGGACCATGATTAACGGTATGTATTAAAAACAAGATGCGCCAACCAGTTAGTTGTTATGACTACGAAATGTAGGCGTAAAGACGTAAAGGCTGTGTAGTTTAGCATGTGTGCAAACCAGCAGCAATCAAGAGGTATGGGTATTCCCGATTTATATGAACCCTTTGTATGAACCTGTCATACATATTGCCAGTTGAGAGAAATATATTATACAGGATCACATTGTGTCAATACAATTGCACGTATAGGCTATCAACATTTGCGTGATTGCTCACGAGGAATAATTTCTGTTTTTGCCTTATATTTAAGAAGTTATTCTAAGCTAAGAGGAAGACATGCTACTCTTTAGTATATAGCGAACTTACCTTTATTTTAACATGCAATGACAAACTTACAGTGGCTGTGAAAGAGCAAATTCGTTTGATCCTACGCAGATTTCGGACAAAACCTAGCGGAGTTTTCTTATGTAGGTATATTTTGTAGCCTGATAAATGTTGACACTCAGTCGGAGTAGGAATGCATGGTATACCATGATATTACATGGTATTGCATGTAATACAGTGGTATACCATGACATTACGTGGTAAACTGTGGTAGACCACGTTTTTTTATATGTTGTGTATTGTAATTGCATGGTATACCATGGTTTACCTTTTATAAAACAATATGGTATTTTAACATGGAATACGATGGCATATTTTCATAAGGGCGGTAAAGCAATGAAAATGCTGTACGGATTTATACACAAATTTAAGATAAAATGCCGACTTCAACCAAACAAATGTGACAGGTCTGTTTTAATCGCCGGACGAGAGAGTGGAATGTGATATCGAACTGTCGTCGGTCAGGCACGTGAGTATAACAAGCGCTTTGCCGGAACGCGCACGCATATCAGATTACAAATGCAACTGAGTTACTCCATGGGGGTTGGTGTAACACTTAGGAGGGCGTTAAGCATGCCATTAAATGCGTAATTTGCTAAGACAATCTTCTTATCGTAAGGATCACAGGAAGTATAAGGAAACATTATTAGCCGCAATTTAAAAAAAAATGGTTCCCTGAATATGGCGCAGTTGAGTTATATATTTACCTTTGTTAACCGTATTAATGCACACGTTCAGTGTCAATGTCACTGGCAGCATTGTAACATACATTGTCACTGTAGGAGAATATGTTGATAGCAAAATATACCATCAAATGAGAGTAAAACTTCAAGAGATTCGAAATTGAATTAATTGATTATCACATAGGTAATCATATAAACTAAATCGAAAAACCTCAAGTTAAACACCGCCCAAATTCAAATAATATATCCCTACCCACATGTTACTCAACAGCCTTATTGCACGACCAGGTGTCAACCACCCAAACCCTACCCCTTACATTCTTCCCAAATTGCTAAACAAGCAAAAGAACAAACAAGCAAGAATTCGAAAAGCATTGCAATTTGCTTAGGTATATAAAGATTGAGCATGGAGAAGAGGAAGTGGGTATTTCACTCGTATGGAAAAAGGAACTATTTCCAATTGTGTTGGTGTCTAATTTGGAGAAACTGGTTGGTATGCTTTCGCGAACATCTAGTAGTGTGTATGGTGTATTAATATATCTACATATCTATCAAGGTGTGTCCTTTCTTATATAATATGCAGGATCTTCTGACTGTTCTTGTTTGGGGGGGTTTTCCCATCCAATGTCTGTAAGGAGTAACTAACTATTACTAGTTAACTGATTATTTTGTGTAATTGCATGCATGCAAACATTTGTAAACGCAAAAGTAGCAGATAATATGTGACAACGCCGCGCGGTGGAGGGTTCGGGAGGTGGTTTCCCCTCCAACATGCGGATTTGTTGTGTTCTGTTGCCCTAAGACTCTAGACGTCTTTAAGTCTTTATTTATTTTCCACGTAACCGCAGCCTGGAGTATCATAGCAATGTGGCATGCATCCCAACCTTTTGAACATTGCATCCGGGAGATTTCCAGGATTAGGGTAGAGCGCCAAATTTATCAAACATAAGTTTCCTCTGAAATTTCACGATTTTTACTTTAGTAAATGCCATTCATAATACAAACCTGAAGCAATATAAACAGATGAAAGGGCGGTTTATCTCACATTCATGAGTCTGTTCCAACTGGCGAACTGTTCTGCATAGCGAAGGTATGCGCTCTGCCGTTGTAATTATTATAATAATTATTACTGTTATTAATGTAGTGCTGAGCGGGAGCCCTGCTGACATTTCGGGAAGATTTACAGTGTTGGACGGGAGGCGGGAGGTAGAGGGTGATTTTCGGTTGACTCCCGGTCAGTAGAGTTGCGATGCTTGATGTGGCATTGCAGCTTCAAAGGGTATTCAAATAGCGTTAGTAAAAGAATGGTGTAGATTGCATTAAAAACATACTAGTTCTCCAAGTGGCCGATAAATGAATGGAACAGTCCTGAACAGATTATCTACTAATTGTGTTAATGCCATCAGTATGAGTATGTTTGAATATAAAATTGACAAACATTTTATAAGGGCGGGCTACACTTAAATTACGGGAATCCGGCGACGTTTATTTCACCCTCCGCGCCGCCGACAGGCCAGGGAGCAATAGGGGTATTCTATCAGACAGGCTCGACGAACACTAGTCTGGATGCTCGCACAACCCCACCGGCACAGCACAACATCGAGGACCCTAAAGATACAGGGACAAACAATCCCGAACCCCCGATGATGCAAACTGAAAACAATGACGCCAGGAACACCAACGGGCATCAAGTTTCGTAAGAAAAACATCATGATTTTACAAAACAAGAACGGAAATTTAATATTTTTTTAACATTCAATATATATATATATATATATATATATATATTGAATGTTAAAAAAAATATATATATACACATAAATCTATATGTATATATATATATATATATATATATATATATATTGAATGTATTGAATGCTTTTTTTGAAGGGAAGGAGGCAAGGGTCTCAGTCTATATATATATATATATATATATATATATATATATATATATATATATATATATTTATATATATATATATATATATATATATATATATATATATATATATATTTATATAGACTGAGACCCTTGCCTCCTTCCCTTCAGAAAAAAGCGAAAGGTTGAGACCCTTGCCTCCCTTCGCTGAGAGGGAAGCGGAAGGTTGAGACCCTTGCTTCTTTCCCCTCAGAAAGTGGGAGGTTAAGACCCTTGCCTCGCTCCCCTCAGAGGAGAGTGGGAGGTAAAGACCCTTGCCTCCCTCCGCCCAGGGGAAAGTGGAAGGTTAAGACGCTTGCCCCCTTCCCTTCAGAGGAAAGTAGAAGGTAGATACCCTTGCCTCCCTCCGCTCAGAGGAAAGTGGAAGATTGAGACCCCTGCCTCCCTCCCTCAGAGGGTAGGTTGAGACCCTTGCCTCCTTCCCCTCAGGGGAAAGTGGGAAGTTGAGAACATTGCCTCCCTCCCGTCAGAGGAGAGTGGGAGGTTGATACCCTTGCCTCCCTCCGCTCAGAGGAAAGTGGAGGATTGAGACCCTTGCCTCCTTCCCCTCAGGGGAGAGTGGAAGGTTGAGATCCTTGTCTGCTTCCCCTCAGATAAGCTTAGTATTCTTGTACATTTAAATACTCCCATCAGCATCAAATCCCTAGAATCTATCAACTAGCCTGGTTAATTTTATTGCACCTTCCAGTGACCAGCCGACGGTATTCAGCCTACATCGCACACCAGGGATGCCATTAGCAGCCAGATAAGATCTGACAACACTTGATTCTCGCCTTAATTGACTGCATTTCACGTAGTTCACAGTTCTTGCTCCGTCGTAAATGTGTCATGGCAGTACCAGAGTCGCTCCTGATAAAAATTACGGACGTGGGTTATAAATTCACACATTTTGTATTAATTCGTCGTGCACTGAATTTCCTTGTTACTTGATTTTTCTCCCGATCCAGAAAGATGCAGTGCAGATGCAACTGCATCGGTCAGATCCAAAAGGCATCGGTCATATGCAGCTGCATCGTGACGTGTCGCTTTGTGTATAATTCTTAGATAGAAGATTATGAGACGTGAGTGTCGCGCATTCTTCCTTGTCGTGTAACACTGAAATGGTGATGCTGGTTCGGACCAGAATTTATTTATAAATTCATACATTTTGTATTAATTCGTAGTACATTGAATTTCCTTATATGTTATTATCTTATCGAATAAACTAAAAAGATAAAACTGCAGTTCAGATGCAAATGCATCGGCCAGATCTAAAAGGAATCGGTCAGATACAACTTCTTCGGGACGTGCGTCAAAGCGAATGTTTGAAGACAGATTTTTGCCGACTCGAGAGTCACACACAAAACCAGGCTCTGAACGGCTAACCGTGGTCTACATCAAATAGGCTGTAGGATCTCAGCTACCAGGCATGTATTCTGGCCAATGTCCTCGGTTGACACATTTTACGTTTGCGTATATATGAAAGCACAGTGTAATAAGAAATATTGAATCTGTCAGATCTGAGGCATAAATTTTGCACTGTGCTGCACCGTCGAAGATGTTAATTTGTAACGAAACAATAAATAATGTATTAAACAAATGATACGTACATAATAGAACTTTCAGTACACAATTTATATATACATTAATATTGTTTTATTAATGGCAAACATACGTTGATACTGAGAACATGCCAAAAGCTTCGAGTCTAAACAATGCGTACGGGACGCCATCTTAGTATTTGGCATGTGGGATTTTATGTGAAGTACTGCCTCTCTCCGAAATCATATCTGCATACCGACGCCAGCCGAAAATTACGTCGGTGACGTGAATATATTATTTTGTAGAAGATGTTTGCTGATACTTCATTCATAAGACGAATACGTAATACAAAAAAGCGTCGAATAACGGCGCTGTATCCAAGATTCGTAAATGTGTCATGGCTGTATCAGGATCGCGCCTGATAAAAATTACCGGAAGTGGGTTATAAATTCACACATTTTGTAACAATTCGTATAGTACACTGACTTTCCTTATATGTTACTTGTCTTGTCGGATAAACTATTCAGATACAACTGTAGTTCAGTTACATCGTACAACTGCAGTTCAGATACAACTGCAGTTCAGATGCAACTGCATCGGTCAGATCTACAGGAATCGGTCAGATGCAATTGCATTGTGACGCGCGTCAAAGCTAGTGTTTGAAGAGAGATTTTGCCGACTAGAGAGTCATATATATATACCTACACATTTCACACAAAACCAGGCTCTGAACGGCTAACCGTGGTCTACATCAAATAGGTCGTAGGACCTCGGTTAACGGGTGTGTATTCTGGCCTGTATTCTGGTTTTGCGTATGTATGAAAGCACAGTGTTATAAGAAATATTGAATCTGTCAGATGTGAGGCATATATTTTGCCCTGTGGTGCACTGTTGAAGATATTAATATGTAATGAATTAATAAATAACGTATTAAACGTTTATTAAACAAATGATACGTACATATTGGAATTTCAGTACAAAATTTATACATACATTAAAATGGTTATGTTAATGACAAAAATACATTGATACTAAGAACTTGCCAAAAGCTTCGAGTCTAAACAATGCGTAGCGAGTGCCACCTTTGTATTTAGCATGTCAATGAAGCACCTTGTGGGATTTCATGTTAAGTATTGCCTCTCTCCGAATTCATATTTGCATACCTATGCCAGCCGAAAATTACGTCCGTGAGGTGAATATAGTATTTTGTGGAATATCTTTGCTGACACTTCATTCACAAGACGAATACCTAATACCAAAAAGCGTCGCTATCCAAGATGCGTAAATATGACATGGCAGTATCAGAGTCGCTCCTGATAAAAATGATAGGACTTGGGCTATAAATTCAAATATTTTGTATTAATACTTAGTACACCGAATTTCCTTAGATGTTACTTTTCTTGTCGAATTAGTTATTCAGATACAACTACAGTGCAGATGCAACTATATCGGTCAGATCTAAAAGGAATCGGTCAGGTGCAACTGCATCGAGACGTGCGTCAAAGCAAGTGTTTGAAGAGAGATTTTGCCGACTCGAGAGTCATATATATCTAAACAGTTCACACAAAACCAGGCTCTGAACGGCTAACCGTGGTCTACATCAAATAGGCGGTAGGACCTCGGTTAGCAGGTGTGTATTCTGGCCAATGTCCTCGGTTGACACGTTTTACGTTTTGCGTATGTATGAAAGCACAGTGTAACAAGAAATATAGAATCTGTCAGATGTGAGGCATATATTTTGCCATGTGCTGCTTCGTTGTAGATGTTAATTTGTAATTTGATAAATATTGTTTTAAAATATTGATATTAAGAACATGCCAAAAGCTTCGAGTCCAAACAATGCGTAGCGGATGCCATCTTAATATCGGGCATGTCAATGAAGTATCTTATGGGATTTCATGTTAACTACTGTCTCTCTCCGAATTCATATTTACATACCGACGCCAGCCGAATATTACGTCGGTGACGTGAATATAGTATTTTGTGGAAGATCTTAAGTTCGTAATACCAAAAGCGTCGAATAACTATCTGATATAGTGCTATCTGAAATTCGTAAATTTGTCATGGCAGTATCAGAAACAAATTACGGGACGTGGGTGTCGCGCACACAGTGAAATGTCGACGTTGCCGAGCAACGCTTCGGACCAGAATATTCACCGTAGAACCGAGGACGCGCGTCAAAGCGAGTGTGTGAAGACAGATTTCGCCGACTCTAGAGTTATACACACAGTTCACACAAAAACAGGCTCTGAACGGCTAACCGAGGTCTACATCAAATTAACACAGGAAACCACTAGTAGGCGTTTAAAAACGTGCCTGGACTAGGATTTAATACTATTTCCAACCGAGGACGTCCTCGGTTGGCGGTAGGACCTCGGTTAGAAGGTGTGTATTCTGGCCAATGTCCTCGGTTTACACCTTACACAAACACACACACACACACACACACACACACACACACACACACACACACACACACACACACACACACACACACACACACACACACACACACACACACACACACACACACACACACACACACACACACACACACACACACACACACACACACACACACACACACACACACATGTACACACTGAATTGCAAGACAACTCTTGGCAATGTTTTTTGCGCACAATCCTACGTCAGACTTGGATTTTTCACTTAATTAGTCTCACTTATTTGCATTATATTGTTTATGTAGGAACAAGCAACTGATGAAAACGCAGAGGGAGACCAATCGCCAGCTACAGAAGATAGGGTATTATATGATTACTTATTGTTCAGTAAACATATTACTTTTTATCCTATTCAAAACAGATAACATTAAATATATATTTGATTGTGATTTTACGCATAACTAATAAAAACTTCTAATTAGTGTTTGTCTTCACCATTGTTTTTATTTGCTGTTTTTCACAAGACACTGACCGTTTTATGTATATTCAATAAAGATGTTTTAACATGCCGATGAACAAATTAAGTTAATGTTTGATTGTTAGGTAAGCAATAACATAACTATACTTGTCTTAGAAATGAGTCGAACAACATCTAGCTAAAGCTGCTTGCTAGCGACATTCTCTTGAAATCGTGTAGCTAGTTTGTGATTTTTATTTGCATCAAATAACCTATTTTACATAGTTTAGTTTTACGCGTGAGCGAATCTCTGTTATAAGTGTTTATAAAAACTCTCGTAGATGGCATTATTCGTCAACTTACAACAGTGTGATTAGACCATGCCTGTCGAGTGGCAAACGTATAAGTGTCGTTGTGTCCATGTTTAGAGCACACCCGTCGAGTGGCAAGAGTCCAAGTGTCGTTGTGTCCATGTTTAGAGCACACCCGTCGAGTGGCAAGAATCTAAGTGTCGTTCTAACTATGTTTAGATCAAGCCCATCCAGTGGCAAGAATCTAAATGTCGTTCTAACTATGTTTAAATCAAGCCCATCCAGTGGCAAGAATCTAAGTGTCGTTCTAACTATGTTTAGATCAAGCCCGTCGAGTGGCAGGAGGAAGGCGTCTACTTGACGGAGAACAAAGGCGATGAAGAGGTAGGAGAGAAGTCTAACAGTTTAATAAACAATCCTTATCAAACACCTGTTTGTGTCAATAGTGTTCGTTTACGAATACATTCATTGTGGCGTAATTACCATATGCAAAAAATCATAGCTAATTAGCATGTGGCGAATACAATCAAAACAACCTGTAACAACCACATCTAGTGACAAACATAATAACCTGTAACAACCATACCGAGTGATAAACACAACAACCTGCGACAACCACATCGAGTGACAAACATAACAACCTGCAACAACCATACTGAGTGATAAACATAACAACTTGCAACAACCATACCGAGTGATAAACACAACAACCTGCACCAACCACAGTAAGTGACAAACACAACAACCTGTAACAACCATATCGAGTGACAAACGTAACAACCTGCAACAACCACATCGAGTGACAAACACAACAACTTGTAACAACCATATCGAGTGACAAACACAACAACCTGCAACAACCACAGTAAGTGACAAACAAAACAACCTGTAACAACCACGTCGAGTGACAAACACAAGAACATGCATCAACCACATCGGGTTTGCATTCTGCTGTTTGTGTTTAGGACACGGCTGATGAGATCGAGGACGACAGTCTGATCGACACAGGTGGTGACGAGACTCACAACCCCGTCGGTTTCCTGTCAACGGATGATAGAAAAGAAAGCGCAGTAGACCAGGACGAAGCCAGAGACGACATCCACGGTGAAGTGTATATGAATAGTCCAACAGATGAAGAAAATGGCAATAGAATCCCACCAGATGACATGACGCAGGTGTGTGCGTGCGCGTAAATATTTTTTATCTCTGTGTGTATTGAGTATGTCCGTGATCAACAACAGGCCACCATTTCCTCTTAGAAAAACGTTCGTCTGATTGTTGATAGCAAAGAACATTACCAACACAATGGCAAGCAACATGAATACACACACACACACACACACACACACACACACACACACACACACACACACACACACACACACACACACACACACACACACACACACACACACACACACACACACACACACACACACACACACACACACACACACACACACACACACACACACACACACACACACACACACACACACACACACACACACACACACACACACACACACACACACACACACACACACACACACACACACACACACACACACACACACACACACACACACACACACACACACACACACACACACACACACACACACACACACACACACACACACACACACACACACACACACACTGAATTGCAAGACAACTCTTGGCAATGTTTTTTGCGCACAATCCTACGTCAGACGTCGGATTTTTCACTTAATTAGTCTCACTTATTTGCATTATATTGTTTATGTAGGAACAAACAACTGATGAAAACGCAGAGGGAGACCAATCGCCAGCTACAGAAGATAGGGTATTATATGATTACTTATTGTTCAGTAAACATACTACTTTTTATCCTATTCAAAACAGATAACATTAAATATATATTTGATTGTGATTTTACGCATAACTAATACAAACTTCTAATTAGTGTTTGTCTTCACCATTGTTTTTATTTGCTGTTTTTCACAAGACACTGACCGTTTTATGTATATTCAATAAAGATGTTTTAACTCGCCGATGAACAAATTAAGTTAATGTTTGATTGTTAGGTAAGCAATAACATAAATATACTTGTCTTAGAAATGAGTCGAACAACATCTAGCTAAAGCTGCTTGCTAGAGATATTCTCTTGAAATCGTGTAGCTAGTTTGTGATTTTTATTTGCATCAAATAACCTATTTTACATAGTTTAGTTTTACGCGTGAGCGAATCTCTGTTATAAGTGTTTATAAAAACTCTCGTAGATGGCATTATTCGTCAACTTACAACAGTGTGATTAGACCATGCCTGTCGAGTGGCAAACGTATAAGTGTCGTTGTGTCCATGTTTAGACCACACCCGTCGAGTGGCAAGAGTCTAAGTGTCGTCGTGTTCATGTTTAGATCACACCCGTCGAGTGGCAAGAGTCTAAGTGTCGTCGTGTTCATGTTTAGACCACACCCGTCGAGTGGCAAGAGTCTAAGTGTCGTTGTGTCCATGTTTAGATCACACCCGTCGAGTGGCAAGAGTCCAAGTGTCGTTGTGTCCATGTTTAGATCACACCCGTCGAGTGGCAAGAGTCTAAGTGTCGTTGTGTCCATGTTTAGATCACACCCGTCGAGTGGCAAGAGTCCAAGTGTCGTTGTGTCCATGTTTAGATCACACCCGTCGAGTGGCAAGAGTCTCAGTGTCGTCGTGTCCATGTTTAGATAACACCCGTCGAGTGGCAAGAGTCTAAGTGTCGTTGTGTCCATGTTTAGATCACACCCGTCGAGTGGCAAGAGTCTCAGTGTCGTCGTGTCCATGTTTATATAACACCCGTCGAGTGGCAAGAGTCTCAGTGTCGTTGTGTCCATGTTTAGATCACACCCGTCGAGTGGCAAGAGTCTAAGTGTCGTTGTGTCCATGTTTAGATAACACCCGTCGAGTGGCAAGAGTCTACGTGTCGTCGTGTCCATGTTTAGATCACACCCGTCAAGTGCCAAGAGTCCAAGTGTCGTTGTGTCCATGTTTAGATCACACCCGTCGAGTGGCAAGAGTCTAAGTGTCGTTGTGTCCATGTTTAGATCACACCCGTCAAGTGCCAAGAGTCTCAGTGTCGTAGTGTCCATGTTTAGATCACACCCGTCAAGTGCCAAGAGTCTCAGTTTCGTCGTGTCCATGTTTAGATCACACCCGTCAAGTGCCAAGAGTCTAAGTGTCGTAGTGTCCATGTTTAGATCACACCCGTCAAGTGCCAAGAGTCTAAGTGTCGTTGTGTCCATGTTTAGATAACACCCGTCAAGTGCCAAGAGTCTAAGTGTCGTAGTGTCCATGTTTAGATCACACCCGTCAAGTGCCAAGAGTCTCAGTGTCGTTGTGTGACAATGACAATGACAATGACAATGACTTTTATTTCCCTACGACCCCTTGCGGAGTATGAGAGAAGTTTCTCTCTACAGTACATTTTAGTAGAACATCTAATTACAGTACATAGGACATATATTGTATAAAACATATTTACAGTATGTAAATCATCTAGTTACAGTGCATAATACATCTAGTGTCATTATTCGATAAAGTATTTTCTATATAATCAGTACATGCAATTTAGGTAATGTAAAATAAAATAAACTATGTATATATTGCACAGTTTGAACTAAAGTAAGTAATAATATGAACAGTAAAATTAACTATGAGCTACAATTTTGCTTCTACGCAATTCACTGTTTTAATAAGGCATTTTGTTAATTAGACAAACTTTGTCATTATTATTTTAATAAATCTGGACAGATCTGTCAGCTGTTTCACATTGTGTACATTGAACAGCTGGTTCATTTTCAGAGTATTAGGTCTGATTCTGAAGTATTTTTTTATGTATTTCGATCTTTCTTCCATTAGAGATGGACATACAAGTACATAATGATATTCGTCACCTTGGTCCCCAGTGTTGCATAAGTGACATAGCCTCTGGGCATTTCCAGGGAGATAACGACCAACAGAAATAGGTAATTTGTGATTTCCACAGCGAAATTTACATAAATTAAATCTGTCAGTTGGGCTCAAATATGTTAAATACTTCTCGAAACCTACTTCATTTTTGAATATTCTGTAATTTGAACATAGCCTATTTGCATGAATTTCACTGTGCCATGTTTGTATGTTAATATCTTTCATCTTGAGTTCCAAGTTATGCTTCAACCATTTTATATTTACTATACTATGGTCATGCCACATGTTAGTTAGTCCACATCCATCAATGATACTCTTAATTTTTATAATCCATTTTGATTTAAAATCACCTGTGTCATGGAGACTTTTCATAAGCCTGAACATAACATTAGATAGCTTGCTTTGTTTGCCGTCAATTATATGTATCCAAAAGTTTATCATTCTCTTTTCTATAACTGCTGTCACATTTTGTCTGCCAACTTCTCCATATACCATACAATTTGCTGTGCTCCTATTCAGTTTTAATAGACTTTTCAAGAATTTTCTATGGAATCTCTCAATCTGGTCTAGATTTTGAAAACCCCATATTTCACAACCGTATAGTAAAATTGGCATTATAAGCTGGTCAAACAGCTCGCACTGTATGTCTATAGGTAAATCTAGCTTCCTCGCTTTAGTTGTGAGGTTGAACATTGCACGCCTAGCTTGATTAACTTGTTTCGTTATGGCTTTGTTAAACAGTCCATTATAGTTTAGATTGGTTCCCAAGTATATGTAACTATCAGTTACCTCTAGTTTATTTTGCCCAAACAAGAAGTCTGGGTGTGATCTGACCTTTCCACGTGAGAAAATAATTACCTTCGTTTTACTGGTATTAACAGTTAGGTGCCATGTTTGGCAATAATCACATGCAGCATTTAAGGCAGACTGCAAATCTTCAGGTGTTTCTGCCATAACAATAGTATCATCAGCATAGAGTAAAACATACATTTTCAAGAAAACTTCTACATCATCATCACAAAGGTTGTTATGAATTTCACCAGTCAGCATGTCAAGTCCCTTGTAATTACGGCTAACTGAATGTTCAAAATCATTAAGGTAAATAGCAAATAACAAAGGAGACAAGTTTTCTCCTTGCCGCACACCAACTTCACATGAAAAGAAATCTGACAGGGCCTGGCCCTGTTTTACACATGACTTAGCATTTTCATACATGTTGTATATAACCTTCAACACATTGCCATTAATACCACAAGCAATTAGCTTGGACCACAGTGAGGACCTGTCTACTAGATCAAATGCTTTTTATAATCGATGAAGGCACAATAAAGCCTTTTGCGCAGAGTCAAATAAAATTCAACCAATGAGTGTAAAGCAAATATATGATCAAGGGTAGAATACCCCTCTCTGAACCCTGCCTGTTCTTCACCTATGATACTTGCTTCATCTAGATATGTCGTCAGTCTCGAATTAATGGAGGCTGTAAACAACTTGCCTATGCAGCTTAATAATGTAATGCCACGATAGTTGTCTGGGTCATCTATTGACCCCTTCTTTTTGTAAATGGGCTTAATGATCCCAATGCACCAGTCAGTTGGCACAATGCCAGATAATAGAACTAGATTAAACATTTTAACAATAAGTACAATTAGTTCTGTGGGGCTGTTTTTCAAGTACTCATTTATAACATTATCAATACCACATGCCTTTTTGTTTTTAAGTTTTTTAATTAAAGTTACTACTTCATCTTGTGTGAATGGTCTATTTATGTGTTCATTGATTGACTGCATAATCTTTCCTGTATCAAAAGGTATCTCACTATCCACTGTGGCTGTTTCACTTTCAGGTTTTTCACCAAGTTTTTCAAAGTGGCTCCTAAATGTATCCAGTGAAATATGTCCACATTTTTCTTTGCTGTTACTTGCTTTATTAAGTATGTCCCAGTATTCTGCAGGCTTACTATGTTTTAGATTTCGCAAGTTTTGGTGCAATTGTTTATAGTAACATTTTGATGTTTTTTTGATAAAGCGTTTATAGCCACTGGCCATTTCTCTTAGCTCTACTTTTGCTTCATCACTTTTAATTTTCTTTAGTCTACCTTTGGCTCTCAAATATTCTGTTCTCTTTGTTCGGCATTCTTCATTAAACCAGGGTTTGTTATTTACATGGTTAGTCTTTGTTGTTTTATTAAGATGTGTTACATGTGTTGGTTCTTTGCAAATACCAGTATTCTTTGCAGTAGTTAAATATATGTCACATATATCTTTTACCAGACCATCCATTTCCCTCTGTGATAGGGAATTTAGTTCAACACTTTCTAGTTTGGCTTCTAAATTAGCAATGTCCTGTTCATTGAAATTAGTTTTGTATTCTCCAGCTTTTTCTGGCTTCCATCTTGTGTTGACTGGCTTATAATATTCGTTGGTGTTAACCATGACATTTACTACATTATCAGCAACTGGGCAATTCTGGGGTTTTCCATCAAATTTTAGTGTCACCCATATGGGAGTATGCACATCAGACAAGCATTTATCAAAGGTATCAATTTGAAAATGTATTAGTTTTGAAAGAAGGGAAGTGGATGCTATAGCATAGTCAACTACACTTTTACCCGAAGCATTTTGACAGGTGAAGTCACCCACACCCTGATCATTACCAAACCTTCCATTGATTATTTTCATATCCAGACCTTTACACAATTCAATGAGTTTATAGCCATTGTCGTTTACTACTTTGTCTAGGTTGTGTCTTTCTGTTGTGATCCCTAGGCATTCCAGTTTGTGTTTTGATTCAAAAATATCATTTTTAGCTAATTCAATGCCACATGTATTTGCTACAACATCATCAATAGAAATGAAGTCTTCTATAATTCCTGTCCTAGAGTTGAAGTCACCTATCAAAAGTATTGGTGCATCATACATACAATTCATGGCAACAACATCATTGGCAACATTATCATAAATTTCATCGTGACAGTGGATAGAGCCTTCATGCGGTAGGTACACTGCACCTAGAATAAGCTCATGACCAAAGGCTTCTTTGTCTACTTTGAGCCACAGTACACTTTCAGAGCATGTTTCCTGGACTGTGTGTATATATTTACTGTACTTCTTCTTTACTAGTACATGTGTCCATGTTTAGATCACACCCGTCAAGTGCCAAGAGTCTAAGTGTCGTAGTGTCCATGTTTAGATCACACCCGTCAAGTGCCAAGAGTCTCAGTGTCGTCGTGTCCATGTTTAGATCACACCCGTCAAGTGCCAAGAGTCTAAGTGTCGTAGTGTCCATGTTTAGATCACACCCGTCAAGTGCCAAGAGTCTCAGTGTCGTAGTGTCCATGTTTAGGTCACCCCCGTCGAGTGGCAAGAATCTAAGTGTCGTTGTGTCCATGTTTAGATCACACCCGTCAAGTGCCAAGAGTCTAAGTGTCGTAGTGTCCATGTTTAGATCACACCCGTCAAGTGCCAAGAGTCTCAGTGTCGTAGTGTCCATGTTTAGATCACCCCCGTCGAGTGGCAAGAATCTAAGTGTCGTTGTGTCCATGTTTAGATCACCCCCGTCGAGTGGCAAGAGTCTACGTGTCGTCGTGTCCATGTTTAGATCACCCCCGTCGAGTGGCAAGAGTCTACGTGTCGTCGTGTCCATGTTTAGATCACACCCGTCAAGTGGCAAGAGTCTAAGTGTCGTTGTGTCCATGTTTAGATCACCCCCGTCGAGTGGCAAGGGTCTAAGTGTCGTTGTGTCCATGTTTAGATCACCCCCGTCGAGTGGCAAAAGTCTTAGTGTCGTTGTGTCCATGTTTAGATCACCCCCGTCGAGTGGCAAGGGGAGAACCGCTGTTGGCCGAAGAGCAAATGTCGGGATAGGGTAAACAAGAAGCATTTAACATCATTATTTAATGTCTCAAACATGCCTTGTCGTAGCCATTGCTAAGTCACCCATGCTTCTTACTACTCTTCTTGTCCACATCCCAATGACACCGCTCACTTTAAATACACACTCCACAACCTCGCTCCCAACCACTAGCGTTGCCTGCGGGAGATCGACCGTGAAGCACGTGAGACCGCGGTCCTCCAGGCGGCGTGAGATCGAACGTGAAGCACGCTAGACCGCGGTCCTCCTTGCGGCGTGAGATCCACCGTGAAGCACGCTAGACCGCGATCCTCATGGCGGCGTGATTCCTCTTGCATCGTGTTTGTTTAGGAACGGGAGGAGGAGTATGCTGACTATGAAGCAATCAACATCGACATCGCTGCGGGTGCCAGTTCCAGCGTCTTGGGTTTTGCACGTGCATCCGAGGCAGGTCATATGCAGGAGGTAGTCGGCCAGGGCTCGAACGAACGAAGTCTTACCGAAGTTGACACTAGCTCTGCAGCTCAATCCGACGACAAGAACACGGTGTGTGTGTGTGTGTGTGTGTGTGTGTGCGTGCGTGCGTTTGTGAATGCCTATATTCTACATGATAATTTGGATGACGATGCGTCACTTATTTATGATATGTCGTTAATGTAAAAACAAGCAAGTGATGAAAATGCAGAGGGAGACACTTCGCCAGCCATAGAAGAAACGGTACACTACAGTTAACTATTATTCAGAAAATTTTCGCATTTTCTTTGACTCGTGTGTGTGTGTGTGTGCGTACACCACTTTTTGAGACCTAATAACACCATGTTTGAGACCTAAGTACACCACTGTTGGAGACCTAAGTACACCACAGTTTGAGACATAAGTACACCACTGCTGGATACCTAAGTACACCACTGTTTGACACCTAAGTACCTCACTGTTTGAGACCTAAGTACACCATTGTTTGAGACCTAAGTACCTCACTGTTTGAGACCTAATACACCACTGCTTGAGACCTAAGTACCCCAATGTTTGAGACCTAAGTACCCCAATGTTTGAGACCTAAGTACCCCACTGTTTGAGACCTAAGTACACCACTGTTTGAGACCTAACTACCTCACTGCTTGAAACCTAAGTACACCACTGTTTGAGACCTAAGTAACCCACTGTTTGAGACCTAAGTACACCACTGTTTGAGACCTAAGTACACCACTGTTGGAAACCTAAGCACACCACTGTTTGAGACCTAAGCCACACGTAGCAAATAAGCTATAATTTATTATCACGGTATATCCTTAACTAGCAACATTGTACGCCGTTATTGTGTCGGATTTAATAAAAACAATCCCTTATTTTTACATAGTTATATACCTAAGTAGTAATTCTTTATATTCATGTCCCTAATTTCGAGCCTGATCTTGGTTAGCTATCATTGCGTTGTCATCGAGTGTAACAAAATAAATATATATTTCTTGCCTGTTTTACGCATATTAAAGGTAGGTAATTTGTTAATTTTCGATTTCACAGTAATCTCCATTTATTTACATACGTGGGGAATTAAG
>BSQZ01000007.1:3165000-3455000 GCA_033239005.1 Lamellibrachia satsuma
AGGGCAGACCGGGCTATATAAGTAGGGGAGACCGGGCTATATAAGTAGGGGAGACCGGGCTATATACATAGGTCAGACCAGACTATATAAGTAGGGCAGACCGGGCTATATAAGTAGGGGAGACCGGACTATATAAGTAGGGCAGACCGGACAATATAAGTAGGGGAGACCGGACTATATAAGTAGGGCAGACCAGACTATATAAGTAGGGGAGACCGGGCTATATAAGTAGAGGAGGCCGGACTATATAAGTAGGGGAGACCGGGCTATATAAGTAGAGGAGGCCGGACTATATAAGTAGGGGAGACCGGGCTATATAAGTAGGGGAGGCCGGGCTATATAAGTAGGGCAGACCGGGCTATATAAGTAAGGGAGACCGCGCTATATAAGTAGGGGAAACTGGGCTATATAAGTAGGGGAGGCCGGGCTATATAAGTAGGGCAGACTGGGCTATATAAGTAGGGGTGACCGGACTATATAAGTAGGGGAGACCGGGCTATATAAGTAGGGCAGACCAGGCTATATAAGGGCTATATAAGTAGGCGAGACCAGGCTATATAAGTAGGGAAGACCGGGTTATATATGTAGGACAGACCGGGCTATATAAGTAGGGGAGGCCGGGCTATATAAGTAGGGGAGACCGGGCTATATAAATAGGGGAGGCCGGGCTATATAAGTAGGGCAGACCGGGCTATATAAGTAGGCGAGACCGGGCTATATAAGTAGGGTAGACTGGGCTATATAACTAGGGCAGACCGGATAGAAGGAAGAGAAGCACGGTAGGTCTCATCGCCTTGAAGTCGACATCCCTGTCGGATAGAAGGAAGAGAAGCATGGTAGGTCTCATCGCCTTGAAGTCGACATACCTGTCGGATAGAAGGAAGAGAAGCACGGTAGGTCTCATCGCCTTGAAGTCGACATCCCTGTCGGATAGAAGGAAGAGAAGCATGGTAGGTCTCATCGCCTTGAAGTCGACATACCTGTCGGATGGAAGGAAGAAAAGCATGGTAGGTCTCATCACCTTGAAGTCGACATACCTGTTGGATGGAAGGAAGAAAAGCAGGGTAGGTCTCATCGCCTTGAAGTCGACATACCTGTCGGATAGAAGGAAGAGAAGCATGGTAGGTCTCATCGCCTTGAAGTCGACATACCTGTCGGATGGAAGGAAGAAAAGCATGGTAGGTCTCATCACCTTGAAGTCGACATACCTGTCGGATAGAAGGAAGAGAAGCATGGTAGGTCTCATCGCCTTGAAGTCGACATACCTGTCGGATAGAAGGAAGAGAAGCATGGTAGGTCTCATCACCTTGAAGTCGACATACCTGTCGGATAGAAGGAAGAGAAGCATGGTAGGTCTCATCACCTTGAAGTCGACATACCTGTCGGATGGAAGGAAGAAAAGCACGTTAGGTATCATCACGTTGAAGTCGACGTATCTGTCGGATGGAAGGAAGAAAAGCACGGTAGATCTCATCACCTTGAAGTCGACATACCTGTCGGATGGAAGGAAGAGAAGCATGGTAGGTCTCATCACGTTGAAGTCGACATACATGTCGGATGGAAGGAAGAAAAGCACGGTAGGTCTCATCACCTTGAAGTCGACATATCTGTCGGATAGAAGGAAGAAAAGCACGGTAGGTATCATCAGGTTGAAGTCGACGTATCTGTCGGATGGAAGGAAGAGAAGCACGGTAGATCTCATCACCTTGAAGTCGACATACCTGTCGGATGGAAGAAAGAGAAGCATGGTAGGTCTCATCACCTTGAAGTCGACATACATGTCGGATGGAAGGAAGAAAAGCACGTTAGGTATCATCACGTTGAAGTCGACGTATCTGTCGGATGGAAGGAAGAGAAACACGGTAGATCTCATCACCTTGAAGTCGACATACCTATCGGATGGAAGGAAGAGAAGCATGGTAGGTCTCATCACCTTGAAGTCGTCATACATGTCGGATAGAAGGACGAAAAGCACGTTAGGTATCATCACGTTGAAGTCGACGTATCTATCGGATGGAAGGAAGAGAAGCACGGTAGATCTCATCGCCTTGAAGTCGACATACCTGTCGGATGGAAGGAAGAAAAGCACGTTAGGTATCATCACGTTGAAGTCGACGTATCTGTCGGATGGAAGGAAGAGAAGCACGGTAGGTCTCATCGCCTTGAAATCGACATATCTGTCGGATAGAAGGAAGAGAAGCATGGTAGGTCTCATCGCCTTGAAGTCGACATACATGTCGGATGGAAGGAAGAAAAGCACGGTAGATCTCATCGCCTTGAAGTCGACATACCTGTCGGATGGAAGGAAGAAAATCACGGTAGGTCTCATCGCCTTGAAGTCGACATACCTGTCGGATGAAAGGAAGAGAAGCACGGTAGATCTCATCGCCTTGAAGTCGACATATCTGTCGGATGGAAGGAAGAGAAGCACGGTAGGTCTCATCGCCTTGAAGTCGACATATCTGTCGGATAGAAGGAAGAGAAGCACGGTAGATCTCATCGCCTTGAAGTCGACATACCTGTCGGATGGAAGGAAGAAAAGCACGGTAGGTCTCATCGCCTTGAAGTCGACATACCTGTCGGATGGAAGGAAGAGAAGCACGGTAGATCTCATCGCCTTGAAGTCGACATACCTGCCGGATGGAAGGAAGAGAAGCACGGTAGATCTCATCGCCTTGAAGTCGACATATCTGTCGGATGGAAGGAAGAAAAGCACTGTAGGTATCATCGCCTTGAAGTCGACATATCTGTCGGATAGAAGGAAGAGAAGCACGGTAGGTCTCATCGCCTTGAAGTCGACATACCTGTCGGATGGAAGGAAGAGAAGCACTGTAGGTCTCATCGCCTTGAAGTCGACATACCTGTCGGATAGAAGGAAGAGAAGCACGGTAGGTCTCATCACCTTGAAGTCGACATACGTGTCGGATAGAAGGAAGAAAAGCACGTTACGTCTCACCATCTTGAAATCGACGTATCTGTCGGATAGAAGCAAGAAAATTAAGGTGTGTCAGAGTTTGGAGGAAGAACTTGACATAACGTTAATTTAGTAACGCTTGCAAATACACAACGATGATACTGTGTTTCAAAGCTTTAGTGGCAAGGGAACCGGCTCATGCCTATAGTCAGCATGGTACACTGAAACTTGCATACTTATGTTATTAATTTATTTTAGTTTCGTTACAAATAAGCTATTTATGTAAGTAGAGATGCGACTTGACGGACTGTCTTACATTGTCTTACATTGCAGTCCAAACACCATGTCTCGCTAATGTCACTGACATAAAAATTACGATTCAGTACTTCTCTAATTTATATAAATACTTACTAGTACTTCGAATAATAATAATAATAACATGTTTGTCTTCACGGAAGTAGCCTCTGATACATTTTTTTATTCGAATACTTTTAGTACATGGGCAAATCATGGCTATCATCATTAAAATCAAAAGGCGTAAATAGCTTATTTTATAACACATGACACGTCATGTTTGTAGCATCAAACTCGTTTGCAGAAATGGCGATAAGACAACCACTGTCATTCTGACAGTAACATATGTTGTGCACAAACAATGCAATTGACGTGTCATTCGAAGATACAGGAATAAAGGCGTTTACTACGAGATTGTTGTACAGCAATGTGTTCTTCAACTCCACGTTCAGGAGTAAGACTCCTTCGTGTGGCACAGATGTCTAGTTTGTTGTCATTGTATCGTCTGCATCTTCTTGGTCTGCTTTCTGGTGGTTCCATCTACAGTATCCGGGGGATGGGGTTGAGGCCTGTCCTGGATTTGATTTTAAAACATTTAACAAGATTGCCATACCAAACTACAAGTTCCAGATGGCAAATGAACAAGGAAGCCATTGGCTTATCGAGAGTCCAACAATTTTATCACCTATGTATAGCCCGCCCTTATCAGATATCTGTAAATTTTTTAAACATATTCACACTATCAGCATTAACACAATCATTTGGCAATTTGTTCCATTCATTTATCACCCTCTGTGAAAATGAGTACCCAACCTGCACTGTTCCTTAACTAATACGGCTTTGTGTAATCTGGTTCTACTGCCTTTTTAAGTTTGAAGAACATATTCCTATCAAAATCCTTATAACCATTCACTATTTCAAACATTTCTATCTGATCTAATTTTAGTCTCCTGGTATCTAGTGTTGTCAAACCACATTCTAATAAGCGGCTTTCATAACTAAGGTCTCTCAATTCTGGAATAATTTAGTTGTTCTTCGTTGTATTCTTTCTAGCTGGTCTGTGCCCTTACGATATGGCCTTCATTCTTGAATACAATATTCCAAATGCGGTCTAACTATTGCTATGCACAGGTGTACAATTAGCTGTTTCTCCTTATATGTAACAGTTCTCTTAATCAGCCATACCTTTTGAAGCAGCAATCCAAAATTGAATAACATTTGCCATTTTTCTGACCATTTAACCAATTTATCTAGATCATTCTCTAAACCTTGTTTATCTGTATTTGTAAACATTTTAATCCTTTCGTGTCATGTGCAAATTTCAGAACTTTGCTAGGTATGTAATCTCCCAAATCATATATATATATTAGAAATAGTACTTATTAGAAATAATAATATATTTATTAGAAATAGTACTTATTAGAAATAATAATATATTTATTAGAAATAGTATAGGTCCTAATACTGGTCGATGTGGTACCCCAGTCAAAACAGATTTCCAGTTTGAAAACTCACCATCTACTATTACTCTTTGTCTTCTGTGTGTAAGCCACTTTTCGAACCAGTTGATTACTGATTCATTATCTATGCCATATGATTTTAGTCTAAGTAACAATGTTTGATTTGACACTTTATCGAAAGCTTTCTAAAAATCTCAATAGACAACATCCACTGGTGACCAATCATCTATCCACTTTATAATTTCTTCCAAAAACATAAGAGTTAGACATGACCTTGCTTTTATGAACCCATGTTGTCATGTATTTATTAATTTATGTTTTACAAGGAATTCCACCATGTGGTCTCTAATTAATGTTTCTAGTAATTTGCATACAACTGATGTTAAACTGGTTTTCTGACTTGCTCCGTGATCCCTTCTTAAATAGCGGCGTAATGGTTGCTTCTTTCTACTCTGAAGGAACTATTCCTTCTTCTAGTTACAAGGTAAACACTTTAGCAAGTAGTGTACTGATAAAGGTATTATTAGTATTATTATCCCTTTGAAACCCCTTTAGCAAGTAGTGTACTGATAAAGGTATTATTAGTATTATTATCCCTTTGAAACCCCTTTAGCAAGTAGTGTACTGATAAAGGTATTATTAGTATTATTATCCCTTTGAAACCCCTTTAGCAAGTAGTGTACTGATAAAGGTATTATTAGTATTATTATCCCTTTGAAACCCCTTTGGCGACTGGCGTAGTTCGCAAATCTAATTAACATCCGTCGTTTACCCTTGTCGGGTGTTCAACTGTGAAACTGTGTGTTTAGTGCGAGAAAGAGGAGGGACTAGAAGATAATTGCATCGGCTTCGCCTCTCCGTACCTGTCGGACAGCAAGACATCGAGCCAGGTGAAAGAGAACCCAGGACATAGTAACATGGTAAGGCCAGTAGTGAGAAACTCGTACTACGGGGCCACTGAAACTTGTTCCAATGGAACGAACCGTAAACGCGTGCGTGCGTGCGTGCGTGCGTGCGTGCGTGCGTGCGTGCGTGCGTGTTGGTATTGTTGAATTGTTCACCGCTGTGTTAATATAATCGTACGTTACTAAAAAAATAAACCATAACTCAAACGGAATTACCTAATATAATGCGCGTATGGATCCCATGTAATATATGTATTTGCACTGCCAACATTATAAGTGAATGTATAAACGGCAGGTGTAGAATACACTGAGCCAGATATTCGCTACAGCAATGTGTTGTACTTTTAACCAACAGTTAACCCCCAAAGAAATTTCACAGCTGGGTAATTATGAGATCGATCAAGGTAAGTAGCTATTCATATAAATTTGCCTCACTAGAAATACATTAGTACGACACCGTTTCGCTGCAAGATTTCGCCCTCGCCATGAGATATGTTTATGTACCAACCAACCTACCAACCAGCCAGCGAACCAACGATCAACACAATAAACCATTTAGCAGTTCTTACCGAACATGCATACTTACTTACATGCATGCATGCATGCATACATACATACATATCGTCCTCGGTTAAAAAAAACAGGGTTCAAGCACAATAAGTCGGGGATTTCTGGGATGATTTCTGAAAATGTTACAATAAAAATTAATTCGACCCCCGATACCCCCTGTGGATATATACACGCTCTATATATATATATATATATATATATATATATATATATATATATATATATATATATATATATATATATATATATATATATATATATATATATATAGATATGAAACTATGTCACTGTTGCCCTGCTGTCCACAAAAAATAAAAGCGTGTACAAATATATTACAATGCAGAACGTATTTATAGATAACATCTGGCGGCGCTCATTTTGTATGAATGCTAGCATGGGTTGGTAGGTAGTAGGTAGTAGGTAATAGGTAATAGGTAGTAAGTAGTAAGTAATAGGTAGTAGGTAGTAAGTAATAGGTAGTAGGTAGTAAGCAATAGGTAGTAGGTAATAAGTAGTAGGCTAAAGGTAATAGGTAGTAAGTAGTAGGTAATAGGTAGTGCGTAATAAATAATATGTAGTCGGTTGTAGGTAGTAGGCAGTACTCTTCAGTAGGCACTGTTGTCATATTGCTGATGATCTGTGTCAATTATCTTTTCAGACGTCGATACGGCAATGATGCCGAAATGGTACATCAGAAACATGCCGGAGAATCAGGTGCAGGTATTCAGAAATGTAAGTAGAAACACATACACCCACACATACACACACACGCACGC
This sequence comes from Lamellibrachia satsuma, assembly GCA_033239005.1. Taxonomy (NCBI): domain Eukaryota; kingdom Metazoa; phylum Annelida; class Polychaeta; order Sabellida; family Siboglinidae; genus Lamellibrachia; species Lamellibrachia satsuma. The sequence goes on from BSQZ01000007.1 coordinate 3,171,920, forward strand.
ACGCACACACAGGGTAGTGACTATCAATCTAAAGCAGAAAGCACTATAAAGTGTCTTGTGCATTGAACGTCCTAGAATGACTATAACAGTGGTCATATCGCTCTCTCGTTAGCTGTATTATTGGCAATATACATGTATTTAATATATATTTTCTTTTAATCGCATCTGTAATATTTACTCGCTACTATGACGAATATTTATATTAAATTATTCTACCAACTTGACGAAGATTTTTACATATACATATAGTTATGCTATGTTTATAAATCAACTATTTATTATTCATGTTGTGTTGATGTTTTGTGGCTATTTAGAGATACAATTAATCACTATTTGAGTAAAGTAAACATCCAAATACACAATACTTAACTGACATTTTCAAAGTGTTCCAATTTGTGTGCAACTATTTATAATACTGTTTTATAATGCAGCATATATTCTTACCCTACGAACTGTCTGTTACGCCTTACGCGTGGGATTACTCTACAGATATTTGTCCTGCTGGACTGCCAAGAAGACCAGCGCATCGACAGCTCCGCCCTGTACCAAGAGCTCCGTCACATCGACTCCCAGATCACCCAGGCGGATATCGACGGCGTATTGGCGGCCCTGCAGGCGGACGACAACGAGGTCGACTTCGACGACTTTCTCTTCAAGATCGCGCAGATCGGGGCTACAAATCGTACGCATACATATCGGGGGCTACCAATCGTACGCATGCATATCAGGGCTACCATTCGCGCGCATACATATCGGAACCACCAATCGTACGCATACATATCGGGGCTACCAATCGTACGCATACATATCGGGGCCACCAATCGTACGCATACATATCCCTTGTATAAGTAACCCACACAGCTCAATGTGTGTCCTGGTTACTGCTGCATGTATACAGCGTCTCAAGTAGTGTTGTTGTGGGCGCGGGTTCACGGTAGCAACAGATAATTCAGCAGTTTACACCATGGGTACACGTATACTCTGTCCAACAATGAAGAATAAAATGTGTTCCCAGATTGTTGTATTTTTAGCATTATAATGTTCATGTAAGAAAATCAAAAGCATTTCTGGTGAATCTCAGATTTTTTATTAATACCCTAGCATGTGTTCAAAATAACACAAGAACTACAGTGTATCGAAAGAAACATCAAATAGAACATCAAGTAGAACCATTTTAATGTCTGGTTCCTAATGACAGTCAAATGAAGATGTCTCGATGATACCTTTACTTGATACATACTGTACATATATACGTAGGGGAGATCGGATCTAGTTGTATACAGGGGCAAGTTGCTACATAGTCGTTTTACGAATCCATAGCACACACGTGGAATCACCATCGACAGTAATTGGTTGGAATTCCACCAAAATGGGGAGTTAACAAAACGAAATTAACGAGGTGTGGACAAAAACGATTTTTTAACCGCATAAACTATTTTGCTATGCCCACATAATATCATCTCACGCAGCCACTTTTTATTTATCATGAAACGTAAAACATATTTACTATGTAGGATAAGTGGTTATGCCAAGTAGAAGTTAAACTGAAATTCAGGATTTGTCATTGTTCACATTTGTCATTGTCCGCGTTCAACTACATGAATTGTGTTTGTGACAAGTTGTTGCTGTTATATTGGGGCAAGTTGTTACAATTATAACAACGCTCGGCCGGCTCGCACCAATGGCTGTAAAGAGTAAACTTATTTAATCAGGACGTGTGATCGCTTTATTTCACAAGTGCCCCGCCCCGTTTACGGGGCTAGTTGTTACAGTCGACCACGCCTGGGACATATCTACCTAACTAACATATATATTTCATGCATACGTTGACAGAAATAATGTATATAACCTAGTTTTTCAACGCACGCTGCGATTGAGCTTACAGGGGAAAGGGATGTTGATTCAACTGCGACCTCTCCATTCCGCTCGACGGTGTATACGCCCTCGAAAGGAATTCAAGAAAATGTTATAAAGACACTAAACGAATAATGCGTGTTGAAAATCTGAATGACATGGGGTAAATGGTTTAGGGCATAGTAAAGGGCTTGGGGTAATGCTATGGTTTGTATTTTAACATTTACTGGTGACATTCAATGCATTCTTATTTTGTCGTGTCTTTTTGTAGCGATGGAAAGGAAATTCACACTTCGTCAGAAGTTGTGCTACACAGCCATGGTGAAGTTTGCGGTGACCAACTCGATGTGGAGTATCAATAAGTGCAACAAGAAGAAGAAACCTAAACAGGGTTACAACCCGTTAGATGTGACTCACACGTGTGGAATTGGCGAAGACGAACTCACCCTGTATTACGAGAAGATGACACGCTACATTAAGACTAACCCAGTGTACGACCAAGAGTCGCCGTACGTGAAGAACAAATGGTACGTTCACGTCGAAGATCCTAACTACAAGCCACAGTTCCCGAAGAAACCGTGGGATCCGTCGGATAAGGTTGACTGGGCGCCGCGCAAGACGATGTTGGGACACGAGCAGGATCCGCGGCTCGAGGAGACGAGGAGACGGAAACAAGATGCGAAGCGACGCGCCGCCCTCAGACAAAAACAGAAGGAGGCTGAGGAGGCAGCCGAGGCAGTCGAAGCCGCCGAGGCAGCGGCGGCAGCGGCGGCGGCAGAGGCGGAGGAGGCGGAGGAGGTGGAGGAGGCGGAGGATGCACTTGGTCCTTTGCAATCGTCGATACATCGCTCTTCGCAACATTCGTCATCACATCGCCCTTCGCAACCCTCGCTGTCACGCCGCTCTTCGCAATCCCCACATGTGGAAGTAAGCGAGCCGCCAGAGCCGTACCAGGAGCCGACCGAGGTGGCTTCGCACTCGCCTGCCAAGTCGATGAACTATTACCGGAAAACGTCGATGACCTATTACAAACACAACAGAGACATACGCAACCCAACCGTCCGACAGATGTTGGTAGGTGACGTGAGACTGTGTCATCTTAGGTAGATCATTGTGTTGTTATTACCGTTGTTATTAACGTTGTTATTAATGTTGCTGTTAACGTTGCTATTAACGTTGATATTAACGTTGTTATTAACGTTATTAACATTGTTATTAACGTTGTTACTAACGTTGTTATTAACGCTGCTATTAACATTCGTATTAACGTTGTTATTAATGTTGTTATTAAAGTTAGTTTTAACGTTACTGTTAACGTTGTTATTGACGTTGTTATTAATGTTGTTATAGACGTTGTTACGGGCAAAATTCCTTGACGGTATTATTACATTTTCTCGCCCAACTTAAGATTCCCCCAACTCATTTGTTAAGCATTGTATGTATTATCTTTTAGAAATGCTTGGATAAAATGCGAAAGCGAGGAGAGTCGATTTCCAACATCCCTGACATCGACATGATTCCGGCAGTGCGGCGCATAATCATAGGTAGAGATATATGCTTTGTATTTTACGACGCCAACTGGAATTGTCCAGTGGTATAGTCTATGTAACAAGATTTAACAAGATATCCATACAAAGTAAAACCCCAGGTGGCAACTGGACAAGGAAGCCATTGGAGTTCGACCACCGCTATTGCTCGACTAATAAAACTAACAAATATTCCACGACACTATGCACCGATCTTTCGCTAACCCATAGTTATACGACATATTGGTCATATGCTAAGAACAGAGACTGCGCAGTTTGTTTTATACAATAATGAACGGCTGCCTTCACCACCCAATGTATCAATCATACAAGTTGCCTACGAACATTTGACAGAGTAAAACAATTAACGTGTGCGATCCAGTAAGGGAGACTATGACAAGAGCAGACACAATGTTATACACCTTCCATATTCAGAGACTCGGTTTGCCTATCATAATACAAGGAAACATTAATTTACTATGTAATAATAGAATAATATATGTAAATAGTGTAGTCAGCGTGCATAACGTAAACCTTGCAATTAACCAGCACAATCATGTGAGCCGCGACCTCTCAGTGCCCAATTTGTTAAAGCAGATACACAATAATCAAAAGTATATTAATTTGCTATTTCATAATTTGTAAACGTATCTTACATAGTGTGGTAGGGAAACATAAAATGTCTATCAGCTGAGATTCGCGACGCGCGCGCACACACTGAATCAACTGAAGCGAGTCCGTGAGTAGTTATTGAGTGTTTCTGGGTACGTAATGAGGAGGCTACGCATGACTGATTTCGGGTTAGAGCGCCCCTAGCGGCCTGTTCACGCATGAATGACGTGGGGGTGTGGTCGCAGCCAATCAGAGCGCTCCCTAGCGACTCAGAGCGCCCCCTAGCGACTGTAGTAGTAGGTAAATATAAGGATTAGCCATGTATAGTGGACATAGGAAGAATATAGAGGTTAAAAATAATACATTGACCACCCCACCCCACCCCAGGAGAGGAACATTAATAATTGAGATGAAAGAGTTAACAGTGGTCATTAACAGGGTAATTAAGAACTGAGATCAAAGGACCTAACGAGGAGACGAGAAAGGAACAAAACACGGTATCGTACGAGTGCACACCTATATTTTATTGAACACGCAGCAGCAGCAGCAGCAGCAGCAGCAGCAGCAGCAGCAGCAGCAGCAGCAGCAGCAGCAGCAGCAGCAGCAGCAGCAGCAGCAGCAGCAGCAGCAGCAGCAGCAGCAGCAGCAGCAGCAGCAGCAGCAGCACCAGCAGCAGCAGCAGCAGCACCAGCAGCAGCAGCAGCAGCATGGCGATACAATATGGGTAGCGTGTAATATAAGTACGACTATGGGGTGTCTCCACCTCGCCAGAGGCTCATCAATCGATGTACGAAGTGTGATAGTACAGTCTACCTTGTCGCATCTGTTTAAGCCAATCAAACACGCGGCAATCGTTAGCAACTAGATCGGTGCCGAATACGTTGATAAAAGTTCTCAGTGGAAAGCCGTTACAACGAAGCAGTAGAAAAGCTACGCAATATTGTCCACAAACGTTAGACAGAGGACTCTGTCTATGTATGCGTTTCGTGGTCATTAATAGGGTGATTAATAACTGAGATCAAAGGACCTAACGAGGAGACGAGAAACGAACAAAACATGATATCGTACTATATTTTCTTTACATGTAAATATTTAAAAATAATGCGCTTTTACACTTTATCCATAACTCCTACAGTTTACCCATAATTCCTACAATTTACCCATAATTCCTACAATTTACCCAGTACACATATGTAGTGAAGTGTGTATGTTCGTTCACTTAGCTATGAAAAGAACGGGACTTTAGTTTCATATGGATCGTGTTACTCACAGACCCCTTATATTCTGATGGACCAGGACTTCCGCACTGTGTGCAGTGACACTGCGCTTTAATAAAAGATGAATAATAAAGATGCATTTACTACTTACTGCGTGCAGCGATTCCATCATGCGGTTGCCTTAATTTATATATATATATATATATATATATATATATATATATATATATATATATATATATATATATATATACGTATATATATATATATATATATATATATATATATATATATATATATATATATATATATATATATATATAGTATATATATATATATATATATATACGTATATATATATACGTATATATATATATATATATATATATATATATATATATATATATATATATATATATATATATATATATATATATATATATATATATATATATATATATATATATATACATATATATATATATATATATATATATATATATATATATATATATATATATATATATATATATATATATATATATATATATATATATATATATATATATATATATATATATATATACGTTGCTCCTACTTCCAGCCGCATACTGGCTCCTGACACATTGCGTCCATCATACAGTCCCCTGTCTCTCCTACCTCCTGCCACATGCTGACTCCTGATACATTGCGTCCATCATACAATCCTCTGTCTCCCCTACCCCCGGCCACATCCTGGCTCTTTACACATTGCGTCCATCATACAGTCCTCTTTCTCTCCTACCTCCAACCACATCCTGGCTCCTGATATATTGCGTCCACCATACAGTTCTATGTCTCCCCTACCTCCAGCCACATACTGGTTCTTTACACATTGCGTCCATCATACAGTCCCCTTTCTCTCCTACCTCCAGCCACACCCTTGCTCCTTATACATTGCGTCCACCATACTGTCCTTAGTTGCTTCTACCTCCAGCCACATACTGGCTGTTTACACATTGCGTCCATCATACAGTCCCCTGTCTCTCCTACCTCCTGCCACATGCTGACTCCTGATACGTTGCGTCCATCACATAATCCTCTGTCTCCCCTACCCCCAGCCACATCCTGGCTCTTTACATATTGCATCCATCATACAGTCCTCTGTATCCCCTACCTCCAGCGACATCCTGGCTCCTGACACATTGCGTCCACGATACTGTCCTCTGTCTCCCCTACCTCCAGCCACACCTTGCTCCTTATACATTGCGTCCACCATACTGTCCTCAGTTGCTTCTACCTCCAGCCACTTACTGACTCTATACACATTGCGTCCATCATACAGTCCTCTGTCTTTCCTACCTCCAGCCACACCCTTGCTCCTTATACATTGCGTCCACCATACTGTCCTTAGTTGCTTCTACCTCCAGCCACATACTGGCTGTTTACACATTGCGTCCATCATACAGTCCCCAGTCTCTCCTACCTCCAGCCACATCCCTGCTCCTTACACATTGCCTCCACCATGAAGTCCTCTGTCTCTCCTACCTCCAACCACATCCTGACTCCTGATACAGTGCGTCCACTGTAGGAACTATGAGTAAACCGTAGGAGGTATGAGTAAATTGTAGGAAATATGAGTAAACTGTAGGAAATATTGGTAAATTGTAGAAATTATAGGTAAACTGTAGGAGTTATGGGTAAACTATATGAATTATGGGTAAACTGTATGAATTATGGGTAAACTGTAGGAGGTATGGGTAATTGTAGGTCTTATAGGTAAACTGTTGGATGTATGTAAATTGTAGTTATAGGTAAACTGTATGAATTATGGGTAAACTGTAGGAGGTGTGGGTAAATTGTACGACTTGTGGGTAAACAATAGGAGGTATGGGTAAATTGTAGGTATTATGGATAAACTGTAGGAGTTAAGGGTAAACTGTAGGAATTATGGGTAAACTGTAGGAAATATGAGTAAACTGTAGGAAAGATGGGTACATTGTAGGAATTAAAGGTAAACTGTAGGAATTATGGGTAAATTGTAGGAATTATGAGTAAACTATAGGAATTATGGGTAAACTGTAGGAGGTATGGGTAACCTGCAGGAATTGTGGGTAAATTGTAGGAAGTATGGGTAAAGTGTAGGAATTATGGGTAAACTGTACGAATTATGGATAAACTGTAGGAGGTGTGCGTAAACTGTAGGAATTATAGGTAAACTGTAGGAGTTATGGGTAAACTGCAGGAGGAATGGTAAATTGTAGGAATTATGGGTAAACTGTAGGAGTTATGAGTAAACTGTAGGAATTATGGGTAAACTGTATGAGTTATGAGTAAACTGTATGAGTTATGAGTAAACTGTAGGAATTATGGATAATCTGTTGTAATTATGAGTAAACTGTAGGACGTATGGGTAAGGTGTAGGAATTATGGGTAAACAGTAGGAATTATGGGTAAACTGTAGGAACTATGAGTAAACCGTAGGAGGTATGAGTAAATTGTAGGAAATATGAGTAAACTGTAGGAAATATGGGTAAATTGTACGAATTATAGGAAAACTGTAGGAGTTATTGGTAAACTGTATGAATTATGGGTAAACTGTAGGCATTATGGGTAAAATGTAGGACGTATGGGTAATTGTAGGACTTTTAGGTAAACTGTAGGAAGTATGGGTAATTGTAGGACTTATAGGTAAACTGTATGAGGTATGGGTAAATTGTAGGAATTATGGGTAAACTTTAGGAGCTATGGGTAAACTGTAGGAATTATGGGTAAACTGTAGGAGTTATGGATAAACTGTAGGAGTTATCGGTAACCTGTAGGAATTAAGGGTAAACTGTAGGAATTATGGGCAAACTGTAGGAATTATGGGTAAACTGTAGGAGCTATGAGTAAACTGTAGGAATTATGGGTAAATTGTAGGAGTTATGGGTAACCTGTAGGAAGTATGGGTAAACTGTAGGAATTTTGGATAAACTGTAGGAATTATAGGTAAAGTGTAGGAGGTATGGGTAAACTGTAGGAATTATGGGTAAACTGTAGGAGTTATGAGTAAACTGTAGGAATTATGGGTAAACTGTTGGAGTTATGAGTAAACTGTAGGAAGTATAGGTAACATGAAGGAATTATGGGTAAACTATAGGAGGTATGGGTAAATTGTAGGAATTATGGGTAAACTGTAGAGACACGCTGCATAGAGTAGTAGTGAGTTGAGTGTAACCATTACGTTGTGGTTTCCAAACCTCACCACCACCACCATAGAATAATGAGACACTAGAGGGTGCTGATACAGTCGCCAGGGAATCGCGCGCCCCTGCGGATGCACTGTATCAGGAGTCAGGATGTGGCTGGACGTAGGAGAAACAGAGGACAGTACGGTGGACGCAATGTGTCAGGAGCCAGGATGTGGTTGGAGGTAGGAGAGACAGGGGACTGTATGATGGCCGCAATGTGTCAGGAGCCAGGATGCGGCTGTACGTAGGAATAACAGAGGATAGTTTGGTGGAGGCAACGTGTAAGGACTAAGGGTGTGGCTGGAGGTAGGTAAGACTGAGGACTGTATAATGGAAGCAATGTGTAAAGAGTCAGGATTTGGCTGGAGGTAGGAGAGACAGAGGACTGAATGATGGACGCAATGTATCAGGAGTTAGCATGTGGCTGGAGGTAGGAGCAACTGAGGACAGTAAGTGGACGCAATGTATAAGGAGCAAGGGTGTGGCTGGAGGTAGGAAAGACAGAGGACTGTATGATGGACGCAATGTGTAAAGAACCAGTGTGTGGCTGGAGGTAGGGGAGACAGAGAACTGTATGGTGGACGCAATATATCAGGAGCCAGGATGTGGTTGGAGGTAGGAGAGAAAGGGGACTCTATGATGGACGCAATGTGTAAAGAGCCAGGATGTGGCTGGAGGTAGGGGAGACAGAGGATAGTATCGTGGACGCAATGTGTCAGGAGCCAGGATGTCGCTGGAGGTAGGGGATACAGAGGACTGTATGATGGACGCAATGTGTAAAGAGCCAGGATGTGGCTGGGAGGTAGGGGAGACAGAGGATTGTATGATGGACGCAATGTATCAGGTGTCAGCATGTGGCAGGAGGTAGGAGAGACTGGGGACTGTATGATGGACGCAATGTGTCAGGAGCCAGGATGTGGCTGGAGGTAGAAGCAACTGTGGACAGTATGGTGGACGCAATGTATAAGGAGCAAGGGTGTTGCTGGAGGTAGGAAAGACAGAGGACTGTATGATGGACGCAATGTGTATAGAGCCAGTAAGTGGCTGGAGGTAGAAGCAACTGAGGACAGTATGGTGGACGCAATGTATAAGGAGCAAGGGTGTGGCTGGAGGTAGGAGAGAAAGGGGACTGTTTGATGGACGCAATGTGTAAAGAACCAGTATGTGGCTGGAGGTAGGGGAGACATAGAACTGTATGATGGACGCAATATATCAGGAGCCAGGATGTGGTTGGAGGTAGGAGAGAAAGAGGACTCTATGATGGACGCAATGTGTAAAGAGCCATGATGTGGCTGGAGGTAGGGGAGACAGAGGACAGTATCGTGGACGCAATGTATCAGGAGCCAGGATGTCGCTGGAGGTAGGGGATACAAGGGACTGTATGATGGACGCAATGTGTAAAGAGCCAGGATGTGGATGGGGGTAGGGGAGACAGAGGACTGTATGATGGATGCAATGTATCAGGAGTCAGCATGTGGCAGGAGGTAGGAGAGACAGGGGACTGTATGATGGACGCAATGTGTCAGGAGCCAGGATGTGGCTAATAAAATGTCCTTGTACTCTTATTCAATAGGAAAATTATGGGTAAATTGTAGGAATTATGGGTAAACTGTAGGAGTTATGGATAAAGTGTAAAAGCGCATTATTTTTAAATATTTACATGTAAAGAAAATATAGTACGATATCATGTTTTGTTCGTTTCTCGTCTCCTCATTAGGTCCTTTGATCTCAGTTATTAATTACCCTATTAATGACCACGAGACTTCAGAGTCCTCTGTCTAACGTTTGTGGACAATATTGCGTAGCTTTTCTATTGGTTCGTTGTAACGGCTTTCCAATGAAAACTTTTACCAACGTATTCGGCACCGATCTAGTTGCTAACGATTGCCGCGTGTTTGATTGGCTTAAACAGATGCGACAAGGTAGACTGTACTATCACACTTCGTACATCGATTGATGAGCCTCTGGCGAGGTGGAGACACCCCATAGTCGTACTTATATTACACGCTACCCATATTGTATCACCATGCTGCTGCTGCTGCTGCTGCTGCTGCTGCTGCTGCTGCTGCTGCTGCTGCTGCTGCTGCTGCTGCTGCTGCTGCTGCTGCTGCTGCTGCTGCTGCTGCTGCTGCTGCTGCTGCTGCTGCTGCTGCTGCTGCTGCTGCTGCTGCTGCTGCTGCTGCTGCTGCTGCTGCTGCTGCTGCTGCTGCTGCTGCTGCTGCTGCTGCTGCTGCTGCTGCTGCTGCTGCTGCTGCTGCTGCTGCTGCTGCTGCTGCTGCTGCTGCTGCTGCTGCTGCTGCTGCTGCTGCTGCTGCTGCTGCTGCTGCTGCTGCTGCTGCTGCTGCTGCTGCTGCTGCTGCTGCTGCTGCTGCTGCTGCTGCTGCTGCTGCTGCTGCTGCTGCTGCTGCTGCTGCTGCTGCTGCTGCTGCTGCTGCTGCTGCTGCTGCTGCTGCTGCTGCTGCTGCTTGTCAATAAAATATACGTGTGCACTCGTACGATACCGTGTTTTGTTCCTTTCTCGTCTCCTCGTTAGGTCCTTTGATTTCAGTTCTTAATTACCCTGTTAATGACCACTGTTAACTCTTTCATCTCAATTATTAAGGTTCCTCTCCTTGTGTGGGGTGGGGTGGTCAATGTATTATTTTTAACCTCTATATTCTTCCTATGTCCACTATACATGGCTAATCCTTATATTTACCTACTGCTACAGTCGCTAGGGGGCGCTCTGAGTCGCTAGGGAGCGCTCTGATTGGCTGCGACCACACCCCCCACGTCATTCATGCGTGAACAGGCCGCTAGGGGGCGCTCTAACTCGAAATCAGTCATGCGTAGCCTCCTCATTACGTACCGAAAAACCTTCAATAACTACTTCCGTGGTTAACTTAAAACGCTGCATGTGGTTGGTGAAACAATATTTGCGCTGACACAATATATTAATATCCCGTATTCGAACTGACGTGCATGTGTAACTGTGTGAGGGCATGCATGCGTGTGCATGCGTACGTGCCTGCGTGCGTGCATGCGTGCCTGCTGGCCTGTGTATATATATATATATATATATATATATATATATATATATATATATATATATATATATATATATATATATATATATATATATATATAGATATATATATATATATATATATATATATATATATATATATATATAATATATATATAATATATATATATATATGTATATATATATATATATATATATACGTGTGTAAATATATACACACATACACACACACGCACGCACGCACGCACGCACACACACACACATATATGCTAACAGCAGCAGTAGACAGTGGCATGGGTAGCATAATTAATATTTTTGGTAGTAAACACTATTTAAACTAGAAGCGGCGGGGGGGTACTTAAGGATGCCTCAAGCAGGACAAGAGGCCACTAGTACAGGGGGTATTTTATATGTTAAAATGTTAAAGAATCTATTCAGGCTTATGAAATAAAATTAGAGAGGGTAGCAGATTACGATGAAGCTGTTTGGTGCAAAATAGTTTCAGGAAATTCAAAATTAGCTATTGGATTAATTTACCGAAGTCCAAACATAAACGAAAAGGATAACACAAAAATACAAAATGCTATAAAGGAAGTTACTAAAGGGGAATGTATCATAATGGGAGATTTTAATCATGGACTCATACCATGGAAATCTCTAGAGAGTACAGGGGGTGAGGACCAACAGTTTCTATTTTTAATTCAGGAGAGCTTCCTTACTCAGCACGTGCTAAAACCAACCAGGGTAGAAAATGTATTAGATATAGTTTTATCATCACAAAAATAATTAGTGGACAATGTAAAAATACATGAACCATTGGGTAACAGTGACCACAATCAAATACATTTTTTACATCAATGTAAAATCACAAAGTAAAATAAATAACGTATAGGAGAAACTTTCACAAAGGTAATTATAAAGATATGAGAAAATAGTTAGCAAAGCTAGATTGGAATAACATACTGATGAATAAGACCGCAATTGAATGTTGGAATATTCTAAAATATGAAATTGAGGGTATCATCGATAAATTGAAAAAACAAGGAAAGTAACATTTAGTGCTGACTTGAAAGTTTCAGAGCAACGTGGGATTGCTGCTTCGAAAGGAAATCAAATTCTAGGGCTAATTAGGAGAACTATCATGTATAAGGAGAAACAGTTAATTATATCCCTGTACAATGTAATAATTATACCACATTTGGAATTTTGTATTCAAGCATGGAGGCCGTATCGTAAAAAAGGACATAGACAAGCTAGAAAGAATACAACGAAGAGCAACTAAAATGATTCCAGAATTGAGAGAACTTAGTTACGAAAGTCGCTTATTACAATGTGGTTTGACAACACAAGATACAAGGAGACTAAGAGGAGACCAAATAGAAGTGTTTAAAATAGTGAACGGTTATGAGGATGTTGATAGGAATATGTTCTTCAAACTTAAAGAAGGCAGTAGAACCAGAGGACACGAAGCAGCTTAGTTAAGGAGCAGTGTAGGTTGGACATGAGAAAGTATTCTTTCTCACAGAGGGTGATAAATGAATGGAACAAACTGCGAAATGATTGTGTTAATGCTAGTAGTGTGAATATGTTTAAAGACAGAACTGACATATATTTGAGGCAGGCTACACATAGATGAGAAAATTGTTGGACTCTCGATAAGCCAATGGCTTCCTTGTCCACTTGCCATATGGAACTTGTTGTTTGGAATGACAATTTTGCTAAGTCTTGTATATATATATATATATATATATATATATATATATATATATATATATATATATATATATATATATATATATATATATATATATATATATATATATATATATATATATATATATACAGAAACGCTTACGCTCCTACTGAGAACACAAAGCAGACTTTCGCTGCATGGTCGTCTCGTCAAACAATCAAACATTTTTGCAGAACGCCAAGAAGCAACATATGGGATGACAGCCACTGACTGTTGTGCGATGAGCTGTTTCCAATTTCATGTTTTCGTTGGTTGCAGAGAGCAACGGGGAACATCCATTGTGCAGCAGCATTCGCAGGAAATCGTCGGTGCTCGTGAAAACACACAACTACACTATAGCCCAAAGAGTAGAAAGTGCGTAAAGAGAGGGTTGTGAAATATACGAACTCACATATGCTGCGACGCTCCTAAGGGACTAGATATATGCCTCCCAAAGAATATTATAAGTATCGTTATAAAGTTGCAATTTGCCAAGTAGTATTGTATTGGTTGCCTGTATTGTATTGGTTACCTGTATTGTATTGGTTACCTGTTGTGTCTGAGGATGCTGACAGTCACCAGAGCCAATCCCCTTCATTAATATGGATTCAACAATAGTCCAAGCGCCAGTTTGATTTGACACGTGGTTGTATAGTGGCTCGTGATTGTATAGAGGTTCGTGGTTGCATAGTGGCTGGTGGATGTATCATGGCTCGTGGATGTATGGTGGCTCGTGGTTGTATAGTGGCTGGTGGATGTATCATGGCTCGTGGATGTATGGTGGCTCGTGATTGTATAGTGGCTGGTGGATGTATCATGGCTCGTGGATGTATGGTGGCTCGTGGTTGTATGGTGGCTCAAGGTTGTATGGTGGCTCGTGGATTTATGGTGGCTTGTGGTTGCATGGTGGATCGTGGTTGTATAGTGGCTCATGGTTCTATGGTGGTTCGCGGATATATAGTAGCTCGTGGTTGTGTGGTGGCTCGTGGATGTATGGTGGCTGATGGATGTATGGTGGCTCGTGGTTGTATGGTGGCTCGTGGTTGTATGGTGGCTCGTGGTTGTATGTTGGCTTGTGGATGTATGGTGGCTCGTCGATGTATAGTGGCTCGTGGTTGTATGGTGGCTCGTGGTTGTATGTTGGCTTGTGGATGTGTGGTGGCTCGTCGATGTATAGTGGTTCATGGTTGTATGGTGGCTGGATGTATGGTGGCCCGTGGTTTTAAATTGGCCTGTGGTTCTATATTGGCTCATGGATGCATAGTGGCTCGTAGTTGTATAGTGACTCGCAGTTGTATGGTGGCTAGTGGTTGTATAGTGGCTCGTGGATGTATAGTGGCTCGTAGTTGTATACTGGCTCATGGATGTATAGTGGCTCGTAGTTGTTTAGTGGCTCGTGATTCTATGCTGGCTCGTGGTTGCATAGTGGCTCGTGGATATATGGTGGCTCGTGGTTGTATGGTGGCTCGTGGATGTATAGTGGCTCGTGGTTGTATGGTGACTCGTGGGTGTATAGTGGCTCGTGGTTGTATGGTAGCTCGTGGTTTTATAGTGGCTCATGGTTGTATGGTGGCTCGTGGTTGTACGTTGGCTTGTGGATGTATGGTGGCTCATCGATGTATAGTGGTTCGTGGTTGTATGGTGGCTCGTGGTTGTATAGTGGCCCATGTTTCTATGGTGGCTCGTGGTTGTATAGTGGCTCGTGGATGTATAGTGGCTCGTAGTTGTATAGTGGCTCATGGATGTGTGGTGGCTCGTGGTTCTATGTTCTATGGTGGCTCATGGTTTTATGGTGGCTCGTGGTTGTATAGTGGCTCGTGGTTGTATGGTGGCTTGTGGTTGTATAGTGGCTCATGGTTGTATGGTGGCTCATGGATGTATGGTGGCTCGTGGATGTATGGTGGCTCATGGTTGTATGGTGGCTCAAGGATGTATAGTGGCTTGTGGTTGTATGGTGGCTCGTGTTTGTATTGTGGTTCGTGGTTATATAGTGGCTTGAGATTGTATGGTGGTTCATGGTTGCCTAGTGGCTCGTGATTGTATGGTGGCTCGTGGTTGCATGGTGGCTCGTGGATGTATAGTGGTTCATGGTTGTATGGTGGCTCGTGGTTCTATGGTGGCTTGTGGTTGTATGGTGGCTCGTGATTGTATGGTGACTCGTGGGTGTAAAGTGACTCATGGTTGAATAGTGATTCGTGGTTCTATGGTGTCTCGTGGTTGTATAGTGGCTCGTGAATGTATAGTGGCTCATAGTTGTATAGTGGCTCGTGGATGTATAGTGGCTCATAGTTGTATAGTGACTCGCAGTTGTATGGTGGCTTGTGGTTGCATAGTGGCTCGTGGATGTATAGTGGCTCGTAGTTGTATAGTGGCTCGTGGTTCTGTGTTGGCTTGTGGTTGCATAGTGGCTCGTGGATGTACAGTGGCTCATGGTTGTATGGTGGCTCATGGTTGTATGGTGGCTGATGGATGTATAGTGGCTCGTGGTTGTATGGTGATTCGTGGGTGTATAGTGGCTCATGGATGTATAGTGGCTCGTGGTTGTACAGTGGATCATAGTTGTATAGTGGCTCGTGGATGTATAGTGGCTCGTAGTTGTATAGTGGCTCGTGGATGTATGGTGGCTCGTCGTTCTATGGTGGCTCATGGTTCTATAGTGGCTTGTGGTTGTATGGTGGCTCATGGTTGTACGTTGGTCGTGGATGTATGGTGGCTCATCGATATATAGTGGTTCGTGGTTGTATGTTGGCTCGTGGTTGTATTGTGGTTCGTGGTTGTATAGTGGCTTGAGGTTGTATAGTGGCTCGTGGATGTATAGTGGCTCATAGTTGTATAGTGGCTTGTAGATGTATAGTGGCTCATAGTTGTATAGTGACTCGCGGTTATATGGTGGCTTGTGGTTGCATAGTAGCTCGTGGATGTATAGTGGCTCGTAGTTGTATAGTGGCTCGTGGTTCTGTGTTGGCTTGTGGTTGCATAGTGGCTCATGGATGTATAGTGTCTCATGGTTGTATTGTGGCTCATGGTTGTATGGTGGCTGATGGATGTATAGTGGCTCGTGGTTGTATGGTGACTCGTGGGTGTATAGTGGCTCATGGATGTATAGTGGCTCGTGGTTGTATAGTGGCTCGTGGATGTATAGTGGCTCATGGATGTATAGTGGCTCATGGATGTATAGTGGCTCGTGGATGTATAGTGGCTCGTAGTTGTATAGTGGCTCGTGGATGTATGGTGGCTCGTCGTTCTATGGTGGCTCATGGTTCTATGGTGGCTCGTGGTTTTATGGTTGCTCGTGGTTGTATAGTGGCTTGTGGTTGTATTGTGGCTCATGGTTGTACGTTGGCCCGTGGATGTGTGGTGGCTCATCGATGTATAGTGGTTCGTGGTTGTATGTTGGCTGGATGTATGGTGGCTCGTAGTTGTATGGTGGCTCGTGGTTGTATGGTTGCTCGTGGTTCTATGGTGGCTCATGGTTTTATGGTGGCTCATGGTTGTATAGTGGCTCGCGGTGGTATGGTGGCTCATGGTTGTATGGTGGCTCGTGGATATATAGTGGCTCATGGTTGTATGGTGGCTCGTGGATGTATGGTGGCTCATGGATGTATGGTGGCTCGTGGTTGTATGGTGGCTTGTGGTGTATAGTAGTTCGTAGTTGTATGGTGGCTCGTGGTTGTATCGTGGTTCGTGGTTGCATGGTGGTTCGAGGTAGTATGGTGGTTCGTGTTTGTATAGTGGCTCGTGGTTGTATGGTGTTTCGTGAATGTAAAGTGGCTTGTGGTTGTATGGTGGCTCGTGGTTGTAAGTTGGCTCGTGGATGTATGGTGGCTCGTCGATGTATAGTGGTTCGTGGTTTTATGGTGGCTGGATGTGGTTATAAAGTGGCCTGTGGTTCTATGGTGGCTTGTGGTTGTATAGTGGCACGTGGATGTATAGTGGCTCGTGGTTGTATGGTGGCTCGTGGTTTTATAGTGGCTCATGGTTTTATAGTGGCTCGTGGTTGTATGGTGGCTCGTGGTTGTATGGTGGCTCATGGTTCTATGGTGGCTCGTGGTTCTATGGTAGCTCATGGTTGTATGGTGGCTCGTGGTTGTATAGTGGCTGGTAGTTGTATGGTGGCTCCTGGTTCTATGGTGGTTCATGGGTGTATAGTGGCTCGTGGTTGTATGGTGGCTCGTAGATGTATTGTGGCTTGTGGTTGTATGTTGGCTCATGGTTCTATGGTTGGCTTGTGGATGTATAGTGGCTCGTGGTTGTATGGTGGCTCGTGGATGTACTGTGGCTTGTGGTTGTATGTTGGCTCATGGTTCTATGGTTGGCTTGTTGATGTATAGTGGCTCGTGGTTGTATGGTGGCTCGTGGATGTATTGTGGCTTGTGGTTGTATGTTGGCTCATGGTTCTATGGTTGGCTTGTGGATGTATAGTGGCTCGTCATTTTTTTGGTGGCTCGGGGTTCTATAGTGGCTCGTGGATGTATAGTGGCTCATAGTTGTATAGTGACTCGTGGATGTATCGTGGTTCGTAGTTGTATAGTGGGTTGTGGTTTTATGGTGGCTCGTGGTTGTATAGTGGCTCGTGGTTGTATGGTGGCTCGTAATTGTATAGTGGCTCATGGATGTATTGTGGCTTGTTGTTCTATTGTGGCTCGTGGTTGTATGGTGGCTCGTGTTTTTATAGTGGCTCGTGGTTTTATAGTGGCTCATATTTGTATAGTGGCTCGTGGTTCTATGGTGGCTCGTGGTTCTATGGTGGCTCGTGGTTGTATGGTGGCTCGTGATTGTATGGTGGCTCATGGTTGTATGGTGGCTCGTGGTTCTATGGTGGTTCGTCGATGTATAGTGGCTCGTGGTTGTATGGTTGCTCATGGTTCTATAGTGGCTCGTGGTTGTATGGTGGCTCGTGGATGTATAGTGGCTTGTGGTTGTATGGTGGCTCGTGGTTCTATGGTGGTTTGTGGATGTATAGTTGCTCGAGGTTGTATTGTGGCTCGTGGTTGTATAGTGGTTCGTGGTTGTATAGTGGCTCGAGGTTGTATGGTGGTTCGTGGTTGTGTAGTGGCTACAAGGTGAATGTTCAGTGATGGACACGGCCAACTTTGTGTTATCAATCATGCTACGGCGCCGGTCTTTTTTCAATAGTCACATGTGGATATGTAGCGAACATTTTCGTCATAACATAACGCACTGATACCTTCGTGCCTGTGTTTTTGCTGTGTACAGTCGTCGAAGGCAACACACGATTCGGCAGAATTCCCGGATGGTCAAATCCCTTATCAAGGCGCACAGGGATTCCTCTTCCAGTGACGAATCTGGGCGAGCGGGGCATCAGACCGCCATACACGGCCGCAGATGTGCCGGCCATTCGCAAATGCGTGAGAAGAATATTCTCAGCTGTTTGTCTTGTTATTTCGCAACAATAATTAATAATCTGACAGTAGTTGTTCTACAACTGCATGCAACCATTCTGACATTTACTGCCAACATATACACAAACCCATACACACATGGACACATACACGCATGCACGCGTAGTACATAACTGTAAACATTCAAGCATACGTATACTCATAAATGACAAGTGTGTTGTGTGCTTGCAGGCGGTAGACGCCATGGACAAATATCTTACAGCTCTGCAGCACTATTTCGTATCTCGGGCTTGGCAGCAATGGGGAGCATTGCGCACAGACCAGTTCTTTTCGCCAACCCTTCTACAAGTGTGTATCATACGAAGCACTAGTCCACTGTACACAGCGTGACACCTGTTCTCAACATTGGCATTCCATCGTACAATGTGACATCCGGCATCTACTAACACCCCATGTAGAATGTGACATCTGACATCTACTACAATTCCATTTACTTTGTGTGACATCTTCACTCACATTCCGCGAAAATTGATTAACTCGTTAACTATTCTCTACTGTGATCACAATCAATCAGAAAGAACATAAACATTGTGGATTTTTTATGTTCAGGCAAATTACCAGGGAATATTTTATGGAAGAACCCATGTCGCATGGTGCTTTCCGATACAAAAGGACAAGCGTTCTGCAGAGAAACATGAAGATACCGTGTCTACGCTGAGGCATTCATGCACAGTTTCATACACAACAGAAAATTTAGCGCTGCCAATTCTATATAATAAATATAAATACTGAATAATCTACACGGTTAATTATTTGCCAATTAGGCATTAGTGGGAAAGTGGGAACATATAAAAACAAAAAAATAGCATCGCCGTAAAGCATGTAATTGTTAACGTAAATGTCATCCGTAGACATGGCGTGAAAGGTCTTACAGACGGCGGCTGGCGCAATGTTCATGTTGGTCGCTGTTCCTCAGAGCTTCAAGCGATGTTATCGCAGCTACTCACCGGCCACCGAAGAGCTGATGTTTCCGCGAGCTGCCAACATGCCGATGCCCTTCTCGATGTCCCTCGTCAAGCACACCCACCCAGACAAGAAGTTGTGCCTCCTCAGCAAGCCAAGCCGCGTACAGAAGTTGCCTTCGCGACTGCCGCCATGTCCCTCGCTGACGACAGCGGCCACCCCGTGGGCACGGGCCCACACGCCGCCTCACACGCCACGTACATTCACACCGAAGCCCCCGTGTACACCGAGGCCTCTGTGTACACCTTGCAAGGCCCTGTCCTCTAGAGCCCGCTGTTATAGCTAAAACGAAATCTCCCATTCCCAGCAGCTTTCTCCTTTACTCGTTTGTTTATACATCGAGTATTACGTTTAACACATGTTTACACGGATACGACTGAGCTGCTGCACAGATACGAGCAGACATTTATTCTGACAACGTCTCGCAGTCGATACAGCTGACGGCTACCTTGGCTGGTGCTCTGTCCGCCACTAGGTGGATACTAACAGACATGGCCAGTCCAAAAAGTAAACATTAGCTTCTAAGATCAATTGTATGAGAGGCCACCAAAACATTGTAAGAAGTTGTTTGGGACGTAAATTCACTGAAACAAAATACTGACTATAGTACACAGGGTCATGATTGGAAATTCAATCAAATCTTACTGTTCTATCGGATCACCGCTTAGCTCTTTCCGAGTCCCCCCTAAAATTTACCTCGGGTTGTTTTCCCCCTGTTGATCACCCGATGTCTTTCACAAAGCGAACCTTGTTTTTATATAATTTTCTGCCGAGTGCCTAATTTTCCCACTCCCGGGGTATGGATATATCCAGGGCGGCTCGGGAAACTGTATATTTAAAAGGATAAAACGCCCCTACTTATACCGTGACATCTCTGTCGCGATGGTAGTGTATTGTGAAATAGTAGTACATTGTTTCTGCTTCAAAATCATGAACTGACACAGAACAATGTACGGACGTTTCAAATAAAGTGAATCTCGGTGAGTACACGCAGATTGCTCAGTCTTCATTCCTGCTGCCAGCACTCGTCTAACATATGTCATGGCATTAACACGTAAACGGACTCACTTGAATGAACATCTTACAGTATTAAAATGCATCCATTTCTTAGTCATTTGAACTGTGTGGAGCATTGTATCGTAATAACTTTTTAACATTTAAGGATATATATATATGTGCGTGTGTGTGTGTGCGTGCGTGCGTGTGTGTGTGCGTTTTTGTATATATATGTGTGTGTGTGTGTGTGTGTGTGTGTGTGTGTGTGTGTGTGTGTGTGTGTGTGTGTGTGTGTTTGTGTGTGTGTGTGTGTGTGTTCATATAGAATAACTGCAGGGTAGGTATAAGGGCCCACAATTAAAAACAATTACCATGCACCTTGGAACAATTCAAAGTAGTTTGCTTTGTTGGTTAGCAACCTTGCATGAGAATATATATATATATATATATATATATATATATATATATATATATATATATATATATATATATATATATACATATATCATTTCTCGTGGTTGTATGGTGGCTCGTGGTTGTGTGTATATATATATATATATATATATATATATATATATATATATATATATATATATATATATATATATATATATATTATTTAATCTATATCATAGACTCTCTGCGTAACCAAACTGTGGTGATTATTATCGCACTGCAATAACCTGGCCTTTAACAAGATTGCCATCCCAAACAACAAGTTCCAGATGGCAAGTGGACAAGGAAGCCATTGGCTTATCGAGAGTCCAACAATTTTCTCATCTATGTGTAGCCCGCCATTATCAGATATCTGTCAATTTTGTTTTTAAACATATTCACACTTCTAGCATTAACACAATCATTTGGCAGTTTGTTCCATTCATTTATCACCCTCTGTGAGAAAGAGTACTTTCTCATGTCCAACCTACACTGTTCCTTCACTAATGCTGCTTTGTGTCCTCTGGTTCTACTGCCTTCTTTAAGTTTGAGGAACATATTCCTATCAACATCCTCATAACCGTTCACTGTTTTAAACACTTCTATTTTGTCTCATCTTAGTCTCCTGGTATCTAGAGTTGTCAAACCACATTGTAATAACTGCCCTAAATGTTCTGATGTATTGCCCTCAAATTTAGCAAACTGAACTGGAAGTGATCTGCTGTCTTCTGCGGTAAAAACTGAGCTAAAATATTAATTCAGGACTCATTCAGGACATAAGCATAGAAACTCTTGCATTTTTTATATTACCTGCCAATTTTTTTCAAAGGTTCTTTTAGATTTTCTAATTTCAGTTGTAGCTAGGTTAAGTGCCTCTTTGTAATTTGCATAGTCTTCATCCTTTCTGGTGCGCCTATAAACCCTCCACATAGTTTGTTTAAACACTATTTTTCTAATAGCTTCTTTTGACAAGTGTTTCTGTCCGTTTTCCTTGTTTTTTCAAGGGAACATATTTATCGATGATACTCTCAATTTCATATTTTAGAATATTCAAACATTCAATTGCGGATTTATTCATCAGCATGTTATTCCAATCTAGCTTTGCTAAGTATTTTCTCATATCTTTATAGTTACCTTTGTGGAAGTTTCTCCGATACGTTTTTGAACTTTTACTTTCTGGTTTTACATTTATGTCAAAATGTATTTGATTGTGGTCACTGTTACCCAATGGTTCATGTACTTTTACAGTGTCCACTAATTCTTTTTGTGATGACAAAACTATATCTAATACATTATCTCCCCTGGTTGGTTCTAGCACGTGCTGAGTGAGGAATCTATCGTGAATAAAAAATAGAAACTATTGGTCCTCACCCCCTGTACTCTCTAGAGATTCCCATTGACATTGTATGTGTCCATGGTTGAAATCTCCCGTTATGATACATTCCTCTTTACTAACTTCCTTTATACCATTTTGTATTTTTGTGTTATCCTCTTCGTTTATGTTTGGACTTCGGTAAACTAATCCAATAGTTAATTTTGAATTTCTAGAAGCTATTTTGCACCAAACAGCTTCATCCTAATCTGCTTCCCTTTCTAATTTGATTTCATATGCCTGAATAGATTCTTTGACATATAAAATAACTCCCCCTCCCCTTCTTCCTATTCTATCTCTCATAAACATTACGTATCCTGTCAATCTAATTCAGCATCTGTTATATCTGTGTTGGCCCATGATTCGGTAATACCAATTATATGAGGGGCAATATCTTCTACCATAATGTTTAATTCGTTTTTCTTATTTACTATACTCCTAGCATTTAAACACACGTATTTACAACCTGCTTCAGACATGTTTTTAAGACATTTTGTTTTTGGTTGGTCTGTGGCCTCTTGTCCTGTTTGAGGCATCTCTAAGTAAACCCCTGCGCGTCTAGTTTAAACGTACGGTTATTTTGCCTGGCTTTTGTCTTCCATTGACATTCCCGGGACGTCACCTGCTTATCTCAATGCATAACGGAAACACAACGATTACTAAAACTATTATAAATGTTCGTTGAGTTGGCTAGGTTAATTCGTACAAACATATTTGAGAATAACCTTTGCCTGGGCCTATAGTATATATTATACACCTCGACAAATATAGCAAACCTGTTCGCCATTGGATACGTCATGTGACCGTGGTTCTGACGTCACGTGACGTCACGTGACTTATTTGTTAAATCTGCAGATACCTGGGACGGGGGAAGCGTAGAACTCATTTCCCTCGCGCGAGGGTGCCGCTTCTCGGACTATAGATCAGCATCGTCCAGTCGATCGACGTCCGTCATGTCTCGGTCGCCGTCAGCATGCGATGCTGCAGAGGCCGACCCCGGTGAGGAGACGGCGGAGAGTCATCCTGCGGACCGACCTGGAGACAGCGAAACGGTGAAAGGCGTCCGCCAGAGTCGGCGCTAACATAATATCCATTTCAAAAACATGTTGTATCGTTTATGTGTGCCCATGTACATTTGAAATGACAGCATCTGTATATGTCCATGTTGAGTGTGGAATATGCATATGTTCGGTGGCCCTTGCCTGAGTTTCCTTCCTCTGTTATGACGAACCTTATCAACACAGCTACATGTAGGGGAAGTAGGGGCACAATGGGGTACTGAGGTATTATGGGGTTTACAATTTTCTCATAAACAAGTGCTGCCACCTTTAAATAATATTAGCTATGTAAACTTTCCACGGGAGCATATTCACCGTGACACGTGGCGTTTCTGCCAGAGGAATCGTTCTCCGAGCATAGTAAATTGTTGCGCTTTTTTTTATGATCTACTCTGGTCAGTTGCTTTTGCAAAGAGTTCCTAGAGTAACTCGTAACCTTTAAGAATACAGTGCATCACAGCTTGGTATGGAATCACTACTTTCTGATTAATGTTGAGCTATAATGAGAAAAACCAGACGAATCTGTAACAAGTTCCAACGGGGCAGAATGGGATAACATCTTTCCGTGTTTTTTTTCTGATTGTATTTAACACTTCATGTAAAGATATTAACGAAAGGGGTAAAACGAGATACATGTCCCATTTCCCCCCAAACCTGGGACAAATTGGGACAATGTTTGTCTTAAGAAATCTGCTAAATATCTAAAATAGTATAAACAATTAGACGCATTTTGTATCACCATTTAAAAACCCTATCATCACCTTATATTAATGTATACATGTTGCCTTTCAGTGCGTATTCCTGTATTCAATTGGCCAAATATCTTTAGCTATACCGTTATTCCCCTACTTCCCCTACTTATGTAGCCATCACTGCCTGCCTTGATATATGCACACTTCTTTTTCATATAAGCCACATTACTTGCTACTTTGCGATCTTGGTTATTTATTTACTACTTACTTATTAAGACTGCACTCTAACACTTTACACATTATATATTAGCTGTATTTCAAACATTAGGATTAGCTTAATTTAGTGTGAAGCGCTTAGATTTGAAACGATTCACATGAAAAGCGCTATATCAAGAACCACATTATTATTAAATATAAGCTCGTTATTATCTGTGTATTAATAACATTTCATCTGCAGCACTTATTTTTGCATGTATTCGTTTATGCAGGAACACACAACTGATAAGAATGAAGAGGGTGAGACCTCACTCGCAGAGGACACGGTACTCTACACTTCATTATCGCCATCAACTTACAATACTTAATCACTATTCCAAATTATCTTGAATAGTTGAACAACAGATTAGTCCCTTATGACACCCAGTTACGTGGAAAAATAACAATACTTTGTATACTGGCAGTTTACATTGAATCGTGTATTAAACAATACTATGTATACTGGCAGTTTACATTAAATCGTGTATTAAACAATACTATGTATACTGGCAGTTTACATTGAATCGTGTATTACACAATACTATGTATACTGGCAGTTTACATTGAATCGTGTATTAAATAATAATATGTATACTGGCAATTTACATTGAATGGTGTATTAAACAATAATATGTATACTGGCAGTTTACATTGAATCGTGTATTAAACAATACTATGTACACTGGCAGAGTTCCCGTTCGAAAATGTAACTGGCAACAATTGAATTACATTTATGAGAATGATATGACGACGTTCTTTTCGTGCGACGTCCAACTAGTCAATGCGCCTAGGCGTCGGAACCGGGGGAGCCGAACCGTGTGTTGGCCCCAGAACAGTCGCATGAACCAACTTTCTGAGCGCGTGCGTCCGTGCGTGCGTGCGTGTGTGCGCGTGTGTATGGGTCCAAGTGGCCACTCCCAATCGGGAATAAACGGTTGAAAGAAAGTGAATAAATGAGTGAGTGAGTGCGTGCGTGCGTTCGTGCGTGCGTGCGTGCGTGCGTGAGTGCGTGCGTTAGTGAGTGTTTGCCTGCTTGTGATATCAAAGCAGTTCACTAGCATATTGGAAAGACACACAATAATGAAATTGTGCACGTATACTTACGTTTGTATGAAAAGTTGCGCTTGCAGAATCTACGAAACCCGTCTCCATTTGGTGTCTCTTGAATCGTGTATGAGCTGGTCACTGTAATCTAGGAGACTACGATATATGGCAGCATAGGTCTAAGCCATATGTCTATGTTTATATAATATATGTCGAGTGGCAACAATCTAAGTGTCACCATGATTGTGTTTAGATTGTACCTGTCGAGTGGCAACAGTCTTAGTGTCGCCCTGGTTGTGTTTAGATTGTACCTGTCGAGTGGCAACAATCTTAGTATCGCCCTGGTTGAGTTTAGATCGTACCTGTTGAGTGGCAACAGTCTAAGTGCTGGTCTGGTTGTGTTTAGATTGTACCTGTTGAGTGGCAACAGTCTTAGTATCGCCCTGGTTGAGTTTAGATCATACCTGTTGAGTGGCAACAGTCTAAGTGTCGTCCTGGTTGTGTTTAGATCGTACCTGTTGAGTGGCAACAGTCTAAGTGCTGCCCTGGTTGTGTTTAGATTGTACTTGTCGAGTGGCAACAGTCTTAGTGTCGCCCTGGTTGAGTTTAGATCGTACCTGTTGAGTGGCAACAGTCTAAGTGTCGTCCTGGTTGTGTTTAGATCGTACCTGTTGAGTGGCAACAGTCTAAGTGCTGCCCTGGTTGTGTTTAGATTGTACCTGTCGAGTGGCAACAGTCTTAGTATCGCCCTGGTTGAGTTTAGATCGTACCTGTTGAGTGGCAACAGTCTAAGTGCTGCCCTGGTTGTGTTTAGATTGTGCCTGTCGAGTGGCGGGAGACCGGCGGCTGCTGGCCGAACAAGTACAAGAAGAAGGCGGTAGGCGAGACGTGCAATTGACAAAGCAATCATCAACATAATAATAACGTTTTGTGTTGTCTAACGACGTGAGCTCACGGATAATTGTTTCATGGTACACTTACTACTTCAAATAATTTGTGTTGTGTTAAATAAAAAAGATATTAAAACACCATTATTACAAGTCTATGGTAACTCCAACTGGATCCCCAGGCCGTTGTCTGGATCTTAAATCACCGGACATCGTAGATTAGACACAATTAATGCCGCAATTATAACTTATTTGTTATTTTTTATGTTTCTTGTTTACGTGTCTTGCGGTAGGTATCCTGGGACCGTTGGTGGGATAATATTATGAAGCAGCTGGTGACTGAAGGAACATGTCAAGAATGATGTGCATCAAATCGTTAGCTAATTATAAGAACATACGCGAGCCCACACGCGAAGGCCTATACTGAACACACGCGCTCGGGAGCACACACGCGAAGGCCTATACTGAACACACGCGCTCGCGAGCACACACGCGTAGGCCTATACTAAACACATGCGCTCGCGAGCACACACGCGAAGGCCTATACTGAACACACGCGCTCGCGAGCACACACGCGAAGGCCTATACTGAACACACGCGCTCGCGAGCGCACACGCGTAGGCCTATACTGAACACACGCGCTCGCGAGCACACACGCGTAGGCCTATACTAAACACATGCGCTCGCGAGCGGACACGCGTAGGCCTATACTGCACACACGCCTACTGTAGTTCAGTACATCGAATATTAATTACTTCTGTCTCATCACTCCATGCTAGACCGAGGAGTTCCAAAGCGACCAGCCGATCAACGTTCAACTTGCCGTTGGCTTCGCGTCTTCACCCATGTCGGTTACGGCAAGTGATAATCACGATGACATATTTCATCCGGTAAATCGGGCACTGAAAGCTGCACGAGAAGCGACTGTCAACGAAGCTCGATTCCATGTGCCGAAGCAGGTTTGTCTTTCCCAAAATTAGTAAAGACGACATTAGTAAATCCAACGCGTAGGGGAGATTGTAGGGGAGACCGGCTAGTTGTTAGTTGTAGGGGAGACCGGAGTTAGTTGTAGTGGAGACCGGAGTTAGTTGTAGGGGAGACCGGAGCTAGTTGTAGGGGAGACCGGGGCTAGTTGTAGGGGAGACCGGGGCTAGTTGTAGGGGAGACCGGAGTTAGTTGTAGTGGAGACCGGAGTTAGTTGTAGGGGAGACCGGAGCTAGTTGTAGTGGAGACCGGAGTTAGTTTTAGGGGAGACCGGAGCTAGTTGTAGGGGAGACTGGGGCTAGTTGTAGGGGAGACCGGAGTTAGTTGTAGGGGAGACCGGGGCTAGCTGTAGGGGAGACCGGAACTAGTTGTAGGGGAGACCGGAGCTAGTTGTAGGGGAGACCGGAGCTAGTTGTAGGGGAGACCGGAGTTAGTTGTAGTGGAGACCGGAGTTAGTTTTAGGGGAGACCGGAGCTAGTTGTAGGGGAGACCGGGGCTAGTTGTAGGGGAGACCGGGGCTAGTTGTAGGTTAGACTGGAGTTAGTTGTAGGGGAGACAGGAGCTAGTTGTAGGGGAGACCGGAGTTAGTTGTTACAATTTTAAGTTAAAGTAACTTTTTTGCGAAACGTATGTTAGATACATTATTTTTGTCAACGTATACATAACATTTATTATTCGCGTTAAAATATACCAAGCCATTTATAGTCCATATTGTTATTAGCTAGATATGTGAAGTTTCACGGGCGCGGTCGACAGTAACAACTAGTCCCGTAAGCGGGGCAAGTTATTACATCATACGGGGCACATTGTTACAACGACGAACGCGTGGATCGCAAAGCAAGTGTCACTCGTACATGTTACAGTTATTACATTAATTGGATTATATACACATATCAATCTTATACACAGTGTGCATAACAGTGTAGCTGTTCACTGCTTCACATGTGTTTCTTTTAATTTTTTTACCAAAGACGACTCATTCCACGGATTCTTACATAACAAACAATTGTGAATGGAATATAAATTATTGAATGGAGTATGAAATAGTGAATGGCATATATATATATATATATATATATATATATATATATATATATATATATATATATATATATATATATATATATATATATATATATATATATATATATATATATATATATATATATATATGTATATATATTGTCATCCAAGGCAAACACTCAGATGACAAGTGGACAATGAAACCATTGGCTTATCGAGAGTCCAACAAAATTTTATTTATGTGTAATCCGCCCTACTGAGATATTTGTTAATTTTGTTTGATACTGCTAGCATTTACAATATTTGTCATAAACATGTACACTGAAATAAAGCTTTCATCGTGATTAAATAAATTGCGTTCTTTCAGTCATTGTCAGCACATAACTCGCTGGCTGAACAAAAATATCTGCGTGAGATGATATTATGTGGCCATACCAAAAATGTTTAGGTGGTGAAAAAGTAATTTTGTCCACATCTTGCCACTGTATACAGTTAGGTCCGGTCCCTCTGTTAGACACCGTATTGTCATTCGTCACAGTTTCTGTTTACTTGACCACGATGATCACGATTGAAGGTCATTGTTACATATTGGAACTAAAGGTGTGACGTGCATATCGCACAAAGACAAACTTGTGTCCGTTATATGCAGCTGTACGTCATGGCAAATTGTAGTAACTTTCCGGTTACAGCAGACAGAAGACAAATGCACATCGGACGAGAGCGAAATTGGCTCCGAGGTAAAGTCCCTGCTCAAACATTTTCTGATTTTCTTAGATTGTTTTTGTGTCTATAGTGTGAAATACCAACCAACAAGCATAACACATGCCCATAATTACCCGATTCGAGTAAAAGACACGATAAATTACGTACCTCCAGTAAAATAAATAAATGTTAGCAACTCATGTTTATACGACAGCTCGTGTTTACGCTAGCAATAATTGACAGTTGTGGATAGAATATTAATTCTTTGCAACTTAAAGAGAGAGAGAGGGGAGTAGAGGGAGAGAGGGGAGTAGAGAAAGACAGAGAGGGGAGTAGAGGGAGAGAGGGGAGTAGAGAAAGACAGAGAGGGGAGTAGAGGGAGAGAGGGGAGTAGAGAAAGACAGAGAGGGGAGTAGAGGGAGAGAGGGGAGTAGAGAAAGACAGAGAGGGGAGTGGAGGGAGAGAGGGGAGTAGAGAAAGACAGAGAGGGGAGTAGAGGGAGAGAGGGGAGTAGAGAAAGACAGAGAGGGGAGTAGAGGGAGAGAGGGGAGTAGAGAAAGACAGAGAGGGGAGTAGAGGGAGAGAGGGGAGTAGAGAAAGACAGAGAGGGGAGTAGAGGGAGAGAGGGGAGTAGAGAAAGACAGAGAGGGGAGTAGAGGGAGAGAGGGGAGTAGAGAAAGACAGAGAGGGGAGTGGAGGGAGAGAGGGGAGTAGAGAAAGACAGAGAGGGGAGTAGAGAAAGACAGAGAGAGGAGTAGAGGGAGAGAGGGGAGTAGAGAAAGACAGAGAGGGGAGTGGAGGGAGAGAGGGGAGTAGAGAAAGACAGAGAGGGGAGTAGAGGGAGAGAGGGGAGTAGAGAAAGACAGAGAGGGGAGTAGATGGAGAGAGGGGAGTAGAGAGAGACAGAGATGGGAGTGGAGGGAGAGAGGGGAGTAGAGGGAGAGAGGAGAATAGTGAGAGAGGGGGGAGTAGAGGAAGAGAGGGGAGTAGAGAGAGGGGAGTAGAGAAAGACAGAGAGGGGAGTGGAGGGAGAGAGGGGAGTAGAGAGAGAGAGAGGGGAGTAGAGAGAGAGAGAGAGAGGGAGGTAGAGTAGATAGGAGGAGTAGAGGTGGGTAGGGGAAAAGAGAGAGGGGGAGTAGAGGTGAGTACAGGGGGAGAGAGAGAAGGGGGTAGAGGGAGATAGAAGGGAGTAGAGGAAGACAGAGAGGGGAGGAGTAGAGGGAGAAGAGTTAGAGGGGAGTAGAGAGAGAGAGAGAAGGGGGTAGAGGGAGAGAAAGATGAGTAGAGGGATACAGATAGGGGGGTAGAGGGAGACAGAGAGGGGAGTAGAGGGAGAGAGAGAGAGAGAGGGAGATGAGACATGTATCATGATTTCCAAAATTACAGCACTGTCGTGTTGCCTTATATTTTATTATGCTATTCGCCTGTTTCAGGTTTCCCGAACACCTAACCCCAGCAAGTCAAACATGGGCAACGGAAACGTAGGCCACACATAAAACATTATCAGCCATATATAATAAGTAATTTTAAGATAATTGACCTACAAATCATTGACGCAAAATGTATGTTACAAAGTTCTGGCTAAAAATTGCATTAACTAATTTAGAATGTTATGAACATATTCATCCCTAGATGAAGGTTAATAGTAATCATTCTTTCTTTATCCGTCGTGTGTACTGTACACGTATGTGCGTTCGGTGTAACAAGGTATAAGCCGAAGCTTTCGATTTTGTTTCAGAAAACACCACCAACCAATTCGTCGTCGGCAGAGCAAGAACCATCGGTGCGTTCCTACTATTAATTTGCGATATTTTAGGATATTAAACTAAATAACATTAAGCATACCCAATGACTGTCCACTCCGACTACGCTAGATAATTTCCCTGCTAGCGTCACGGTTCATGTATTCCGTTATTCTTTAGACAACCCAACTGGTGTAGGAACATATATTTTTAGTGTCAAAAGTATGCAAATATATAGTTCATAAACACAAAACTACACATCATCTTACCTATGTTGTACTAGCGCGCAGTTGCATGAATAGTAAGCAACATATAATGTCATGATGATGTTAGTTAGCTTCACAACATTCGCAACATTTAACAAGATTTAACAAGATTTGCTTATCGAGAGTCCAACAATGTTCATTTACTTATAACCCGCCCTCCCGAGATATGTGTCAACCTTGTTTTTAAACATATTCACGCTGCTAGCAGTTACACAATCTGTAGACAATTTGTTCCATTCATTTATTGTCCTCTGTGAGAACGAGTGTTTCCTGATGTCCAATCTACATTGATCCTTTACTAATTTTACCTCATGTCCTCTAGTTCTGCTATCCTTCTTGAGTGAGAAAAACATATTTCTATCAATATTTTCATACCCATTCAATATCTTACAAACTTCAATCTGATCTCCTCTTATCCTCCTTGTCTCTAGATTTGTTAAACCAAATTCTTTCAGGCGTTCTTCATAACTAAGGTCTCTAAGTTCTGGAATCATTTTAGTTGCTCTCCTTTGTATGCGTTCAAGCGTATCTATATCCTTCTTACGATATGGTCTCCATGCTTGTATACAGTATTCTAAATGAGGTCTAACTATTGCTTTATAAAGAGGTATAATTAACTTTTTTCCCTTGTATGTTATGTTTCTTCATGAACACAACATTCGCAATATGAACACAACATTCGCAATACGAACACAACATTCGCAATAGTAAAACTATCCCCAATAGGCACACCTACACGTTATTTCTATTCACCCGCATAACATGTATGTGTTAGTGTAGTGCCCCGCACGGGCCGGGCTTTGGGCCCAGGGCTACGGGCCTTGCCTGGCTGGGCCCCTACTAAATTTCTCAGGCTTGGTCCTGCCTTGATATATAGTGTATCGGCCTGGGCCAGGCAGGGGCTGAAAAAACTAACTAGTGTCGCTCAACCCTCGGGGAGCTGCTAGTTCCAGTATGACGACAAAACGATGGCGTGAGTATTAAAACCAGTGTTTATTGAAGAAACATTTACAATGTAATAACGCGCATAATTTGTTATGAGTAACCGATAGTTATATACGATGCGCATTATCTGGTTCGTCAAAATGTGCTGTTTTTCGACAGGAGTTACACATATTATATTCTGCGTATTTTCCATGTCGTCTAACGATCGACCAACGTATCGGGTCCGAACGTGGCCATTAATAGATAGCTGGGGACTACAAATGTTCTCCGATGTTATATCGCCTGCCTTTAAGTCTCATACGTTACATCGCCTGCCAAGCAGTGCATGGTCCACCCTTTGACGGAGGCAGTCGTTGGGCCACCTTTAAGTCTCATACGTTATACCGCCTGCCCAGCAGTGCATGGTCTACCCCTTGACGGAGGCAGTCGTTGGGCCACCTTTAAGTCTCATACGTTACATCGCCTGCCCAGCAGTGCATGGTCTACCCCTTGACGGAGGCAGTCGTTGGGCCACCTTTAAGTCTCATACGTTACATCGCCTGCCCAGCAGTGCATGGTCTACCCCTTGACGGAGGCAGTCGTTGGGCCACCTTTAAGTCTCATACGTTACATCGCCTGCCAAGCAGTGCATGGTCCACCCTTTGACGGAGGCAGTCGTTGGGCCACCTTTAAGTCTCATACGTTACATCGCCTGCCCAGCAGTGCATGGTCCACCCCTTGACGGAGGCAGTCGTTGGGCCACCTTTAAGTCTCATACGTTACATCGCCTGCCAAGCAGTGCATGGTCTACCCCTTGACGGAGGCAGTCGTTGGGCCACCTTTAAGTCTCATACGTTACATCGCCTGCCCAGCAGTGCATGGTCTACCCCTTGACGGAGGCAGTCGTTGGGCCACCTTTAAGTCTCATACGTTACATCGCCTGCCCAGCAGTGCATGGTCTACCCCTTGACGGAGGCAGTCGTTGGGCCACCTTTATGTCTTATATACGTTTCGAACAATGTTTCTCCACTGCACTTGGTCCCTCGACGCCTCCTTGAATCCCGTTCAGTCCTTCATGTTGTCGACCCTATTAACCGGCGATACAGCCACAGTGTGTGGTCACACCGCTCAGTTGCCCTTCCATGCTGCAGACGGGTAGCCGCGCACGCACGTCTCCCACATCTCTTTAATATTGGTCCCGAACAGGGAAGTTAGACGAGGATTCATGGGATAAAGAGCCTGATGCAAACGTTTCCAGATCAGTCCCGTGGTAAGGCGAACTGAAGAATCTTGCAGTCCAGGAGATGGCAAAAAGGCAAGAAACATCATAAATAAGTATTGCCTCCTTTTACTAATACGTTGCATGTCCTGCACATTCATATAGCACACGTAAGCGCGCGCATAAGCACACGAACTCATACAAGCACGCACGCACGCATGCACGCACGCACATAACGACGCCCACACACACACGCACGCACATACCCACGTCCACATACACACGAAAATATTAAATAGTTTTAAACTAAGCTAAACTAATATTACCATAACTCTAACATAACTGCATGTCGGTGCTTTGGGTATGTGTCTTATAATATTTGGGTATGTGTCTTATAATCTTTGGGTATGTGTCTTATAATCTTTGGGTATGTGTCTTATAATCTTTGGGTATGTATCTTATAATCTTTGGGTATGTGTCTTATAATTTTTGGGTATGTATCTTATAATCTTTGGGTATGTATCTTATAATCTGTGGGTATGTATCTTATTATCTTTGGGTATGTGTCTTATAATTTTTGGGTATGTATCTTATAATCTTTGGGTATGTATCTTATAATCTTTGGGTATGTATCTTATTATCTTTGGGTATGTGTCTTATAATCTTTGGGTATGTGTCTTATAGTCTTTGGGTATGTGTCTTATAATCTTTGGGTATGCATCTTATAATCTTTGGCATGTATCTTATAGTCTTTGGGTATGTATCTTATAATCTTTGGGTGTGAATCTTATAATCTTTGGATAAGTATCTTATGATTTTTGGGTATGTATCTTATAGTATTTAGGTATGTATCTTATAATCTTTGGGTATGTATCTTATTATCTTTGGGTATGTATTTTTTAATCTTTGGGTATGTGTCTTACAGTCTTTGGGTATGTGTCTTATAATCTTTGGGTATGTATCTTATAATCTTTGGGTATGTGTCTTATAATCTTTGGGTATGTATCTTATAGTCTTTGGGTATGTATCTTATAATCTTTGGGTGTGTATCTTATAATCTTTGGGTATGTGTCTCATAATTTTTTGGTATTATATCTTATAGTCTTTGGGTGTGTATCTTATAATCTTTGGGTATGTATCTTATAATCTTTGGGTATGTATCTTATTATCTTTGGGTATGTGTCTTATAATCTTTGGGTATGTGTCTTAGGGACAAATAACGTAGAGAGGGAGGGTATAACTGCCATAGTTAGGAAATATAGGCAGTTGGTCAGAACACTAAAACAGACGCGGGTTGAGCAGGTAATACTGGAGGGCTGATATGTACATGAAGGATGGGCTTCATTTAAGTGGAAAGGGGGCGGCAGTATTCGCGGACAAACTTTCAGCAGCAGTAGATAGCGACTTGGGTACAACGACAAATATTTTTGGAAGTAAACATTCTTTAAACTAGAAGTGCAGGGGGGTTACCTACAGGTGTCTCAAGCAGAACAAGAGGCTACTAGCACAGATAAACCAATATCAAATCATCCGAAAAACATCTCTGAAAAAGGTTATAGATGCGTATGTTTAAATGCAAGGAGCATAGTAAATACGAAAAACGAATTAAACATTATTGTAGAAGATATTGACCCTCACATAATTGGTATAACTGAATCATGGGCCAACATAGATATAACAGATGCTGAATTAGGACTGACAGGATACGTAATGTTTAGAAAAGATCGAATAGGAAGAAGGGGCGGGGGAGTTATTTTATATGTTAAAGAATCTATTCAGGCTTATGAAATAAAACTAGAAAGGGAAGCAGATTGCGATGAAGCTGTTTGGTGCAAAATTGTTTCAGGAAATTAAAAATTAACTATTGGATTAGTTTACCGAAGTCCAAACATAAACGAAGAGGACAACACAAAAATAAAAAACGCTATAAAGGAAGTTAGTAAAGGGGAATGTATCATAATGGGAGATTTTAACCATGGACACATACAATGGAATTCTCTAGAGAGCACAGGGATTGAGGATCAACAATTTCTATGTTTAATCCAGGATAGCTTTCTTACTCAGCACGTACTAGAACCAACCAGGGGAGAAAATGTATTAGATATAGTTTTGTCATCACAAAAAGAATTAGTGGACAATGTAAAAATATTTGAACCATTGGGTAATAGTGACCATAATCAAATACATTTTGACATCAATGTAAAATCAGAAAGTAAAAATAAGAAAACGTACAAGAGAAACTTCCACAAAGGTAACTACAAAGATATGAGAAAATACTTAGCACAGCTAGATTGGAATAACATGCTAATGAATAAGACCGCAATTGAATGTTGGAATATTCTAAAATATGATATTGAGAGTATCATCGATAAATTTGTTCCCTTCCGAAAACAAGGAAAACGGTGTAGAAAGAAACACTTGTCAAAAGAGGCTATTAGAAAAATAATGCTAAAACAAACTATGTGGAGGGTTTATAGGCGTACCAGAAAGGAAGAAGACTATGCAAAATACAAAGAGGCACTTAATGCAGCTACAACTGAAATCAGACAATCTAAAAGAAGCTATGAGCAAAAACTGGCATGTAACATAAAAAATGACAGCAAGAGTTTTTATGCATATGTCAGGAGTAAACAAAACGTACAAGACAAGGTTGGACCTCTAGAAGACAGTGCTGGAAATATAATATCACAGGGGTTTTTAATGGCGGAAGACCTAAATGGTTACTTCAGTTCAGTGTTTACCAAAGAAGATATTAGTTCATTACCAGTTGCTGATGCTAAATTTCAGGGGGTTAATCTGAATATTTAGGACCGTTAGTTGTAACTCCAGAATTGGTAGCTAAGAAAATAAAGGCAATGAAGGATAACAAATCACCGGGTGTGGATGGGATTCCTCCAAAATTGCTATTGGAAACAGTAAAACAAATCAGTATACCACTTGTAAGAGTATTCAACTTGTCATTAAAAGAGGGAGTTGTTCCGTTTGAATGGAAAGAAGGAAACATCATACCATTATTTAAAAAGGGTTCGAGAAATAAGTCAGAGAATTACAGACCAGTGAGTTTAACGTCAGTGATTTGTAAATTATTAGAAAGGTTATTTAAAGACCATATGATGGACTTCCTCGTTAAGCATAAATTATTAAATTCATCTCAACATGGATTCCTTAAAGCGAGGTCATGCTTAACAAATATGTTATGTTTTTTGGAAGAAATCACTAAGTGGATAGACGTGGGATCGCCAGTAGATATTATCTACTTAGATATTCAGAAAGCTTTTGACAAAGTGCCACAACAAAGATTGCTACTTAAATTAAAAGCCCATGGTATCGGGGATAGCATAACTGACTGGATAGCACAATGGCTGACTGACAGAAGACAACGAGTTGTAGTAGATGGAGAAGTTTCAAATTGGAAATCGGTTTTGAGTGGGGTACCTCAAGGACCAGTATTAGGACCTATATTATTCTTAATTTATATCAATGACTTGGACGACAGTATAACAAGTAACGTACTGAAATTTGCGGATGACACAAAACTGTTTAGAAAGGTTAATACTGATGGTGATAAAAAACATTTACAAAACGATCTAGACATATTAGTGAAATGGTCTGAGAAATGGCAGATGCTGTTCAATTTTGTGAAATGTAAATGCCTACATACAGGACATGGGAACTTGAATGTAAACTATAAAATGGGAGATACTGTTCTGGGTACTATTGTAAAAGAAAAGGACTTAGGAGTTACAATAAGCGCTGATATGAAAGTTTCAGAGCAGTGTGGTATTGCAGTTTCAAAGGGTAATCAAATTCTTGGATTGATTAGAAGAAACATAACATACAAGGGAAAAAAGTTAATTATACCTCTTTATAAAGCAATAGTTAGACCTCATTTAGAATACTGTATACAAGCATGGAGACCATATCGTAAGAAGGATATAGATACGCTTGAACGCATACAAAGGAGAGCAACTAAAATGATTCCAGAACTTAGAGACCTTAGTTATGAAGAACGCCTGAAAGAATGTGGTTTAACAACTCTAGAGACAAGGAGGTTAAGAGGAGATCAGATTGAAGTTTTTAAGATATTGAAAGGGTATGAAAATATTGATAGAAATATGTTTTTCTCACTCAAGAAGGATAGCAGAACTAGAGGACATGAGGTAAAATTAGTAAAGGATCAATGTAGATTGGACATCAGGAAGTACTCGTTCTCACAGAGGACAATAAATGAATGGAACAAATTGTTTACAGATTGTGTAACTGCTAGCAGCGTGAATATGTTTAAAAACAAGGTTGACACATATATCAGGAGGGCGGGTTATAAGTAGGTGAACATTGTTGGACTCTCGATAAGCCAATGGCTTCCTTGTCCACTTGCCACCGGGCCTTTGGCTTGGATGGCAAATCTTGTTAAATCTTGTTATAGTCTTTGGGTATGTGTCTTATAATCTTTAGGTATGTATCTTATAATCTTTGGGTATGTATCTTATAGTCTTTGGGTATGTATCTTATAATAGTTGGGTATGTATCTTATAATATTCACGAATGAGAAATACGTCAATGAAATTCTGCACATACTGGTTTTTTCAAAACATTCACACTGTCGTACCATATTTAATATTAATACATAACACGTTAACAAACAAAACGACAGGTAACATACCTCGGACTCTGTCACGTGGTCACACGAATGTATGTCGGGTACTAAAACTGAAATGATAAACTACAAACATTTGAAATAGTATGACTGTGCTTCCATGAGAAGGCAGCTTCTGATGATCGTTGGCGAGCGAGCTGGTGCACAGTGACAACAACACCAGATGATCGTTGGCGAGCGAGCTGGTGCACAGTAACAACAACACCAGATGATCGTTGGCGAGCGAGCTGGTGCACACTAGCAACAACACCAGATGATCGTTGGCGAGCGAGCTGGTGCACAGTAGCAACTACATCAGATGATCGTTGGCGAGCGAACTGGTGCACAGTAACAACAACATCAGATATCGGCGAGCGAGCTGGTGCACCGTGACAACAACTGATGTTACAAGAATATTATTATTACTATCCAGCATCAGTGAATTACCATTTAGGTGTTGAAAGTGACCAGTTAATATCTCGTTTAAGTTGTCTTAAGAGCAGAAACGTAAACGCGTCTTCTCGATTTGCTGTTTTGATAAGGATACATTCTTTTCAAAAGTAAAATCGTGAAGAGCTTTGTCCTGTGTTACTTTTGATTTCCGCTAAAAGATTGCGTATAATGATATAGGTGTTTTCATGCATTAGCTACTAGATAAAATCACTTTTTGTATTTTCAGAGTGACGTTTGCTCCGAGTTTAGTGACGATCATATGTCCCCCGGAAGTGAAGTCGACTCCGAGGTAAATACGTAGTTTCACGAGAATACATCTGTATGAAGTGATCATGACGGTGACACCCTCTACATTGTAAAACAAAACACGTGTTACGTGGCTGTGTTAATTAATTTACTAAATGTATACTTTTTCAGGTGCGCCCGACGACATGGCAGACAGAAGGCGCGCCTCCAGACCTGGACCACAACGTAA
Source organism: Lamellibrachia satsuma (assembly GCA_033239005.1). NCBI lineage: Eukaryota > Metazoa > Annelida > Polychaeta > Sabellida > Siboglinidae > Lamellibrachia > Lamellibrachia satsuma. The sequence continues at coordinate 3,210,647 of BSQZ01000007.1, forward strand.
GCCACTATTAAACACAACATGTATTAAAGTCCATCATCATTATGTCAAATAGCATAACATGTTAAAGCTGCTTCTGCAATTCTTTTATTCCATCACGAATCAGGTTTATCGATGTTCAAATATTTAGTGTGTGTGAATAGCCTAAGTAATAAGCACCATCGGTTTAAAACAATTATTGCATATATTTCTTAAATCACCGGACGATTCTATTTTAATTGTTAGATCGGAACTTGCGAAAAAAGTGTGAATTGCCTTATGTCAATGTTGCTTTTTGTCGCCGAAATTATGACAAGGCCGAGTCGAACATAATGTACTAAAATAATAGGTTTGGGCGCTTGAAGTGGCGAATGAAAACGTTTATCGAAAAGCCCGCAGCAAACTATTTTCTGTCGGCCGACAAAGAATCTTCGAATGTCGGTTATTGTGCTGCGAATTCCGACAAGTCTACGATAAGTTCGGGAAATGTATGACAGTGCTAGATCTCAGAACGTCCTTCGGGCCTTGTCGGCTAGTGTGCTGCAGATCCAAACAAATTGTCGGGATCGGGCACCATGTCACATGTGAGCGCCGCCATTTTGCCTGAATTCCAAACTCGCCAACAGAGGAGTGCTAGTCGTGATAACATACTGATAGTGTGTTGCGAGCTATTCCCCGATGAAAACTTGGATGGTGTGCTGCTGGCTTAAGTTATGTATACTCTCCGGGTCATATAGACATATTTGTTTAGGATGAACATCACGAGCAGAGCGACGCGACGCTTGTCGACGGTGACTCTGAGGTAAGACACGATAGATATGATAATCGTCATTCTTTTTAGAGAGAGGAGATATGTGATAGAAAAAGAAATTCACGAGAACAAATATATGTATAATCAGTCAGGATTATTCACAAATGTTACAATACAATACAATATAATAATACTTTATTCGTCTGACCAGAACATTACAGTGCCGATCAACATTTACATCACGATAGAAACAAAACCTTGAACATTAGTCTACAGTTGGCACATCACATATATAAAATCAAATCACAGGTTATTTAATCACAGATTTCTGTCTAATTTAGAGCTAAGAATTGAAATGACAGAGAATACTTGTAGCGGTTTGTCTTGATGTTAGGGAGTAAAAATATGAGGGGTGTGAGGGGTGTCAGTGGTCTTGGAGTATTTGACTAACTTTATGTAACACTTTCCCTCGATACAAAGACTGGAAGTTGTCTAACTGTCTACCAACAACACGACTGACTCTATGTATGACTTTATCCACCCTCCCTTGATCATGTGTTGAAACATCCCCAATCCAACAGGCTGCCCCAAAAGAGATAGTACTTGAAATGACTGCATTATAAAACATCAGAAGAAGATCCGCACTGACTCCAAACTTCTTGAGCTTCCTGAGACTTTACATCCTTTAATTTACATCCTTTAATTTACATGTTTTCATCCTCCTCTCGTTTTTTTGAGTTGTAAAATTAGGAAATAGGAAAACAGCTAATTACACACAAGTATCAAGATAATTGTTCTCAGGAATATGTCCTGTTACATCGTGTTGTGGTTGCAAACCAAATGATGTCACCCGTAACTAACCACGTGAATATTTACTGTGTTAATTACTCCAAATGTTAATTACTCCAACGTAAGATACCACGAAAACATTAACCGTAATTTGAAGTTGCAACAGACGCAATGTATGACGATACCGAAGGAAAGCGTCAACATAAAAGAGAAAAATTACTGCTTATTTAAACTATTTTGGGTGTTATCGAATGACCACATGATTGCAATAGATGAAGACGAACACTTGAAGCACCATCTCGTTACTTGCCCTGTTGAATTGCAATTACAGTTGATGCATGTTTTCTTGGTGTCTTACACACATGTGTGCGTGGGTGCGTGCGTGCGTGCGTGCGTCCGTGCGTCAGTGCGCATTTAGAGTCTTAAGTCTTAATGTCTTTTTGTCGGTACAGGCGTCATTCTTATTGATTGTTTCAGGCACCGGAAATCGTGACGCACACTGTAGAGGTAAAGTTAATGCATAACACGTAATGTCCGGAAGTTGTAGGTACAATGTTGGGGAGGGGATTATGCGCGAAATGGATATAATGTGTGTGAATTTGTCGTGCTACGTTTATAACTAAACCTACATAGTTCGTGCCCAATTGTGTAACAAGAATTGAAAAAACATTTTTGGAGAAAGTAAAATAGAGTGGTGGCATTTGATATAGTGGCACCTTATGCACATCTCCTGAAAATATCGTGGAGAAAAAAATGATTAGGTATTCAGATGTTGCTACACACACCTTAGTGACGTTTTATGTCAATATGTGCAAGTATCAAAACAGAATTTCACTTTGCAATTATTTGTCAATGTCATTGAGAGCTACAATTGACGAGATACACTGGGGGAAACACATTAAAATCAGAAATAGTTTTAATGGCACAATAGCTTAATATTTTATTACTGACAGTATGTTTGCAGTCCAATCCAGTTCCAAAAAAACATGGAAACATTTACACAGCACTGATAATTTTGTTTTTATCAGCAAAAATGCTGAAGTACAGATCTTTTCCTCTCCAGCAATTTACCATGAATGTATCTTACTTCCTATATACTTCATATAACTTCGTACAGTCTAGTTTGAAAACGTTCCCTTTATGTGTTCATCTAGCAGCATATACAAGATTGGCTGGCTGCAACATATTCATTGACATAATTATCAAGATTTTAACAATATTGCCAACTAAGGCAAAGGCCCAGATGGCAAGTGGACAAGACTTATTGACAATACATTTTTCCATCTATGTGTAACCTACCCTCCTGAGATATTTGTAAATTCTGTTTTTAAACATATTCACGCTGGTAGCATTTAAACAATCTGCAGATAATCTCTGTGTTCCATTCATTTATTGTCCTCTCTGAGAATGAGTATTTTCTGATATCCAATCTACACTGATCCTTCACTAATGACATCTCGTGTCCTCTGGTTCTACATAAAGTGCAAACAATATTTCTATCAGTATTTTCATACCCATTCAATATCTTAGAAGCTTCAATTAGATATCCTCTTAACCTTCTTGTCTCTAGGGTTGTTAAACCACATTCTTTTAGGCGTTCTTCATAACTAAGGTTTTTCAGTTCTGTTATCATTTTAGTTGGTCTCCTCTAAATGAGCCTAACTACTGTGTTATACACATCCAAATATGTTATATTTCTAATCAAACCAATAATTTGATTACCATTTGAAGCTGCAATACCACACTGCTATGGAATTTGTATATGAGCACTTATTGTTACTCCTTAAGTCTTTTCATTTATGGTAGCAGCATCTCCCATTTTATAGTTTACACCCAAGTTCCCGTGTCCTCGGTGTAGGAAAATTGGAATACCATCTGCCATTTTTTCAGACCATTTAACAAATTTGTCTAGATCGTTTTGTAAATGTTGTTTATCTCCATCATTTTAACATTTCTAAACACCTTTGTGTCATTCGCAAATTTCAGTACCTTGCTTGTTTTATTTTCAGTTTGAAACCTCCCCATCTACTACAACACGCTGTCTTCTGTCAGTCAGCCATTTTTCTGTCCAGTCGATTATGCCATCCCCGATACCATGGGCTTTTAATTTAAGTAGTAATCTTTGATGTGACACTTTGTCGAAAACTTTCTGAAAATCTAAGTAGATAATATCTACTATTAATCCCTCATCTATCCATTTAGTGATTTCTCCTAAAAAACATAACATGTTTGTTAAGCATGACCTCGCTTTTAGGAATCCATGTTGAGATGGATTTAATAATGCCTAACAAGGAAGTCTACCATATGGTCTTTAATTAACCTTTCTTATAGTTTACAAATCGTTTATGTTAAGCTCACTGGTCTGTAATTCTCTGACTTATTTCTCGAATCCTTTTTAAATAATGATTTGATGTTTGTTTCTTTCCATTCAAAAGGAACCACTCCCTCTTTTAATGACAACACTGTTGCAAGTGGTATACTGATTTGTTCTACTGTTTCCGTGTGTAGTTTTGGCGGAATCATATACACTCCAGTTGATTTATTATCTTTCATTGCTTTTATTTTCTTAGATACTTTTCTGGAGTTACAATTAACTGCCCTAAATAGTCTGATTTAGCCTCCCGAAATTTAGCAGCTGGAACTGGTAATGAACTAATATCCTCTGTGATAAATACTGAACTGAAGTATCCATTTAGGTCTTCCACCATTAAAAACCCCGTGATATTATATTTCCAGCACTGTCTGCTAGTGGTCCAACCTTGTCTCGTACGTGTATTGCGTTTTCACTGTTGTTTTCCAGTGGTCCGACTTTAACTCGAACTCTCTGTTTACTCCTGACATATGCATACAAAACTCACTTAGAATTTCTAATTTTAGTCGTGTGTTACACTGAGTGCCTCTTTTGTAATTGGTGTAGTCTTCATCCTTTCTGGTACTCCGCACAGTTTTCCAGTGGAAGTTTCTCCTGTATGTAGTTCTATAAAAATAAAACTCCAACCAAGACATTTTCAGTTCAATACTAAGCTTTATTATCAACATACGCAGACTATGAAACATTATACGAAAGCAGCTGTGAAACTCATTACAAGCAAAACATACACATTTCCCCATGTTTCAAGCCACACTATCATCTTAATTTAGTGTTTGGTGTATCATATGTCTGTATAAGTTGAAATATGTGATGTGTACATTTTAAATGTCATGACCGTATGATTTTGCAAAAGGGCATGTACTCTGTAGGTTTAATCGTATGAGCGCGTGAACTGGCGAATGAAAACGCTTATCTAATTTGTTTCTCCGGGCCATAAAACACATGTTTGTGAGACCACGAGCAAAGCGACACGACACTCGTCGACTATGAAGCAAGACACAATGTCGTATGGTAAATGATATGGTTATCTTTATTCTTCTGGGTGATTTCATGTATTAACTACTGGATTGTCTGAATAGCATCACCTTTCCGTTTCCAGAGTGACGTTTACTCCGAGTTTGGTGACGATAATATGTTCGACGGAAGTGAAGTCGACTCCGAGGTAGAGACGATAATTATGTATATATGTATGTCACGCACGCACGCACGCACGCACGCACGCACGCACGCACGCACGAATGAATGCCTTTTCAGGTAATATGTGCCACGGAAGTGAAGTCGACTCCGAGGAATAGACGCAGTTTCACGAGAGTATGTCTGTTTGAAGTGATGGTGACGCTGACACCTCTCTGTTACGTGGTTGTATTAATTAATTTATTAAAATATATAATTTTTCAGGTGCGCCCGACGACATGGCAGACAGAAGGTGCGCCTCCAGACAACGTAAGACATTATTAAACACAACAAATTCCACCATTGTTATGTCAAATAACGTGTTAAAGCTGCTTCTTCAATTCATTTATCACATCGCGAATCAGGTTTGCTGATGTTCAAATATGTGGAGTGTTTGAATAGATTAAGTAATATGCTCGGTTCTGTTTAGTAAGAAAACTGGGTATTTTTGTTAAAATCATCGAAAAAATTTACTTTGATCGTTAGATCGGAAAAAGTATGAAAGGTTGTATGTTATACTGTAATGAGGCGGACACACTTTTGCAATTGTTCATCGAATTTCGACTGGTTTATCCGGCCCGACGATTTAATAAAAACTAAATAATTATGAAACGAGACGAACCAAAATTTAATTACAGAACCAGCTATGTGCCATAGTTAAAAGCAAACAAAATTCATGGTTTTGGACCAATCAATAGTTAAAAAACATAACTATTTGCAACTCCAATTAAGAATATCACACCAGTGGTTTACCAGGAAAGCCTTATTGAACACACAGTATCTTAATTTCATGGGTTGTGCCATACTGTTAAATAACCCTATGTCAATGGTGCCTTAGTCTGGCAATATTTGCTCGCCAAATGAAAATATATCCCTATATTTGCCAATAGGATCTGGCCATGTTGTCTGAGTCAAAACTCAACTTATGTAACATATATTAGCCTTTGTTTACTAAACCAATCCTCTTTCCGACATAATAACCCATTTGTTTGAGACGTTGCGTTGGTTCTGTGTATACCTCTAATACTTCATAAGTTATTCTAGGTTACTCGATTTCATAGAATTGGGTTTGTGCTTATCGGTTGCGCTGGTTAACATGCCAGCCCTCAGTCAACCGGAGAAATGACCGGCATGATATTCTTGGTTTTACTTGCACGTGGTTAGTTTTTATTATATCTTTTAGGTGCATAGTCCCAACAGCATGACTTGTTTTGCTTTAAAGTTTATGAGCACTTGAACTATCTGGCGACTGAAAACGTTTACCCCAAGTTATACCAGAGCTAAGAAATACCGAGCTGCGTCACTCTAATATGAGAGCAACGTTTAGCTGCAATCCGTGTGATGGCGCCTCAGTGTACATCCGCAACGTATTTTAGTACGACGTTTGATATTTTTCCGGAAGCAGTAGATTCCAACCGTGTGGTGGCGCTGTTAATCAATTTACTGAATGGCGCGGCCTCGCAGTGACGCAGCTCGGTATTCATCATAGCTCTGGTAATATTAATTTCTTCTGGCTACAAGGCCTAACGTTTTGTATTATATGTGTAGTTGTGTAGCAGCAAATTACACACAAATATCAAACTATTTTTCTCAGAAATATGTCCTGGTTGCAGTCAAGTGTGCTCAGCCCAAACTAACCACGTGACCATTCGCGATGTAAAGCCACTACTTTAGAATATCACTCCAGTGACATTACAACAAATGAAGATGGTTAAGTTTTTCACGCCAACCCTAAAATAGTGCAACGTGTTCGAGGAATGTCATTGTCACAGTTTATGGTGCGAGAAGTTGTGTGTAAATTGTTTGGCCGGAGATTCCGCGCGTAATGGATATTGTACTGTGTGTGAATTTGTCAGCGACCTTTACGATCGCTTGAACTGGTCAGTTGTGTAAGTTATATATCTCATAAACACGTTTGTAGGATGAAAGCTCCGAGCAGAGCGACTCGACAATCGCCGAACACGACCTGGAGGTAACATACGATTTGATATATTCAATTCAATATATTTATTCAACAGAGCACACGCACGCAAACGCATAGGCGCACACGCGCACGCACACGCACATACACTGATCTGTTCCATATGTTATTGCACACAAAAAAAAACCAGACATTAAAACAATACAAAGTAATGAGCTGCAGTAAACAATTATATACAATTGTTTCTGTCACACATATAACAGCTTGTACCAATGTTTGCGAATTCTTGATGAAAAACGCAAGCTAGTGACTAATATGTCCCTTATAATATAATTAGATGAACTATCTAATCTACACGTAAATCTATATACTAAGTTTCTAATTACAGATTGACAACATTGTTCATCAAAGAGAGTGCATAAAAAACTGGTGCTTTCATATTTAGATATGAAATGTGTAATCTATTTATAGTAGACTTTTTGTAATTCCACCATAAATGAACAGAATAGTTTGGTGAACAATATGTATGGATACACTATATGGAACGCATGTAAAATTTACGTAAGCACAAATAAAGTTCTGCGTTGTCTGTTGATATCCACATCATCATGCAGATCATCTGTGATATAATGCCCAAGATATTTATAAGTATCCATCACGTTAAACATGACCACATTCAACTTAAAGTTAAGAATAGTACACCCTTTCAAGATTTTTGATCTGAATATCATGATAGCACTCTTTTTTGCATTATATTTAACATCATGACTTATTCCAAATTTCGTACATTCATACAATAATTGACATAGTCTAGCTGAAGGTGGTGATGTCAATAATAAGTCATCAGTATATATTATGTAATTAATCAAATGTTCATTCACATTACAACCAACATTACACAGTTTATGTAATTAATCAAATGTCCATTCACATTACAACCAACATTACACAGTTTAAGTTGTTCACTCAATTCATACTATTCTTAACATTAAGTTGAGTATTATACATATATTGTTCACAAAACCGGATTCAAACTCAACGAGTGATAAAAGGGAGTTTGCTTACAGGTCGTGAATTCAACTCGTGCATCGAATTATCGTTTACATTGGCTAATATATATATAAGATAAAGTGATATATTTACTTAAATTACATACATAATGTAATATCTGACATAGTGGTAGTAAACGTTTTCGGTAAAAAGGAATTAACAGCAGGATTTTAGCGTAAATTAGTACACACTGATTTCGTTGTTTTGTTACACAGTGTTCTCCGTATTCGCTAGGTGGCAGGTTTTTTTCTCATGCGAGCTTAATAGAAGACATAGTTAGCAAGTATATTAGCCTAAAGTGTTCTTTTGATCACAAAAACAGCCTTATTCAAGGCTAACGTAGCAAACTAATTCAAACTAAATTGTATGATGGCGCCGTGCAAACGGCAGTTAAAGGCCACAAGGCACTTAATTTGTGGCAGTTGCAGTAACTGGGTGGACTTGGTCAAGTCTGGGTGCGAGAAGTCCTGGGCTGAGGTCCAGGCAGATAGTTTTAGTTTTGAGTGTAGGGGATGTACGAAGATGAAGGAACTAGAGGTGGAGTTGGAAGAGCTGAAGCTGATCGTTGTGGCAATGGTGGGAAGGGAACAGGGGGGTTGTGCCAGTAGTTCCGGTGGGGGAACAGTAGACGATAAAATGGGGAAAGACACAAGAGATGCTAGGGAGAGCTCACTTCAGCCTGGGAGGAAGTTGAGAGGAGGGAAGGTGACAGGTCGTAGGGAGACGAGAAGGAAAGGAACGGGAGGGAAGACAACCGGAGTGAAGGAGAGGGGAGTAGGGGAGACAGGAGGGAAGGAGAAGGGAGTGGGGGAGACGGGAGGGAAGACAACCGGAGTGAAGGGGAGGGGAGTAGGGGAGACAGGAGGGAAGGAGAAGGGAGTGGGGAGACGGGAGGGAAAACAACCGGAGTGAAGGAGAGGGGAGTGGGAGAGACAAGAGCAAAGGAGTGGGAAGTGGGGGAGACAGGAGGGAAGGGGTCAGGACAGAATGTGATGGAAGGGATCGAACGGAAGAGTTATTCTGCAGCAGCGATAGAGGGGGTGAGGAAGAGAGCGAGGGTGTTTGTGGGGGATTCGATAGTTAGGAATACCGACAGAGTCTTAAACAAGGGAGATGATGTGGTGGTCTGCTTGCCTGGAGCGAAAATGGAGGCGATAACTGAGAGGGTAAAAAACATCGTAGGTTCGGGTAAGGGTGGATCTGTTTTAGTACACGTAGGGACAAATAACGTAGAGAGAGAGGGTACAACTGCCATATTTATGGAAATATAGGCAGTTGGTCAGAACACTAAAACAGACGCGGGTTGAGCAAGTAATACTGTCAGGGATTTTACCGGTAATGGGCAGGAGGGGTCACAAATATCGAAATTGTCGGGGGATGGCAATTAACATGTTAGTACAGAAGCTATGTAGGGAAGAAGAAGTTGGATTTGTGGATTTATAGGGAAGTTTTGTTGGGAGGGCTGATATGTACATGAAGGATGGGCTTCATCTAAGTGGAAAGGGGGCGGCAGTATTCGCGGACAAACTTTCAGCAGCAGTAGATAGTGACATGGGTACAATGACAAATATTTTTGGAAGTAAACATTGTTTAAACTAGAAGTGCAGGGGGGTTACCTAGAGGTGTCTCAAGCAGAACAAGAGGCCACTAGCTCAGATAAACCAATATCAAATCGTCCGAAAGACATATCTGAAACAGGTTATAGATGCGTATGTTTAAATGCAAGAGCATAGTAAATAAGAAAAACGCATTAAACATTATGGTAGAAGATACTGACCCTCACATAATTGGTATAACTGAATCATGGGCCAACATAGACATAACAGATGCTGAATTAGGACTGACAGGATGCGTAATGTTTAGGAAAGATCGAATAGGAAGAAGGGGCGGGGGAGTTATTTTATATGTTATAGAATCTATTCAGGCTTATGAAATAAAACTAGAAAGGGAAGAAGATTGCCATGAAGCTGTTTGGTGCAAAATTGTTTCAGGAAATTCAAAATTAACTGTTGGATTAGTTTACCGAAGTCCAAACATAAACGAAGAGGACAACACAAAAATAAAAACGCTATAAAGGAAGTTAGTAAAGGGTATTGTATCATAATGGGAGATTTTAACCATGGACACATACAATGGAATTCTCTAGAGAGCACAGGGATTGAGGGCCAACAATTTCTATTTTTAATCCAGGATAGCTTTCTTACTCAGCACGTGCTAGAACCAACCAGGGGAGAAAATGTATTAGATATAGTTTTGTCATCACAAAAAGAATTAGTGGACAATGTAAAAATATTTGAACCATTGGGTAACAGTGACCATACTCAAATACAGTTTGACATCAATGTAAAATCAGAAAGTAAAAATAAGAAAGCCTATAAGAGAAACTTCCACAAAAGTAATTACAAAAATATGAGAAAATACTTAGCAAAGCTAGATTGGAATAACATGCTGATGAATAAGACCGCAATTGAATGTTGGAATATTCTAAAATATGAAATTGAGAGTATCATCGATAAATTTGTTCTCTTCCAAAAACAAGGAAAACGGTGTAGAAAGAAACACTTGTCAAAAGAGGCTATTAGAAAAATAGTGTTAAAACAAACTATGTGGAGGGTTTATAGGCGTACCAGAAAGGAAGAAGACTATGCAAATTACAAAGAGGCACTTAATGCGGCTACAACTGAAATCAGACAATCTAAAAGAAGCTATGAGCAAAAACTAGCATGTAACATAAAACATGACAGCAAGAGTTTTTATGCATATGTCAGGAGTAAACAAAACGTACAAGACAAGATTGGACCTCTAGAAGACAGTGCTGGAAATACAATACCACAGGGGTTTTTAATGGCGGAAGACCTAAATGGTTACTTCAGTTCAGTGTTTACCAAAGAAGATATTAGTTCATTACCAGTTGCTGATGCTAAATTTCAGGAGGCTAAATCTGACTATTTAGGTCCGTTAGTTGTAACTCCAGAATTGGTAGCTAAGAAAATAAAGGCAATGAAGGATAACAAATCACCGGGAGTGGACGGGATTCCTCCAAAATTACTAATGGAAACAGTAGAACAAACCAGTATACCACTTGCAAGAGTATTCAACTTGTCATTAAAAGAGGGAGTTGTTCCGTTTGAATGGAAAGAAGCAAACATCATACCATTATTTAAAAAGGGTTCGAGAAATAAGTCAGAAAATTACAGACCAATGAGTTTAACGTCAGTGATTTGTAAATTATTAGAAAGGTTAATTAAAGACCATATGGTGGACTTCCTCGTTAAGCATAAATTATTAAATTCATTTCAACATGGATTCCTTAAAGCGAGGTCATGCTTAACAAATATGTTATGTTTTTTGGAAGAAATCACTAAGTGGATAGACGTGGGATCGCCAGTAGATATGATCTACTTAGATTTTCTGAAAGCTTTTGACAAAGTGCCACATCAAAGATTACTACTTAAATTAAAAGCCCATGGTATCGGGGATAGCATAACTAACTGGATAGCACAATGGCTGACTGACAGAAGACAACGAGTTGTAGTAGATGGAGAAGTTTCAAATTGGAAATCGGTTTTGAGTGGGGTACCTCAAGGATCAGTATTAGGACCTATATTATTCTTAATATATATCAATGACTTGGACGACAGTATAACAAGTAACGTACTGAAATTTGCGGATGACACAAAACTGTTTAGAAATGTTAATACTGATGGTGATAAACAACATTTACAAAACGATCTAGACAGATTAGTGAAATGGTCTGAGAAATGGCATATGCTGTTCAATATTTGGAAATGTAAATGCCTACATACAGGACATGGGAACTTGAATGTAAACTATAAAATGGAGATACTGTTCTGGGTACTACTGTAAAAGAAAAGGACTTAGGAGTTACAATAAGCGCTGATATGAAAATTTCAGAGCAGTGTGGTATTGCAGCTTCAAAGGGTAATAAAATTCTTCGATTGATTAGAAGAAACATAACATACAAGGGAAAAAAGTTAATTATACCTCTTTATAAAGCAATAGTTAGACCTCATTTAGAATACTGTATACAAGCATGGAGACCATATCCTAAGAAGGATATAGATACGCTTGAACGCATACAAAGGAGAGCAACTAAAATGATTCCAGAACTTAGAGACCTTAGTTATGAAGAACACCTGAAAGAATGTGGTTTAACAACTCTAGAGACAAGGAGGTTAAGAGGAGATCAGATTGAAGTTTTTAAGATATTGAATGGGTATGAAAATATTGATAGAAATATGTTTTTCTCACTCAAGAAGGATAGCAGAACTAGAGGACATGAGGTAAAATTAGTAAAGGATCAATGTAGATTGGACATCAGGAAGCACTCGTTCTCACAGAGGACAATAAATTAATGGAACAAATTGTCTACAGATTGTGTAACTGCTAGCAGCGTGAATATATTGAAAAACAAGGTTGACACATATCTCAGGAGGGCGGGTTATAAGTAGATGAACATTGTTGGACTCTCGATAAGCCAATGGCTTTCTTGTCCACTTGCCATCTGGGCCTTTGGTTTGGATGACAAATCTTGTTAAATCTTGTTAACTCTACATATACATTGAATAAGTAAGGGGATATTATCCCCCCTTGTCTAACACCTACTTTGAATCTTACAGAATCTACATCACCCCACCTAATACACATGGTCTGGTTTTTATACCAGTAAATCAATAAACGTAATATATATCCTGGAACCCCTCTTTCACTGAGTTTGTTGAACAGTGTTCTGTGGCTCAGTCTGTCAAATGCTTCACTGGCATCAAGAAAACATACAAATACACCACAGTTAAGTGATCTATATAAATCAATGACTTCGTTTAATACGTACATGAATTGATCAGTTCCATGTCTATAATTATTTGAACAAGTTTGTTAAACACACTAGCTAATGCAGTTGGATGGTAATTGTATTTAGATGACTTTTTCCGAGCTTTATCTTTAATCGCTGGTAAAAGTACAACTGACAACATTGAATCAGATAGAAACCCATGAGCTACACAGCTACTAAAACACATACTTAACAATGGCACAAGTATGTTGGATGCATATTTTATATGCTCTGAATATACTACATCAGACCCACATGCTTTATTAATATTAAACTTGTTAATCGCATGTGTTACTTCCTCTGCTGAGACTTCAAGGTCCTCATATGAAGTATCACAGTTACATTCACATGTATCTACACTACTGTTATTGACACAAAATGTTTTCTTCATAAATCTACAATTTCTTCTCCACATGAAACACTTTCAATGCTAGAAGGAAGTGGAGTATTACAATTGTTTATGGTCCTTATCTCTCTCCAAAAAGCCTCAGGGTTAAGGTCTGCTAATTTCTTAGCTAGTGCCTCCTCACGTAACATATTTTCACCAGCAGGTAGTAGTGAGTTTCCTATGTCATTGTACATTTTACTTACAGCATATATTTGATTTTCATCGCTGCAGTTTATATTTTACAACCTATAACTTCAGTAGGAACATGTATATCCTTAAATATATTTGTCAGCAAGCATACAATATGTCCTTTTCAGTCATTTTGTTCCATCCAATCTTTGCTGAACAATTGGTAGTGCTATTCGTTAAATTTGGAATATTATCATTATTGAGATGCACTTTGAACTTACAACATATAAAATATCAATATTAGTTATAGTATTGTGAAAGTCATTACTTGTCATAACATGATCCAACCAGGATGTTGTATTCCATCTTTCACTTACATATGTGTACGAGTTGATAAGAAAATAATCACAAGATGAAATTATTAGATTATTCTCCGAACAGTAATTTAACATATCACCAGCAAACACTGAGTTATCTATGTCACGTGAGTTTGCATTTCAATCACCAAAAATAGCATAGCAAGTATTGTCCAGTTCATATGTAATTGCCTTGATAACACAAGGTTTTTCTAAATAGGAAGGTTTATTATCACTAGATTGATACTGCATAATTATATACATTACATTTTACACATTTCTTTGTCCCTATTGTAATTTCAACTGCGACACACCAGTCAATATTTAGGTCTAGAGGTTTAATGTTTTTTTTTCAAATTTAACATTCCACATTATTGAAGCTCCCCTGGGGGTGACCATGGACTAATCCATCTGTGTAGTTTGTGGTTGACACTCCATTCCATGAAATGATTCATGTAAGTTGTTAAGTTTTAAATCCTGTTTTGTGAACCACGTTTCCTAAAAACATACCGATTCATTGTTCATTCAGACGTTGAATATTTGGCCGTCAGACTAATTTCTTCCTATCTTTAGGAAGACCTCTACAGTTATAACTTATTAAATTGAATTATATACCAGAATGTCTCTGCAAATAAATCCACGACTGAATCAGTTCAGATGTTTGTCACCTTTGGTTCCTTCCATCACCTGACAAAGGCCATTTCTGGCCAGAGATCACATGACATGAATACAGCTGGGTTGGGAGTTATATTTAATGTTGATGGTTTTAACCTTTACGTCCAAACCAAGATGTCCAGTAAGATGTTGCTCAATTTCAGTTTTTGTTACTTGTGGGTCAAACCTGGTGGCAGAAACATTTGTCTTCCTCAGTTTTACACCAACAGTCCTGAGTCCCGAGTCTTTGGCTCTGCCAACCACACCTTTGCGTTCCGTTGCACTGTATGGTTTTCAAGCCTGCACTGCCTTCTTTTCGGTTGGAGTTGGTCTTCTTTGTCGGGACTGTTCACTGTACGTCACTCATCTGAGTGACAGCCATCTGTAGCTGTAGATTTTACTACGTTTCATCACTTGAAGTAGGCCTACTTCGAGTCTGTTGAACACCATCATCACGGTTGACAACAACACTGTCGACCCGAGACACTGCACCATGCCATCTGTCCACAATGGACACTGCACCATTGATGTCCAGGACCAAGTTGTACATTCTAAACAAAGCAAGAGCGACAATGGGTGATACGGTGGTGACATTTGTAAGCAACAAAATACAAAAAGGTGTTTCTCAACCGTTGTTGTTGTGAGCTGAATCATGAACTAGTTTACCAAAACCCGCAAACTGTTCGCCACACAACGCTCTGCTGTCCCTAATCTCCTCGACCCGGAGGATTACAGTAAACGTACTAAATACTAATCACGGCGTATCCGTCTTACAGTCAGCTTCTCTCGCCAGGGCTATATTTTATTATTCCAACAATAATATAGTAAAATAATAATAATAATAATAATAATATAGTCATCTTCTAAAATAATAATATAGGCATAGTCAAAGTTGTAATATAGCCTAGTCATCGTCATTCTTCTTATCACGCACAACCGTAGACCTGCGCAAACATATGGTCATAGAACTCCCGATTCAAAGTCTATAAATCGATTGGTACACTTTATGCAGAATTGCATAAAATGCTTAAAACCAGTTCCAGTTGTAAACTGTTGGGTTGGTAAACTGTTGGATTTGTAAACTGTTGGATTGGTAAACTGTTGGATTGGTACACTTTTGGATTGGTACACTGTTGGATTGGTACACTGTTAGATTGGTAAACTGTTGGATTGGTACACTGTTGGATTGGTACACTGTTGGATTGGTACACTGTTGGATTGGTAAACTGTTAGATTGGTAAACTGTTGGATTGGTACACTGTTAGATTGGTACACTGTTGGATTGGTACACTGTTGGATTGGTAAACTGTTGGATTGGTACACTGTTGGATTGGTACACTGTTGGATTGGTACACTGTTGGATTGGTAAACTGTTAGATTGGTAAACTGTTGGATTGGTAAACTGTTGGATTGGTACACTGTTGGATTGGTACACTGTTAGATTGGTACACTGTTAGATTGGTACACTGTTGGATTGGTACACTGTTGGATTGGTACACTGTTAGATTGGTACACTGTTGGATTGGTACACTGTTAGATTGGTACACTGTTGGATTGGTACACTGTTGGATTGGTACACTGTTGGATTGGTACACTGTTGGATTGGTAAACTGTTGGATTGGTAAACTGTTGGATTGGTACACTGGGGAGTATAAGCAAGTTGAAACAGGTGGGTTTTTAGTTTACGACAAAATGTTGCTATATTTCGTACAGACTTAACACTAACAGGGAGTGAGTTCCACAGACTTAACACTAACAGGAAGTGAGTTCCACAGACTTAACACTAACAGGAAGTGAGTTCCACAGACTTAACACTAACAGGAAGTGAGTTCCACAGACTTAACACTAACAGGGAGTGAGTTCCACAGACTTAACACTAACAGGAAGTGAGTTCCACAGACTTAACACTAACAGGGAGTGAGTTCCACAGACTTAACACTAACAGGAAGTGAGTTCCACAGACTTAACACTAACAGGGAGTGATTTCCACAGAGTCGGTGCAGCAACTGAAAAAGTTCTAGTTCCGACATTTGTCTTAACACTGTGGACAAAAAGTAAATTAGAATTAGATGATCGAAGCTGTTTGGGCCGTCGTCTTGCAAGAGTGAGCAGTGAATGTAAATATGCTGGTTGCTTGGATGAAAGTGCTTGATACGTAATTGTACAGATCTTAAAAATAAAGCGATATCGGACAGAGAGCCAATTCAATGATTTAAGAAGTGGTACTGAGTGAGATAAACGAGGAGGCGGGTAACTACCCTTGCCAAGCGTACGTTAAAGTTTCAAGATATCCTTGAGAGCAGTATCATGATGAAGGGAATTACAATAGCCAAGTCTACCGTTAACAAGAGCAGTTGCAATAGTTTGGGCGACAGCAAAAGATATACAGGCGAATGCAATGAAGGTCATGAATTTGATAAAAGCAGCAACGACAAGTTTGTGAAATATACTGATTCGGATTCGTAAAATGTTATGTTACGCAAACCGGTGCAATGCAAGACGTTGCGTGTCATTTTTAAGCAGGCATTTCTGCGCATAATGGACATAATATGTGTAAGTTCGTCTCAACGTTTACAATATTGAGTTTTTACCGTGGAAGCAACGTCTTGTTGTCTGTACAAGTTTTTACCGTGGAAGCAACGTCTTGTTGTCTGTACAAGCGACATGCTTATTTGTTGTTTCAGGCACCGGAAACCGTGATATACACAGCAGAGGTAAAGCGTGCATTGAAGCAGCTCACACAACACGTAACGACTAACTTCATTCGAGTTAGAAACCCCCGTTAAATTACATTTCGATTTTGTACGAAAAAGTGTAACGGTAGGTTAACCAAACTGTGTTTACGTGTAGTCCTATGTATGTGCGCATTGTGTTAAAGTTATGAGGATATTGATAGGAATGTGTTCATCAAGCTAGAAGAAGGCAGTAGCACCAGAGGACACAAAGCAGCATTAGTTAACGAACAGTGTAGGTTGGACATGAGAAAGTACTCATTCTCACAGAGGGCGATGAATGAATGGAAGAAACTGACGATTCTGTTAATGCTAGCAGTATGAGTATCTGATAAGGGCCGTCTATACATGGATGGTACAATTGTTTGACTTTCGATAAGCCAAACGGTATGTATTGTTTGCTATTTTTTCATAATAACCATAATAATAACTTGATTTTACAGGAAGACTCCGTAAGTCGTGTGAGCCTTGGCGTTATCCGGAGAGGTCAGTTGGACTCAGTAAACTCACCTCTACACCCCTGGTGAAGTGGGCCACTCACAGTGTCCAGCGAAATGCCCACATATGTATTAGGACAACTACAATGATAACATTATCATAAGTCTGAAAGCATAATATTTTTATGGTACATAATATAATACATTCCCCAGATATTTTATATTTAGGAATGGTAAATAACAAACCCGCCTGATTCCGACTACCCAACACTACCTACAACCCCATGTCGCCTCCATCCACAATCTTTTTTTAATTAACACTTAAGTTGTACTTGCTTATCTTGTATACAGCTGCGACTGGGGACTTGCCCGAGTGGTTCGACGAGGAGTTAAGCGAGGAAACAATTGGCGTCTTCGCCGAGGTGTGTCCAGTTGTTTTACGCATAAAGGTCATTTATTCAGCCGATCACTGGTTGTCTGTAATACATGCGTGAGGGGCACAAACAGTTGACATATTTGTAGCCATTGCAGTTTTCCTTTGTACCGACATCGTCATTTAGCACGAATAATGTTTAAAAATGGAGTTTGAGCAACCCACGCTGCACACACAGAACCCGCAAAGCAGTCGTGAATATGAACTGAATATGATAGTAAAATATAATGGGTTTATAGAAATATGGCTGATTTTCAACGCCAAGACTCGTGTTGTGTTTTTGCATGAGTGACACTCGAGACACGTGGGCATATAACGGGAAGTATCGGCATGACAAAGCGAACTGTCTTTTGTTAATTACTACCTCTTCAAGTAGTTTAGCCTACCACAGGTTCGTTGATGTTCAAACCTGCAGAGTGTGAATTGTTTATGTAATCTACGCAGTCGGTTCAATACAAGAGTGCGTACATTTGTTGAAACCATCAATAATATTCACTTTGAACCGGGCCACTTTTCCCGTTGTAGCTGTACGACATCCTGGATAAAGCAGAAGCCACAGTCGCCGACAATGACATCCACTCAATTTTAGAAAGGTTGGACAGTTCCATCAGCTCGGAGGATGTCAAAAAGGCAATGAACACGCTTCAAAAATCAACTGGCCGAAAGAAGATTACTTGTGACGAGATGCTATACTACTTAGCCAACCTGACCAGGCCGACAGGTACGCCTACAGTAGCGCCACCTTCTGTTGTCTACGAAAGTGACCCACTTTTGTTGCCTGCACCTTTCGTCAGACCCATAGGCATAGGTGTCAACATTTCCGTTTTCGGATGGGAAATACTGCTGTTTCCGCTTGGTTCCGCTTTCCCGCTTTTTCGACGAAATGTCCCGCTTATTTGTAATTTTCAACAACAAAATCACGGTAAAATCGATCTATTTGCTGATCACGAGGCCATTGTAGGCAATCAAAATGCCGACAACCCGTGAAACAACATATGTTAAAAATTATGACAAAATGCTAAACACGACTAAAGTTGAGTGGGTGGGGATGTCTCCCGCATTTCGAGAGCACTTTCTAGCTTTCTTACTTATTTACTTGCTTGCTTAGGCCAAGTAAAAAAGAAGGTAGTTTCTGCCTTCTTTTTTTATTATTTACTATTGAAAAAACACGATTACTTAAAAAAATTATTTTCGGTTCTGTGTAGAAATCTCTGTCCAAAACTTGCTGTCCGAAGTACTGCTCGACTTATTCAGTTCACTATTTATGCACAATACAGGGTGTGTGGCTGTATGTGAATTCTACAGAGTCTAAAGAAGAAGAACGACGACCCCTTGTTTTATATACTCTTTACGCAGACACATTTACATAATACCAATCTCAATCAGTATAAATGCCATTCAGTTATATGCCTGTGATACAAACTAATGAAACCATGGCCAAACCTACACATGACATTCATAAATACATTCAACATTGCGTTTGCTTCTTGTTTGTTTCTAGTCAATTTAAGTAATCTTCCGGTGTAACACGTATGTGCCATATTCCATTGACGTAAATGTTTCTATTCATCCGCCATTCCCGCTAAAAGTATTGTATTTGCTTATTGACAAATGGAATGGCATGTTTTATGGTAATATGCATCAATTCACTGGTATGTTCCATATTCAATCGAAAAAACTACAGCTTGTCTTTAAATCAACCACGGTGAGAACCTAAGACATGGCTGCCATCTTCGAAACTAGTAGCCAAAAAATAATAAATAGTAAACAATACGGGCTTCCGTCTTCCTTTAAAAAGTCCGGACGAGAAACTATTTTATTTTTTACGAGGCTTTATCGCAGTTGGTGTGTTAACGTTAGTTATCACGGTGATGTCAGCGTGTCTGTTGTAGACACATCAGTGCGGTATTCTCGGCGACAGTGCACTTTTTACACAGTCATGGCGATCTTCGCAATCGTTCGCCGCCGACTCACCAATACGGCTCTGTTGCGTCCCGATCTGCACGTACGTCAAGAGCATGAGGGGATCCACCCCCACGTCACCACGCAGCGAATGACAGGCCTCACAAACGCGCAGCTGGATAAAGTGTACAAGAAGTTCGACCGGTTTGCGGCGAGAAAGGAGAATGCGGGGTCTGCGTACAGCAAGCCGCTGAGGTTATACAAGACCAAGCCACTGCGTCTCAACCCGATCCCTTGGGTTCCGGAGACAGTGCTCCAGTCAAACAACACGCCGTGCGGTCGACGGCCGCACGAGGAGCGCCGCTCCCCGGTGCCCCCGCCGTTGTCGTTCAACCGACACGACTCGGAGCTGACTCCGCCGCCGGGGGGAGCCGGCAAGGAGGAGGCAGCGACGCAGCATCGACTGCGAGACTATTGCGAGAGACTGCGAGAAGCGCGCAAGAAGCGCAAAGCGGACCAAAAAAAGGAGAAGACGCAGGCGAAACATATGTGCTACATGTCGGTCAAGGACCTGCTGGTGAGTAGCGTCGACTGGGTGTAACGTGTAGGGAGTGGGTTAGGGCGGGGTGGCGATGAGTAATATGACATCATAACATGTTGACACTCTCGGTGCCATGCCTAGTATGACCCAATCAAACGAGATGATTAAGGTAGCCCTAGAAAAAAATTCACATAGTTAACACGTTTCACAAAACAGAAATCGATGTGTGTGTGAAACTGAGTGTATTGTAATTAAAATTATTAAATGAAATGAACATAATTTTAAAGTTCTAAAATAGAAGATGCTATTAAAAATAATGCAAGCATTAGCTTGATTCGACTTCGTTATGAGACATTAAGTTATGAGACATTAAGTTATGAGACATAAAGTGTGGATCTTTAGGTTTACATCAACTACACAAATTCGTTGTTTGCTAAATGACACTTGCAATTATTATAAAGTCAGATGAGTGACGTGGGATTCTTATCCAACGCGTGAACGTGGGAGTTACATACTTGACTAGTTACTTTGGTAGGTCCTTATTTTTCAGTGATGACCGCACTGAGCGAAGATAGTTAGTCATGTATCATTTTTGGATCTGTGTGCTGCTAGTAGTACAAGAAGAACAAAGTTATATAATGCTGTATTGTTAAGTCGATACATAATAATTATGACTCATTGTTTGTTTATCGTAGCGAGCTTAGGTGCACGCTTGTAATGTATATTTTGTTGTGAATGTTGCAGAGAAAGGAACAAGATAAAGGAAGTGTGGTGGCAAAGTTGCCCAATATTGACATACTTGAAGACATAGTCGATATACTTTGTATGTGAAAACCATTGTTTATACGCACGCACGTACACACACGCACGCACGCACGCACGCACACACACACATACCATAGTTTAGCACACAAACCATGGTTTACAGACACCATACACCATAGTTTACATTCACACCATGGTTTACACACACCATACACCATAGTTTACATACACACCATAGTTTACACACACCATACACCATAGTTTCCGTACACCCGCACGCACGCACGCACGCACACGTTCAGACGTTGCAACCACCAGTCGTGTCGGTGTCCGGTTTCTTGCAGGGCAAAGAACGAGTCATCCTCTCATAAAGAGTCTGCGCCAAGAACGGCCGTCTGAAGACCAACAGGCTCACGCCTTCACAATGAAGGACGCGCAAGCAAGTGAGTGCGTCGATCGAACACCACTGTTCTTCCACCTGCTAGCAACCTATACCATTTTTGTGTATTGAGTTCTTTATTTCTTACTTCGCGTAAAGGCCACATCAACATAAAGTGGTCAACCGTGAACCACAGTACCATACGAGTACTCTATGATAATGAGGGGTGTAAGGTCATGTGCGGAAGAACTGTGGTCAACATTACACCTTCGGGGGTCAAAATAAACGTTTGTTGCCGATATATATGTAAGATATGTTTAATTGACACTGGTAGTATATAACATATATATTCACTCAATGTTGTTAGTTCCAGTTGGAGCCAACAAATCTCCTCCAGCCATTTCGGTGTTGGGCGAGTCAGCCGAGTTCATTCTTCTCAGCCAGCTTACTTTCTTCTTCCACAGTTCTTCTCCCGGTGCCCACTGGTCTACCTTTTCCAGTTTCCCACGAGGCATCTTCTCTCAAAACCTGAGTGGCTCTAAATCTTCTGGTTGTCCTCCGGATTCAAGCATGTCGAGTTGCTCTTTGCTTTTTAAAAACTATGTAGGAGCAATTTTACGCAAGGATTCAATTATATTATTTGGTGAAACATATAATTCATGCTATTATAAATGTTATTGCACGAGTGTAATTAATAAATTAATTTATGTGTTTTCGCATGTTCCAACAGTGGTGGTTTGTACCGTGCATTTCAATACATCGGAGTTATTTTGTAAAAAGGAGGCGCTGCGTATAAGAATGTCCATCCGATGACGTGAATTGATGCAATGTTTCGCCTGAACTTCCGTACATGTCAACTGTCCAGCAGTATCTCATACACTGTGGGGCAGTGTCTTCTCCTGGCTGAATGTTGGTGACGTGTAAGACATTTTGTCCCCTCCCAGGGGCTGCCCTGTCGCCTGCGAAAATTACGTGGAAAGGGCTCTCCGACAGAAGCACCGGCATACCGCTTCCCAACTTCGTGATTCCCAAGAACGCCAAGATCCGTCCACCATACGATTTCGATGCCCTCGCTTACGTGAGGAGACTGGTAAGGATTGAGGCCACTACATTGAAAACAACAGTAAGAACAACACACGGCAATGTGATTCTCAAACCTCTGAAACTATTCATCTAAGACATTGAACTTGTGATGATAATACTTCCTTTGTTGTCATAAAAAACGTATCCGAGAGAAACCCCCTTTTTCTGCAAGCATCCAGTGCCAATGTTAATTCGTACAGCTGGATAACAGTTGCCAGACCCGTGTGTTGTGACGTCTCACTACCGTCTCCTCGGTGCAGGCTGATGACAGTTTGCAAAAGTACCTGACGGCGGTGCGTGGCGTGTTCGTGCGTCGAGCCTGGCAGCAGTGGTACAAGCTGCACGCCGACAAGATCCTCTCACCGCTCCTCACGCAGAAGTTCAAACGCACGTTCCGCAATTACTCACCCTACACCGAAGAGTGCGTCTTCGCACAGACTACCTTCTTCCCGAATCCACACTCGATGTCTTACGTGTCGTCCAGGAAGCCCGTCGCCGATCGCCGCGACCTTCTCAGCAAGCCGGTCAAACTACCAAAAGTGGCGCCGCCGCGACCTTTCCCCATAGTGCGGCATCTGGCAACACCGATCTCAGAACTGTCGTCACCATCCTCGTTATTCATCCCCGAAAAATTTCCGTAAAATGGCGTTGTCTCTCCGAGGAAGAGCTGAAATGAGAAATTATAACTTGACAAAGAGGTGTTTAAATGTGATCACCAGTAAAAATAAGTTGTAACAACGGAATGTTTAATATTTCTTAAACAACCCACTAATGACATATCGTAAGTTTTAATATTATGTAGTTGTAATACTATTGTTTGTTGTCAGTACACATTTCAAATACGAAAATTTCTTCCCTTAAAGTCTTTATAGATCGCTGCATTCCGTCAAAACACTTCACAATTCATCCCCTGGCAGACCTGTTCATTCCAACACCAACTCGAATCCTCGTGCCCATTTTTTATTTTTTAAATGTGCACGTTCTCGACAAACTAATTAAATATATGAATATAACACCAATCCGGTATCTAGACCTTAAGTCTTCATAGGGATAATATTGTATATATATACAAGCACGAGAGCCTGCATACAAGTATACACATTCAAACCATATACACGCACGCACGCACGCACGCACGCACGCACGCACGCACGCACGCACGCACGCACGCACGCACGACCATTTCCCCACGATACTCTCCGACCGTTCGCCCGTCCGTCCGCCTCTAGATTTAATAACACATGATCTAAAGCAGCGAGCCTCATATGGCACGTGCACAAGGAGACCATTGGCTAACCCAAAGTCCATGATTTGTATGAGGGCCACACCTGCCAGACATCTGTCAGTCCTGGTTTAAAACATAGTCACACTGCCTACATCTACAGGGTCAGTAGAACTAAGTACTGTGTTCCATAACTGATCGTCCTCTGTGAGAACGTCTTTGTGTAGTAACGGTTGCTGTGTGTAAGGCGTTCATAGCTTAGCTAACTAATATCCTTGTTTAAATACGAATGTGGCGCATGCATGTGCGTAAGAACGAAGTTTGTTCTCCCCATATTTATATATGGACTCATTATGCCAGGCGGTTTATTGACCTGGCAACCGAAAAGTCTTTACACCTGCTACTTGAACCATGTTTCTAATGTCGGCTATAATTTCTTAGTTAGCATGGTATATTTAGAAACGCACCCTACGCAGGGGTGACTAAGGAGTCCAACCAAAACAAATATTTTCGCTACAGAGGGGCATGTATACAAAAACATGGAAGAGGTGACTCCCCTTTACCTGCTGTTCTGTGTGTCTAGTGTAGTTGGCCACAGTGCAACATTGCGGACAAGTGTAACAGTAATGTCATTCTAAGCAAATAACAACGCCGCCCAGTGCGAGAACCTATAAAAATTATTTCATATCACTGTTCATCGTTTCACCTGTTCGACGCTAACACATCTGAATAAAGGTTTTTCTTCTTTGTCACTGCGCATATTGTATTAAAAAGCCGCCATGGTGTTACGTCATTTCCTTTGTTTGGGTGACGGGATTTCCTGCAGGAGGCCGCAGTCGCGAAGCGAGCCTCCGTTGGGTAACCAGGCTGCAGGCGCTGGGTGACCAGGGAGGAGAGCATAAACACCGTATCTTTGCTAGTATTTACCTTCGAGTAACCGCGACTGCGGTCGCTTACAATGTCAGATTCGAGTGAGGATCGTCTTCAGGCAGCCATAGCCGCTGCTCAGGCCCGACGGGTCATACGACAAGCCGCGACGGAGAGCAGTTCTGTCGGTGGCAACAGCATGGGCGAGAGCCTACCGGGCGAAAACTTGCCTGGTGAACCAAGCGAGAGAGACCCCGATGAAGTGTTCTCTTTCTGCGCCTTATGGCAATCGGAATCAGGGTCCGACGACGCCGCACAGACGTCTTCAGCGAACACAGAGCGGATCGAACCGGAAGGATTGATGCAGGAGTTGCTTGCCGACGTAGACGGTGAGGCTGGTCCGGCAAAGATGGCGACGGACAGCGAAGCCGACGCGTGGCTCTGGTTAACCTCGCAAGAACCTGGATCAGGCGGGAGCGACGACGACGTAATGTCTTTGTTTGACCAGCGACGCGACGAGGTGCGACAGCGCTACGTGCGTCAGTCTGGCCGTGACGGCGGAGGAACGACGGAAGGACAGGAGACGTCTCAATGGGAGGAGACCGACAACGACTTGACACAGTTGGAATTAGAACCTCCGGTACGACCTGTTGCCTCGATGCACAAACGACATCCACTTCAACAAACAACCCAGCTCGAGAATAACAGACAGCATGCACACCAACACAGTAATAACAGACAGCATGCACAGCAACACAGTAATAACAGACAGCATGTGCAACAACACAGTAATAACAGACAGCATGTGCAACAACACAGTAATAACAGACAGCATGTGCAACAACACAGTAATAACAGAGAGCACACACAACACATACCGACGAGAAACAAGTTACGCACGGCAACAAAGCAATAACGCACAGGCAACACCGACATTACGTACGTAACACATACCGGGGAATATCACACACTAGGGACGTCCGCAGGAATTTTTCCAGGGAGGGGCAAGAAATTTGGGGCCATAATAAAGCATAGGCATAGTAATTAAATATACCAGATAGTATATATGTACATGTGTGTGTGTGTGTGTGTGTGTGTGTGTGTGTATATATATATATAAGATGTAAAGTTAACATATACTTTGAACTCACGAATATAAGTTCAAAAATTCCAGATCGGGGGGAAAGTGCCCCTCTTTGCCCCCCCCCGGACGCCCATGTCACACATGAAAACAAATACATCGAAGCACGGACAACTCTCAAATCACGCACGGACAACTCTCAAATCACACAGGCACGTATGCACGTGCATCTATCTACTCCTATTTAGTTCGACCAGGTCTCAGTTAACAGCACAAATGCAAAGAACGTGACACGTGAACGTGATATGTGGATGGTTGTGAGCAGGGTTTTTTAAGGCTCAGTTAATACGGGCAGTGCCAAGTTTAATACGGACAAATTTGTTTACAACTGCCATACCTTAAGGTGGTTACCAATTGTGTTTTATGTCGCGCGTAGCTTGTAGCAAAATGAGTGGAGTGTATGTCCCAACAACCGTTGAATTTGTTAATGAAATAAGCTGTTGGAATTGTTGTGGTACAATTATTTGATTTTCAAGCGAACTTTAGGGAAAAATGACCAAAACAACAAACGTCAATTTCATCATGCTATTTAAAATTCCAATGTTATTACCATCAACTAAGAGAAGCAAATGTAGCCATGTTTGTTAGTTTTGTTCCACTCCACTAAAACAATTATCCAATTCTGATGGTAATTTTGTCACTAAGATGCACATTTTTGTCAAGGTAGTTGAAAACATGAAAATCGTAATTTTCAGGATGGCTACCAATTGTGTTTTGTGAATTTAAATAAACAAAGACAATTTCAAACTGATGTCAGACGATCAACAAACATTACTAAACCAACATGGCGCCGGCACATTATTGCCTCATTGTCGTATCGGGTTACTAAGATAGCTGAATGGCAGCATTGAAAAGCAACGGTCGAATGCTGGCTGGCTGCTACGCACAAATACGAGGCTTGGCGTTCTTAGACGCTGTGCCTGGGAAAATGTGTAAACTAATTAAGTTATATTATTGTTAGTCTACAACTTAAGTTGGTCTTTTCTATGTTTAAAAAAAACATCTCATTCGGGCAGAGCAGGTCATTTTGCCCGTATGTAAGACTTTAAAAACCCTGGTGGTAGATAATGATGATGGTGATGACGGTAATTATGGTAAATATAATAATGGCTGTAGTAGTGACGATGGTGATATGATTATGATGCCGATGATAGTGATAACTTTGACGAGGCACACTCCGTTACATTTAGCTACACAGTTAGCTCAGTTGCACCACAGTGCATTTTATACTATTACGTCGATGACGACGGCGATGATGATGTAAATGATCATCGCAATAATGATGACGACTACGCAGTACCAACTACGACCATATCTTATATTACTGCGACGTCGATTGGTAACTACATTGGTGTGTTTAGATCGCGCCTGTTGTCTGGCCGGAGTTGACTGAGAGTCCTGTTCAAAACGACCGAACCCTTCCCGAGGTAGGCAGTTTGAGCAGTCAAACTTGCGCCAGTTCGATTTAATATCGCGCACACATTATCGGTATGTGGGTAGGTTTGGGAAATTTAGAAATAATGTAGTAATATTAATAATCTGCTTCAGCTAGGGTTTACTTTACGAACATTCAACGAATCCGATGTTACGAACCCTTTGAGAGAGCTGAAAACAGCCTTTTCTTGTAATTGAGTCCCGAAGTTACATTACATGGATAAAGCAGCCGTACACATGTTGACAAGTGTCTACGTTTCATCGTTTGACAGTGCTGGGGAATTAGAGGTGACGATGAGGGTGGCGTGGAAGGCGGAGACGAGCAGGACGACAACGACGAAAGGGACGAGGAAGAGGACGAATGGGGGGAAGAAGAGGAGGGTTTGGATGACGTCGAAGAAGAGCAACAGGTCTACGCGCCACCATTCCGCAGCCTCCCTGGCTTCCTGTGTGACGCAAGCACGCAGTCTGACGAGGTTCGTTGTGTTAGTGGTTGGTATCTCCCACTCTAATTACACCCTTGGTGTAATTCTACTTTCGTTGTCGACGTTTAACGGGCGTTTTTTACACAGTGTTCTCTAAAGCTACGTGTTGAGAATGTTGGGAATGTTGGGAATGCTGGGAATGTTAGGAATGCTGGGAATGTTGGGAATGCTCTATTCCGATAAGAGTGGTGCCCTGAAGCGTGTTTATTGCAAGGTGGTGTATCAATCAAATCTGCATTTTAACAACAATAAACAACAGTATTAACATTTAAAAAATCTGTGTTTCACCTATGTACTATGTGCTATGTGCTATTACTACAATATTTTACTTTAAGGATAATTAAATTAATTTATTGTTTGTTTTGTACAGCTACTGAAGGAGCAAGATACACTGCATATATAAGATACACTGCATATATAAGATACACGGCATATATAAGATACACAGCATATATAAGATACACTGCATATATAAGATACACGGCATATATAAGATTCACGGCATATATAAGATACACTGCATATATAAGATTCACGGCATATATAAGATACACTGCATATATAAGATACACGGCATATATAAGATACACTGCATATATAAGATACACGGCATATATAAGATACACAGCATATATAAGATACACTGCATATATAAGATACACGGCATATATAAGATACACGGCATATATAAGATACACTGCATATATAAGATTCACGGCATATATAAGATACACTGCATATATAAGATACACGGCATATATAAGATACACTGCATATATAAGATACACGGCATATATAAGATACACTGCATATATAAGATACACGGCATATATAAGATACACGGCATATATAAGATACACTGCATATATAAGATACACTGCATATATAAGATACACTGCATATATAAGATACACTGCATATATAAGATACACGGCATATATAAGATACACGGCATATATAAGATACACGGCATATATAAGATGCACGGCATATATAAGATGCACTGCATATATAAGATACACGGCATATATAAGATACACGGCATATATAAGATACACTGCATATATAAGATAATACGTTTACGTTTACGTTATTTGTAGATACAGCCCGTGTACTGGCAAATGGAAGAAGTGGACCCGAACGATGACGAGGTGGTGGGTATACTTCACAGTTCCGTCGCGAAGCGAGAACTTCAACTAATGTGGTAGAACTTCATACAAAGGTCTTTCATTAGTAGTTGTAAAAAGGGCCAATGTGAAATTATCTTCAATTTCTAAGTGGCACGTTTCGATTACAAAAGAGTTATGGGAACACATTAGGGCTACACTTGCCAGTTAGGCCAATAACTGACCAGATTTGTTGCCGCAAAGATAACGTGGATTAATTAAAATTATTAAATAGAACAGCTCGGTCATTTGCTTCAACTTTAACCATGATGGCGGTAGCTTACAGTGCTGTCCAAGTTCACAATACTCTCTGTCGACAAATTATCTATATACTAATTACTGCAGAATATGTTTGTATAAATGAGTGAAAATGTAATCATTAAGTTTATCTGCAAGCAGCAAAAACTTCTTATTGTGCACTGCAACTAAGATAGTAACCATTGTGGTCTCGTATTGATGACATTCAGCAAAATGACAAAGGCAACATAAACAACGAAATAAACGTTGATGGAAACGAAGATAAGCAAACTGGGGAACGAAACCTAGAAAATACCGAAAAACGAAAACAAAAGTCACGTGTTAAGAAGAGTACGGATAAAAAGAATGGTGAGTAGTGTGAATATAAATCAACGACTTGTATGCGATCGGTACCTGATAGTCGATCTCCTCTTCGCCCATAAAAGGTCCCTCATCAATTTGATTTTTTTGCAAGTCTTATTTCAAATTCATTTCGCGAAATTCCAAACCTATATAATATCCACTGCAACATTCTTGCTCGTTTGTGAAACTTTTCTCTGTCGTTGTTTTGTGAAATCACCAGACACGCTATTAACTTACTTAATTTTTGACTAAACATTAATTGAAGTGAAAATGGATACACTGCAAACTTACGAATTTCAACCTGGGTGAAATTTCGTCACTCTGTTATGTGATCGGCGAGAGAATGAAATTCACTTCCATGATTTTATTGACCCGCAGATATCTAGTATTTTGAGCCTTACAAGATTTAATGATTAAATTCAATTGTTTCGATGATTTGAAAGAATATGCATTTGTTATTAAATCGACTGCGGATGTGACACACTACATATATGGATATTAGCTAACCAGATTCGACGTAGGCTAAATCTGTAGAGGATTAAGTTTGAAGTCGAGGGTGAAACTAACATCGATACTGGTCTTTGTTCTTTTTCCATCACTGATCACGTTTCACTGTTGACCTCACCGTTCTTCTCCACCCCCACCCCCCACCCCCACCCCCACCCCCACCCCCATCTCTCGCTCTCGTTCTCCACTCCCGTCCTACTCCCGTCAAATCTCTCTTCACACAGTCCTTCCATCTCAGTCGCGGTCTTTTCCATCTACCTCTGAACGCATCCGCTCTCTTCGATAGAGTTACCGCATGCACAGAATGCGAGCAACCATTGCTGATGGCAGCGTTGGTAGTGCTAGGCCTTATGCTGCGAGATTCACGACAATAAAATGAGCAGGGACTTCTCGGTCCGACAACACAAAGCATATAAGAAACGCATCAATTACATATGTCATACGTAAGGCATATAGTTGTTTCATGTGTTACGGATATACACGTTATGTATCCCTGTTTTGGAATTATTCCAAGTTGACAGATGTCCTCCTTAAGAATCACTTTGAATTTTGTTAAATGTCTTAATTTCCATTGCTAGTTGCGCGTTGTGCACTCTGATTTTATGCATTCATCACCATCAGTTTAATGCAACACAACCACTGTTGTAGCGGTCAACCTCCGACCATTACCAAAATGGTACAAGGAAGACGTTTCTGACGAACACAGGGAGCGATTGCAAGAGGTATTATGCTATGTGTCGGAATAAATTGTATATTATACAACACCAGTTGTATCATGTACACTAAACACACGTCCGCACGCACGCACACACGCACACACGCACGCACGCACTCGCACGTACTCACTCACTCACTCACTCGCACACTCACACCACCTGAAGAGCAACTATTAAATAACAGTTATAGTTAATTGCTGTGACCATGCGAACGACTGGCTAGAATAACCATTGTAAGCCACATAGCACAACACCATTTGTGTTGTTTTTACTCACGTCATAATGTAATCGATGGAAATGCACAAAACTACACAATCTATACATGCACGATTATTTTATAAGCAAGGGAAAGTTATCTATCAAGTTATCTGTATTCTATATATTTCCGTGAAGGCTGACTGCCTGTCTATGTTGTAGGTGTTTACACTGTTTCATCAGCAGCGTAAGATATGTCTCGATTGTCACCGAATCTTCTTCATGATGCACCACGTTGACAGCCATCTGAAGCTGCAACATGTAAGCTTTGCCGCTGAACATCTTCAGAGGACAGGACATACAAACGAAGACTTCAATCTGTTCCTCTATCTCTTGGCTGTCGTCTCAACTTCAGGTGCGTCTTGGCAGTTCAGCATGACACATAGTGCAGCACCGCATATAGTGCAGCATGACACATAGTGCTGTACGGCACATAATGCAGCATGACACATAGTGCAGCATAGCACACAGTGCAGCACGGCATACAGTGTTGTACGGCATATAGTATTCTACGGCACATAGTACAACATGGCATATAGTGCTCTATGGCACACAGTGCGGCACATGTTGCAACACGGCACATAGGTTCAGCATAGCACTTAGTGTAGCATGGCGCATAGTGTAGCATGGTGCATAGTGTAGCATGGCACATAGTGTAGCATGGCACATAGTGTAGCATGGCGCATAGTGCAGCATGGCGCATAGTGTAGCATGGCGCATAGTGTAGCATGACACATAGTGCAGCATGGCACATAGTGTAGTACGGCACATAGTGTAGCATGGCACATAGTGTAGTACGGCACATAGTGTAGCATAGCACATAGTGCAGCATGGCACATAGTGCAGCATGGCACATAGTGCAGTAAGGCACTCAGTGCTGTTCAGCACGGCACATAATGCTGTACAGCACATAACGCTGTACGGCACATTGTTCAACACGGCAAATGACGCTCTACGGCACGTAATGCAGCATGGCACATAGTGTTGTACAGCACAGTTCAGCACGCCACGTAGTGCAGCACGGCGCATAGTGCAGCACGGCACATAGTGCAGCATGGCACACAGTGCAGCACGGCACATAGTGCAGCACGGCACATAGTGCAGAACGGAACATAATGCTGTACAACACATAGTGCGTAAAGCCCAAAGTGGAGTGCAGCAGGCGTAATAGTACTATGGTTTAACAGTATATGGCCTATGGCGGGCAGACAGGCTTGTAATGTCTTGTGGGAGACAACTGACCCACAGTGTGTGTCGTCTGCAGGTCGGAAAGCGATGCTGTCCGTTCGTCAGAAGAAACAACACATCCGCTACACGAAGTACGTGATCAACAACACGTATGGTGAGATCGCGCGCTACTACCATAGCATACTGGCCCACCCGCCTTTTCCCAACGTTTACCCAGTACTCAATAAACTCACTGGCCTCACAGAGAACACCCTCTTGGAAGTGTTCGGCAAAATCTCGCAGAAAACAATGACGGAAGTGAAGAGCCCGTACACAACCTTGATGTGGGTGCCGGACAAAAACAACGAGTCGAGCAGGGTTAAGCACGACTTCCCCTGGGACTACACGGCCTACTGCGACATGGGACCTCGCGAGCCGTCCTTCTACCCAGAGACGGGCTATGCCTCTCAGCAACAGAAGATGACGCGAGAGCGACAAGTCCGACGACTGGAAGACGCGGCGATGCCACGCTTCAAGGAGACGCCCATCTTAGGGGATCGCAAAAAGCCGACGCCAGCCCAGGTCGAAGCGCTTCTACACAAGCCGAGGAACGTCCGGCGGAACAAGTACTCACCAGAAGACCAACAGCTCGTGGTAACTGAATATCACACATATATTACTAAATTATAATTAACTTCAAATTATCAGTCAAATGTACTGTTTCCGGGTTCAACCGATTGAATTTAATTAGTATAACGTCAAAGATAAACGTAGTTGCAGCAGTTGTGTTAGGTGAGACAACGGGCAATGTGCCACATACGGTGGCATAGCAGACCATTCTACAGAATATAATACATCTCATCAATATGCTACATAAATTGTCAGTCGTCTTGTTTCCGCCTCGGTTCCTCGTAAACTTCCGTGTAGTTCGAAGGTGACTGTCTGTATTTCTTACTGCAGGACGCGTTGAAGGAGTTGCGAGAGCAAGATGTCGAACTTGACAATGAAATAGGCATTCGCCCAAGTCCAACCATGAAACGAAGTTTGTGTAAGTTAGACTGGTAATGCATGCTACTCGCATTGGAAACTGTTATTATATGTGTTGTTTTGGCAAAGCTTTGACCAATTATTAGTATATATGTATAATAATTGTACGTGCATAGTAACAATGATTATCACGTATAAATCACTAAATAGATTAATCACGTGACCCCTGGGAGACCTTCTAATTTTAAGACCAATTCGACTTTTATGGGAAGCATTAGGCAAGGCTACAATTTACTAAGCGAAGACTATTCACAAACGCGCGCGTACACACGCACGCAAGCACGCACACACAGCACTGTCTCTAGACGGGCAGGCCTACTACACAACATGATTAACTAGCCGTTATTACCTCCAACTGATTCGAAATAATGTTGAACATTAAATAAAATGGATGTTAAAAAAAGTTGTTTTACCTGTCCAAAATTAGAAAGGTATATGAAGCAAGATCTAAATTACGAAGGTAGCGTTAACTCTGTGTTTGTTTGTTCGTTGCAGTGTTTGGAGAAGGCCACCCAATGAGCGCGGCCATGAAGCCATCGACGAACAAACTTATAGAGAAACCTCACAATTTCACTATGGAACAGCGCAAAGAAAGTAAGTGTGAATTGAGCGATATTGCATTTTGAGGCATAATTGAAGGGGTGTATGAAATACGCCTGAGGCCCACATTACATCAAAAACTTAGTTTCATAATCTCGAACATTGAAGGCTGCACATCGTTATATTCGAGTTGCAAAGGTAGAAATACACAGAAATACGTTGTTCGGCCGGTTGACACAACGATACGACTCGACCACTGCACTGACTGGGGCTGGTTCGCAGGGGTTTTGCGCTTTGTATGAAAGACGCGTGGCCTGGTGAGACGATGTGCCTGTGCTACTTCACTGCCGGGCTGCAACCATTGCGATGACACTATTACAATAAGACTGTGTCCAGCAACTACTCACATGTTGCCCCCGATGTTTCTTGTGTTGTTGGTGTTTCTACATGCTTTAACCACACAACTTCCCATGCATGTGCTATCTACACAACCGAGAAGTTACTGTGGGATATATTACAGTGAGTTCTGTGTCTTGTGTAAATGTGTCACAAGAACACGTCACGTATTGTACGTGACCTTGTCCATCTATTTAGTTGTGAAAAGCCACTTGGTGAATGGGAATGTCCTACGCTGGCGAAACCGCAGAATTCCGCATCATGACGTGCCCATGCCTCGCCCCAAAATCCGTGACAAACTCCAGAAACAGCCATATACTTTCGACTACCACTCCTACATCCGGAACCAGGTAGGCACACGTACACATCAAGCTGTACTGACAACGATGGCTACAAAAATTGTATGAGATATCTTCAAAGCATTGAAAATGGCACACACCTTGTTAATGGCGTTGGCCTACATGTGTGAAAACAAGTCCCACTAAGGCAATGGATTTTGGTAATTTATAAAAACATTTCAGTGTGAAAAATAGCTAGACAAGAATTTAAAAATAGGGACTGGGCATTATTCAATAGCTTGACACAAAGATTGAGAGCCTCTTTGTTTTTATTTCATTCGTTTATGAGGCCATCAGTTGTCTCCTAGTTATGTCAACAGCAACTCGACCATGTAGCCGACCACTGATGCTTGTTGCCGTCTGCTGCAGTCGAAAAAGGCAGTGGACAAATACCACTTCGAGATGCAGAAGAACGTTGTACGGCGGGCGTGGAAGCACTGGTACAAGCTACACACAAACCACTTCTACTCGCCGCTGCTCAAACAGACCTTCAAGCAGTGCTTCGCCACCTACTCCCCGTGCGTCGTCGGTCAGGCGCATGTGCGCGGCATCTGGCTGAAGGAGCCGACCAGCATGCAGCGCCACGATGCCAAAGTTCGCATCACCAACGATCCGACTTTGATCCTCAGCAAGCCACTGAGAGTGCCTAAGTCACGCCCGTCCACGGCGTGTCCTTCCTACCGTCCGACAAGTCCCATCACGGGGCTGGCGAACCAGTGTCGAGTTAACGTCAGCTCTAGCCCAATGGGATGACATCCAGTAGGGGTTTGCTGGAGAGGTATTGT
Source organism: Lamellibrachia satsuma (assembly GCA_033239005.1). NCBI lineage: Eukaryota > Metazoa > Annelida > Polychaeta > Sabellida > Siboglinidae > Lamellibrachia > Lamellibrachia satsuma. The sequence goes on from BSQZ01000007.1 coordinate 3,245,995, forward strand.
GACATGACAGAAGGCCATGCTCTCTAAAGGATGACGTTTTTAATTAGCTAAATTTGTCAAATTAATTTGTTGGTTTATTTTGTATTGTCTTCCAGATTTTCTTTGATCAGTTTGCTAAACTTGATGCTAGCAGTGTCAGAACAATATTGATTACAATTCGCATGCTTGTGAAACTTCATGGTAACTTGAGTGAAATAAATTGTTAAAGAAGCTCATTACTGCTCAGATATGGGGCCGATGTACTCGGTTCTCAAGTACATTTTTTAAATACTCGTACTCGTGAAAATTATGAATACTCATGCTCAATGTAGTCAGATTTTTTGAGTACATCCGAGTACTTTTTTAATATGATGCTGTGATGATTTTATTCTAAAATTAAGTTAACATACTTGTCTAATGGTTATTTTTTTTACTATAATAAATTATTAGTGTTAGATTATGCACCTGATGTACTATTTTATATTACTGCTTAATAAGCCTCACATTGTGTACTATGCAGAGTAAACCTACATTTACACTGTCTGATTTGTAAATCCAGTTGCCCAACATGTTCTTGGTGTTTTGTAGTGAGCAGATCATGGCTCTCTACAGTCTACAAATCAGAAGGTGGTCAGATGACGAGTGCAATTAACAGTCAGGTGCTAACAAAACAAATCTAGGGTCTGAGAGAGCAGAGATAAGAGAAGTGCTAAATAAAAAAGTAGTCCCCGAGGTTTCATGTGAGAAATGTTTTGCTAACCTCCTGCAAATTGCTTTATTTTATGTTTATTAGGTGTAATTTGAAATAGGGAAAATAAATGAGGACGACAATGAGCATACTAGTTTCAATGCTTGGTCTTGACATTCCAGGTTTTACCTTACACTTAATGCTCTGTAATTATGTTACTTGTTCATGAAATAAAGAGGTTTTTACATTTTTCCTCATAAACAAGTCTGATCAAGTGCCTTTGCATAATCAATTGTTCCTGAATTATATAAATTAATGACAAAAAATTATTTTAAAAATATGCTATTATTCATAATATACTTATCATACAATTTGAACTCATACTAAGCTTTTAGTAATGTACTCGGTACTCGTACTCAACCATCACCAATGTACTCGTACTCAACCATCACCAATGTACTCGTACTCAACCATCACCAATGTACTCGTACTCAACCATCACCAATGTACTCGTACTCAACCATCACCAATGTACTCGTACTCAACCATCACCAATGTACTCGTACTCAACCATCACCAATGTACTCGTACTCAACCATCACCAATGTACTCGTATTCATGAAAATGTACTCGGACCCAGGTCTGTTATTATCAATTAATCTCTCTTACTTCTGAACATTTAAGTAGCATATTGAATATTTATATACATGAATGTACATCATCCTGCCTGTAACACACAATAAAGGTCAACAAAACTGGAACCATCTTTGTTGTTCTTTTAATGTGCTGTGATGTCTGCAATGATTGCTCAACATATTTAACTTTGATGTCTGCAATGATTGCTCAACATATTTAACTTTGATGTCTGCAATGATTGGTCAACATATTTAACTTTGATGTCTGCAATGACTGGTCAACATATTTAACTTTGATGTCTGCAATGATTGGTCAACATATTTAACTTTGATGTCTGCAATGATTGGTCAACATATTTAACTTTGATGTCTGCAATGATTGGTCAACACATTTAACTTTGATGTCTGCAATGATTGGTCAACATATTTAACTTTGATGTCTGCAATGATTGGTCAACATATTTAACTTTGATGTCTGCAATGATTGGTCAACACATTTAACTTTGATGTCTGCAATGATTGGTCAACACATTTAACTTTGATGTCTGCAATGATTGGTCAACATATTTAACTTTGATGTCTGCAATGATTGGTCAACACATTTAACTTTGATGTCTGCAATGTTTGGTCAACACATTTAACTTTGATGTATGCAATGATTGGTCAACAAATTTAACTTTGATGTATGCAATGATTGGTCAACACATTTAACTTTGATGTCTGCAATGATTGGTCAACATATTTAACTTTGATGTCTGCAATGATTGGTCAACACATTTAACTTTGATGTCTGCAATGTTTGGTCAACACATTTAACTTTGATGTATGCAATGATTGGTCAACAAATTTAACTTTGATGTCTGCAATGATTGGTCAACAGATTTAACTTTGATGCCTGCAATGATTGGTCAACACATTTAACTTTGATGTCTGCAATGACTGGTCAACACATTTAACTTTGATGCCTGCAATGATTGGTCGACACATTTAACTTTGATGTCTGCAATGACTGGTCAACACATTTAACTTTGATGTCTGCAATGATTGGTCGACACATTTAACTTTGATGTCTGCAATGACTGGTCAACACATTTAACTTTGATGTCTACAATGATTGGTCGACACATTTAACTTTGATGTCTGCAATGACTGGTCAACACATTTAACTTTGATGTCTGCAAAGGGTGGTCGACACATTTAACTTTGATGTCTGCAATGATTGGTCAACACATTTAACTTTGATGTCTTCAATGATTGGTCAACACATTTAACTTTGATGTCTGCAATGATTGGCCAACACATTTAACTTTGATGTCTGCAATGACTGGTCAACACATTTAACTTTGATGTCTGCAATGACTGGTCAATACATTTAACTTTGATGTCTGCAATGACTGGTCAACACATTTAACTTTGATGTCTGCAATGATTGGTCGACACATTTAACTTTGATGTCTGCAATGACTGGTCGACACATTTAACTTTGATGTCTGCAATGACTGGTCAACACATTTAACTTTGATGTCTGCAATGACTGGTCAACACATTTAACTTTGATGTCTGCAATGACTGGTCAACACATTTAACTTTGATGTCTGCAATGACTGGTCAACACATTTAAATTTGATGTCTGCAATGACTGGTCAACACATTTAACTTTGATGTCTGCAATGACTGGTCAACACATTTAACTTTGATGTCTGCAATGACTGGTCAACACATTTAACTTTGATGTCTGCAATGACTGGTCAACACATTTAACTGGGTTCATCAATATGAGTTGCATCCCACCAGAAAAACATTCTTATGCAACACAAATCACTGCAGACATAAGTTTTATTAATGTATTAAGGCAAGTTAATATTTACAGTTCTTTCCATGCAACATAATGTGCTGCTTCCAACAATGTAGCGGTATCAGCAGCTAGAACGTTCTCAAATGAAAGCGAACACAGCTGCAGCATAAATGGCCATCTCACAACATCACCCCTAGTGGCATTATTTATCGCTTCTCTATTACAACTGTGTCATATCACATCCCATAATGACAGCAGGTCACAGGATATTAATTAACACTCTTTGTGGTCAGAGTGCTATATATTACCATACATAAAAGTTGACTACGTTTGCAAGTACATGATCATGGTGTGTCGTCATGCAATTGCAATATTTATTGATTCAGTTTACAATAAACACGATATATGAATGCAAGGTTAAGAATCCTATGATAATCATTTTGGACAAAATACTACCTAAATGTAAATGTTGGAAATGCAAATGATTATGATAAGTATTTAGTTGGAATAAAATAATTATATGTGTAGTGTTGCTGCATGTAGGATGTTTTTAGGAAAGTAACATTATTGGGGAGAACTGTGTGAACAAATCATGTTGATACAAACTGTGTAAATGCAATAGCAGGTGAACCAGTACAATTACTATATGGGACAAATGGTACTTGAGATAGTGAGAAGAGGATTTGCTTCTTGACATTTTGCAAATCGTTTTAATGTGACTATTATTTAATTCCATGTGTAGAAACAGAACTTTACCCTCAACAAACAACTTGTAGTTGAGTGGTCTCTGGTACAGTTTGCAAACGCTTAATTCCATCACTTATCTAATATCAACAGAACTGCACGGAACCAGTTTCAACACAACAACAAATACTTAAGACACACTGATACGCCAAACTTAAGACACACTGATATGCCAAACAGGGAGGTTAAGTTCAATCTCCACGCGGGACACTTTGGCCCGAATGCTGTATGTCAGTGACAGTGTGACAGTTCATGTAAACACCTTGGCTGATTAGGGGTGCTGTTGTCATCAGTTCTGCTAAGAACTAATTAATGTAAACACCTTGATTATTGGTTCTGTGGGCCATCAGCATTCTCTTCAGTGTTCCCTGAAAACGACAAGAGTTGACCATTCAGACTGGTACAAACTGTAGAAGGTAGAAGCCACGTGGAACTAGCTGTGAATGTCCTGGGCTGCATCTCGTTGACCAGTCCATCGACATACATGGCAAGATAAAACCTATAAAATTTATCTTGATGATTGTACAATGATGGCAAGTTACTAGTAGATCATACAGCATTCATGAGAACTACACATAGAATGTGATACCTTCTCCTGTGCTGCTGGCTTGTGGTCCTGAGACCTACGTATAGCACTATGTAGTGTATGCGACATGACAAATTATATAAATGATCTCTATTGAATTTGGCATCACATACGTTTATCCACTGCTAAAACAATAATAAGCTGCCTTGACTGTAGCAATTCACTGCTAAACAACACATTTAAAAGAGACTTATCTAAACTCCAAACATGTGCAAAATTGCGTCTCATTTCTCACCATCACTGCCACTACCTAAACAGATACACTGGCTTCTGGTAACCTTGGCTGTCCTTTGCTCTGATAACTTCTGCACGTCGACGTTCATAATGTTAGACTTAACAATTTGGTTAGTGAAGATTTAGATGCTATAGAAAGGTTTATTGTTACTTACCTTCTCCTGTGTTGCTGGACTGCATCTGTTGTCTCAGTTGTTCCACCAGTTCTGGGTTTGTCTGTTGCATCTGCTGGGCCAACTGTTGGCCTCTACAACATTCACGTCATACACAGTATTGTCTTCTGTGTCTCAGTCATACGTGCTACTCATTAGCAAACAACATGTACATGTCATAAGATGCAGGAGTGAAATAGTGTTCAGCCTTCCACAATATAAATACACGACTCAGTACACAGACTGTGAGATAACAATCAATTCTGACTGTTACTGCTCTCATTTCAATATTCATAATGCACTATTAATCTCATAGGTAGAAAACTGGTATATCAGGAATGAGGGCTATTTGATCAAAATGTCCAGTCTGTCGCAAAACTTATTAAACTCAGCTTTCAGATCTCAACGGATCTGCAAACTACCAACACAACAGCCCAAAACTTGGAACTACTACAATGAAACCACAGCTAATGTCAACTGTGTTGATCAGTGTGTTATTAGAGAGCCAAACTTACACCTGTAGTAAGTTATCAAGCCCCATGGGTGGGCCTGTCGGGGGTGCTGCATCTCCTGTCCCTGCTGCACCACTCCCCCCTCCAGCGCCACCCCCGGACATCATCGCAGCCATCCTACAACACCCCAGCAACCTGCGTAACAAAGGCTGACAACCCGTGTAACCAAGGCCGACAACCCGTGTAACCAAGGCTGACAACCCATATAACCAAGCCTGACAACCCGTGTAACCAAGGCTGATCAACCACGTAACCAAGGCTGACAACCCGTGTAACCAAAGCTGATCAACCACGTAACAAAGGATGAGCACCAACACTTAAACAATTTAGGTGGTGCCAGTTTGGACTGATCTGATCGTTAGGAAACTTTCATATATTCCTGGTACAAAATAATCAGAGAATTGAAGCAGGACATTTAGATGAGCCTGTTGGTCTGCTGGATGTGTTGTAGAGAAACGAAGGTGCAGCAGGTGGCAGCTTTATCTTAATCGAACAATTAGACAAGACATTGATGATTACATCATCCAACATAACACCAACTTGAACATCTTTAGTATTATTAGAACATTAAAATCATCATATAGACAGGAAATGTGAGATTAGAAGATAATCAAGCTGAAGTTCTGTGCATCTGTGTAATAACCTCAAAATGCACTTGGACTTAACTTATTAGTTATCTAGTTAATAAATATACAGATGTCATGATTTATTCTGGTATCTTGACATATTCCATGTAATAACGATGTGTAAGACATGAGAGATACGAACTGACACAGTAAAGCATATGATAAAAACAAAACTACTAAGGGTGACATGACAACTACTTACATTTGCTGCATTTGTGGATTTGACATCATTGAGGTCGCCTACAACACAACCACATTAGTCGTTTACTTGCTCACATGTTCAACATTCTGGATGTCTATATTACACCTATAAATGTTGTTAACTATTAGTCTTATTCATTAAATGAGTGTAGCAAACTTGACCCAACATTTAAAAGATACAAGTATTTTAATAAACTCCAGGCCTTCACAATACATTATTTGTTATAGGAGCACCTTCAAATTTGTGGGTGAAAGATCACAAAGGTATTTATTATAAAACAATAACAAAGTTCTAAACAACGAAGACATTGAAATGTTGGATTTATTTACATAAGCAGGTCTCTATCAGAATCCTCCAAATTTTGTCAAATGCTATTGCACTGTGTTTGGTTGCAATGTTATACAATACCGACCATAATCCTTGTGTTTGTTTAATTAAGCCAGGAAGTCCAGTAAGCCCATAATGAAAGGGTCATTTATCAGTTAGCCATAAATTGCCTTTATGCAAAATAACAACACAAATCCAGCGTAGATTGAAATAGGCCAAGGAATGACATTTAGATTTATTAATTAAGTAGCAGGAAATTAGGCAAGCATACACCATCAAAATAAGATACATCAAATAATCTGAGCAAGCATGCGGGCCCCCAAAAGGTAATTAGTAAATCATGCCTATCACCTACCCATTACCAGTACTATCTGTACCACTACTGTCTTATATACAATTCACATGGTATCGGTGGGGGTCACTCCACCACACAATGTATAAAGGAGTTACGTATCTAGACATTAGTCAACCAATAACTACTAACACATGAGACCGAGAGGTAGGGCCAAACAGCCACACAAATGTACTCGTAAAAAAAAGTACCTGCACTAAAAACTCTGTGTACACTACTGAAAACTCAGTGGCAGTGGAGGGAAAAGCGTTAATGCAAAACCTTGTGTACTGAACTATAATAGGGAAAACATAAAAAAATTCAAAAACTTTGTGAATTACCTCTGTCTTCAGTGTTTACGGTCCCAGGGAGGAGGGCGGGAGCGAAAATACCTGATAAGATTGACTAACAATAAACTGAACAACAAAACTGATCCTGCAATAACATCAACAAATTCAGCAATAACGATTAACCAGTAACAGCAGAAATTCAGATATATTTGCAGTGCAAAGGTCTCACAACGACACAAGCTAACTTGGAAATCAAGTGAGGCTGGATCTAGGTCACGTGGCTGCTTATATAGCCCAGTATATCCCTAAGTGTGAGCGAGTAATTAGACTAATACTCTCGCGACCACCTTTATTGCTCTCACAAGTAACAGTGCTAAGTACTGCTGAGTTTTCTTCTGAACAAGTTTGGTGGTTCAAGTCAGACAGCCTGCACCAGCATTGTCTGGTGCCAATTTGTAGGGTGATTAAAGTATAAAGGGGATATTGAGCCCTGGACATTGGCAGGTGCTAATCCACCCTCTCAGCAAACATTAGTTGTGGACTTGTGGTCACTGCCAGCCACAATATGCCTAACAATGCTCATTGATTCATATAATATTATATATTTAATGGTTATATTTCTTTAGCAAGCTCGACAAATGTGAGCAATATTCAAGGCGAGCAAACATCAGAATACAAGGCATCTCCGAAACTGAACAGGGGGAGGACACTGATACAAAAGTGTTAGAGATCTTCAATAAAAAAATGGATTTGATTCTCCCAATTGAACGCAATCAAATCGAACGAAGCCATTGATTGGGCCCCAAAAAGGACAAACAGGGCCAACCCGTCACACGAACCCTGATCGTTCACTTTAGGAGAAAGTAAGGGACGCCATCTACAGAGCCAGATTCAAGTTAAAGCAAAATAACGTGGCGAACAAGGAGTCCAATCTTCATAAATGAAGACTTAACAGTGATTCGGGCTTCATTGGTACAGGAAACCAGAAAATTTAAGAAACTGAACAAAATAAATTACTGTTGGACAGCCGACGGCAAGGTCCTTGTAAAGGAATGTGACAATAAGATCACTTTGAACTCATCTGCGAAAGAATGTGAGTATTCTAACCCAACAAGAGTATTCTTTATGATATATATATTTTATGTTTCTATTATGCTTTTGTCCCCTAAACTAATTATTATTATCACAGTATCATGTGGGTTTCTTTCAACAAACAATTTAGTATTTGCTACTGTGAGTATCATTGATCAGTGTGAGTATTTTGCATTTATTAATGTAAATATTACTGATCATTGATAGCATATATCTGTACATTATGTTTTTGTTTCTTTAGTACATTACCCAACAAGAATATTATATGGGTTTCTAAATCCACAAACAAGTGAATATTTATAATTGTTAGTATTACTTCTGAAAGTGAACATTTTGTACTAAGCCTACTGTTTATTTTGTTTATTCTACTACACAAAGTATGACTTATAAATGCGAGTATTATTTTTGAACAATAAGAATATTGTGCATTATTATTAGGTTTTTTTTTGTATTCTTTAGTATATTAAACAACAGATTATTATGTGGGTTTCTTCCAACAAACAACTTATTAATTACTAATGTGAATATTATTGATTAGTGTGAGTATTTGGTGTTACTAATGCGAGTACTATTGATCAATGAGAGTATTGTGCATTATATTTTTGATTCTTTGTTATATTACCCAACAAGAGTATTATGTGGGTTTCTCTAAACAAAAAACAAAACAAAAACAAGTTACTGTGCTATATCTCTCTCGCAATTAACTTTGCGTCAACTACATGATTGTGTTATACGCAATGTGTGTTTACATTATACTATTGTTTACTTGATTTATCATGTTTATTACCTCTTCTTCAAGAGAGCCATTTTGATGCAAACCACTGATTTTTTAGTGTTCTTGTTAATCCTAAACATCAAACTATTTATCATTACTTGTGAATATTCATCTGTTCAAATAGTATGTTTACATTGTATATTACGTTATACTTTCACATTGTAATAATATTCATGTAACCTTTTTTGAACGTTTAGTCAGTTTTGACCTGTCTATGAACTGGGAAAGTTTGATTACTGTGATGTACCTTAAAATATCTGTAAATGGCTGACAATATCAATATTAGCCGGATCCAAGCAATAAAAAATTATGACCTCAAAAAAACTACAATGAAGCTAAATACTATGAAGATGATACATATAATGATTCTCCCTTTTCACTTAATACAAATGATTGCAAATAGTTTTCTTCAGTCGAGTTCTCTAAAACATTTAAACCTGGAAATTGGCATAACAGAAGTTTTTCAAATTAAAAATGTCCTACGTTATAAAATAAATGGGTATCACAATTTACTATTCAATACAAGACCAGATATAGATGATGGGCTTGGTGGAGTTGGGCTATATATCAGTGAAACATTTACCTATTCCATGCATGTAGATTTGTCAATATTTATCCCTCATGTATTTGAGTCTATATTTTTGAAGTTCAAACTTATAAATGTAAACCTATAATTGTGGGTGTAATCTATCGTCCCAACTCTCATCCGCGTGCAGATCTTGATCTATTTATGAGTACAATATTAGATATCCAGGACAAAATCTCATATGAAAATAAAATAGCTTATTGATGGGGGATTATAACATAAACTTACTAAACTTTGTTACTCATAAAAAACCAATGATTTCATAGACAGTGTAATAGCACAAGGATTCATTCCACATAACCAAAAATCAACAAGGATAACATCCGTTTCAGCAACTATTATAGACCACATATATTCTAATCATATCCACCCTACCTATGAATCTGTGATTATTGCTGACCATTTTGGAATATATCATTTAATATATGGTACACCTCCTAGGTAAAAATAGTATACAAACAAATACGCTAGTTAAACATATCCAACATTTTAAAATTTAGGAATCTATTGGCTAGGGCTGATTACTCCTCTGTATTATCTACTACTGATGCAAATGAAACATATGACAACTTTATGTTAATATATAAATCACTTTATGACATATCTTGCCCAGCAAAAACTATCAGAGTAAATGAAAAATATATTAAAAGAGAGTCCATGGTAACATCTGGCATACAGACTTCATCAATAAACATAGAAAAATTACTCAGAAAAAGGTAAATAAGCCAAACCCAGAGTTAGAGAAGGCTTATTGTACTCTTTAATAAGATTAAAAGAGCAGCAAAAACTAAGTATTATACTGAAATATTAGAAGAGTGTAAATACAGCATCAAAGAAACATGGACCATACTGAGACAGGCAATATTTAAACAAAAAGAATGTTTCAAACTACGTCAAACTTTCATTGTTAAAAGGGAAGAAATATCAAATTCAACTTTTATTGCTGAAGAATCTAATAATTTTTTTGCTGAAATAGGTAAATCAGTAAGTGATTCAGTACCTTCTCATATAGACTCATTCCACACACACTTAAAAAATAACTATCCTGACAATTTTTTCATGCAACCTACTGATGTATATGAAATTAAAAGTTAGTGCAAAAACTAAATGCAGTGAGGATTTTGACAGTTTATCTACAAAACTAGTACAACAGACCATAGAGGAAATAGCAATCCCACTCGAGTATACAATAAATCAACTCTTCGTTACAGGTGTTGTACCTGATAATTTAAAAATTGCCAAAATAATTCCGGTTTTTAAAGCAGGAAATAGCGTAATCTTTAATAACTACAGATCAATAAGTATTTTACCCACATTTATAAAATAATGGAAAAGATTGTGTGCAACTGATTAGTAATTTAGTAATTTGTGATTTAGCAATTTGTTCGAAACATTCCACTGTATACCCAATATTGCATTTACTTACAGACATTGCAAATGCGAATGACAAAATTACCAAAGATATTACATTGGCTGTGTTCCTCGACTTATCAAAAGCATTTGATACAATTAATCATGACATTTTGCTATATAAATTATTATAACATATGGAATACCTCAAGGATCCATATTAGGACCTGTGCTTTTTCTAATCTATATTAATGACATAATAAATTCTACTTCTCTAAACTTATTATCCTTTGCTGATGATACCACTGTTTACTAATCAGGTTCCGATATTGATAATCTAACTAAAAATGTAAATCAAGAATGAAAACAAATATAAAGCATTTAACATGGAAAGAACATATAAATATAATCATCTCCAAAATAGCTAGAGCCATTTTTACAATTAATAGAGTGAAGCATGTTATACCACATAAAGCATTAAAATCATTATACTATACTTTAATTCACAGTCTCATATATGGTATACAAGCATGGGGCAATGGAAACACAAGGAAGTTAGAAATTTTACAAAAATGCACTCATAGAATAATTAACAACAAAGGATATAGGAGTCATACTGATCCTATATTTAAGTCTGAAAAAATATTGAAAGTCTCAGATGTATATAACCTACAGGTCTCACTATTTATGTATGACTTTCACCATGATTTATTAACCAAATCATAAAAAACTTGACAATACAACATTCTTGTAAAAGAGAGACAGTAGTATAAGTTGCCTAAACATAATTTTACAAGAATTTGGAACAATATAGACGATAAAATAAGAAATGTTAAGCACAGATGAAAGCACATATTGCGTGATCAATACTTAGACACATATCTTCATCAAGTGGAATGTTTAAACCCTAGGTGCTCAGAATGTAATTAAATTTATGAAACTATAAGCCATTTTCCTTTTTAAAATCCTTTTACTGCTTTTGCTTTTTTCTCTCTTCAAATTCTGTTTTATTAAACCAAAGTCAAATGATGTTTGGATCCATGCATTTCTACTCATTTACATATATTTCAATGGTACAAACTTTTCTGTTTGTTGCTATGTGTCACCAGCAGCAGTGAAGGATTACATATAATTAATATTCTGGTTAAATACCTAATGTAATCTAATTAGTGTCTAACACTGGTTCTTATATTTGTATTTACTGTACATATGTAACTATGGTAAAATATAGTCTTTGGCCCAGTGTCTACCTAGATGACTGCTGAAATAGTACAGTGATAGGCTGGTGATGACTTTTTTTGGTTGTGATGTAATAATACAGTAATGATAGTTTAAACGGTGTCGTTGGAAGACGGCTTTAAGCCAAGCGACAGCCATACAACGTAACATACTGAAAGTATTCAGATATATTGTATAATTGTATTTTTATATATATTATGTTGTAAGAATAAAGTTACTTACTTTATTTCTTTTCTCTTGTTATATTGTGCTATAAAATGTATTTTGAAAATTATTTTCAATTTAAATACATTTTAACTCATATTTGAATGTATACCCTGTACATCTGCATCTGAATGCAGATCGCACCTTTGAATGGAATGCACCCCCAGTTTGGCCCAAAACATAGAGGTTTTTTTTTACAGTTTTCTTCATAAAAAATCTGATCAAATTATTAAAATTATTATTATTGAATTATATAAATTAATTCATGTTTATTTTTAAAATACGTTATTATTACTATATAGAGTTACTATAATATCATACATACAAGATATACTTGTACTCGTGGAAATGCACTCATACTCAGCTTTGAGCAGTGTACTCATATTCGTACTCAGCCATCACCAATGTACTCGAACTTTACTCATGAAAAATTACTCGGCCCTAGGTCTAATACAATAATTACATCATTTTGATGCAATATGTTCTTTAAAATCTTATTTTTGGTTATTCAGTCAACAGTATTGTTCAAAACGGATTAGAAATTTTGCAATGTTGGTGTTCAGTATCATTCATCTTGCTACAATTTTGCATCGCAAAATATATAAACAACCTTAGAATGGTTTCGAGTGAACCTACCATGTTCATAAGTGTTGGATTATTAAGCAGAGATCCTATATCCATGCCACCCAGGTTCATACCTCCACCGAGCGCACCCGGTCCAGCATCGGGATCACCCTGCAACAGATACAGCAACAGGGCAACTCATTCTCTCGTGTCAGTACACCCCACCACTGCAACACACAGGTTCTCGTCCAGGAGTTGAAGGCTGCCAGGTAGTCTGGACTGCCACGTAGTCTGGACTGCAAGGCTCTGGTAGGAGAGGGCATTCTAGGAGATGTTGCACTGTTTGAAGACCATCTCCACAGTCACATTTGAAAACCATACTTTTAACTTTTATTGTTAAATTGGACAATTTTCAAAAGTGCAAATAGCCTTGTTATAGTATATAGCCTTGTTATAGTATATAGCCTTGTTATAGTATATAGAGGCAGAGTCACTTATCCCTTTTTTGCTGAATTCTGACTATAATAATTTAATAGTTTGTCCGATGATATCATGAAAACTAAATAACACAAATGACAAGTTTGTCATAGTGGATACTAGATAGGTTTGTGTTTAGTGAAATATTTCAAAAACAAGACGAGTGAAAACGTGAATTGTGGAAGCAGCATTAAATCTAAACTAACATGCATTAGGACAGAACTGTCTGATACAAACATAAAAGTTTCATTATATAGCAAGACATTTTCAAAATATACAATAGCCTAGTTTGAGTACCGCTACCCTTAGGGAAATGTGTAACAACAGTTGCAAGAGTTTGTACAGTTCCTCCCCCCTCAGTGAAACATAAAAGAAACACAAGATTTCACGTACTGTTTCCCTGAGTTGCTGTTCGGCCAACTCAAGGTTGTTCTTGTAACTGTCGTTGCTCGGGTCCAGTTCGAGGGCCTTCATATAGCAGTGTATGGCTTCTCGGTGCTGATTCAATGCTGTGTGTGCCAGACTGAACACAAAACAATGTCATCTAACAACTGATTCAATGCTGTGTGTGTCAGACTGAACACAAAACAATGTCTTCTAACAACTGATTCAATGCTTTGTGCGTCAGACTGAACACAAAACAATGTCATCTAACAACTGATTCAATGCTGTGTGTGTCAGACTGAACACAAAACAATGTCATCTAACAACTGATTCAACGCTGTGTGTGTCGCCAGAGAGCTAAGGAGGGCGAGAGGTATTAAAGTTGTCAACAGATGGATGGATACGCCAGAGAGCTAAGGAGGGCGAGTGGTATTAAAGTTGTCAACATATAGACGGATACGCCAGAGAGCTAAGGAGAGCGAGCGGTATTAAAGTTGTCAACAGATGGATGGATACGCCAGAGAGCTAAGGAGGGCGAGAGGTATTAAAGTTGTCAACAGATGGATGGATACGCCAGAGAGCTAAGGAGAGCGAGCGGTATTAAAGTTGTCAACAGATGTACGGATACGCCAGAGAGCTAAGGAGGGCGAGAGGTATTAAAGTTGTCAACAGATGGATGGATACGCCAGAGAGCTAAGGAGAGCGAGCGGTATTAAAGTTGTCAACAGATGTACGGATACGCCAGAGAGCTAAGGAGGGCGAGAGGTATTAAAGTTGTCAACAGATGGATGGATACGCCAGAGAGCTAAGGAGAGCGAGCGGTATTAAAGTTGTCAACAGATGTACGGATACGCCAGAGAGCTAAGGAGGGCGAGAGGTATTACAGTTGTCAACAGATGGATGGATACGCCAGAGAGCTAAGGAGAGCGAGAGGTATTACAGTTGTCAACAGATGGATGGATACGCCAGAGAGCTAATGAGAGCGAGAGGTATTAAAGTTGTCAACAGATGGATGGATACGCCAGAGAGCTAAGGAGAGCGAGCGGTATTAAAGTTGTCAACAGATGGATGGATACGCTAGAGAGCTAAGGAGAGCGAGCGTTATTAAAGTTGTCAACAGATGGATGGATACGCGAGAGAGCTAAGGAGGGCGAGCGTTATTAAAGTTGTCAACAGATGGATGGATACGCGAGAGAGCTAAGGAGGGCGAGAGGTATTAAAGTTGTCAACAGATGGATGGATACGCCAGAGAGCTAAGGAGGGCGAGTGGTATTAAAGTTGTCAACAGATGGATGGATACGCCAGAGAGCTAAGGAGGGCGAGTGGTATTACAGTTGTCAACAGATGGATGGATAAGCCAGAGAGCTAAGGAGAGCGAGAGGTATTAAAGTTGTCAACAGATGGATGGATACGCCAGAGAGCTAAGGAGGGCGAGAGGTATTAAAGTTGTCAACAGATGGATGGATACGCAAGAGAGCTAAGGAGGGCGAGTGGTATTAAAGTTGTCAACAGATGGATGGATACGCCAGAGAGCTAAGGAGGGCGAGAGGTATTACAGTTGTCAACAGATGGATGAATACGCCAGAGAGCTAAGGAGAGCGAGAGGTATTACAGTTGTCAACAGATGGATGAATACGCCAGAGAGCTAAGGAGAGCGAGAGGTATTAAAGTTGTCAACAGATGGATGGATATGCCAGAGAGCTAAGGAAAGCGAGCGGTATTAAAGTTGTCAACAGATGGATGGATACGCCAGAGAGCTAAGGAGGGCGAGCGGTATTAAAGTTGTCAACAGATGGATGGATACGCCAGAGAGCTAAGGAGAGCGAGCGGTATCAAAGTTGTCAACAGATGGATGGATACGCCAGAGAGCTAAGGAGAGCGAGCGGTATTAAAGTTGTCAACAGATGGATGGATACGCCAGAGAGCTAAGGAGGGCGAGAGGTATTACAGTTGTCAACAGATGGATGGATACGCCAGAGAGCTAAGGAGGGCGAGTGGTATTAAAGTTGTCAACAGATAGATGGATACGCCAGAGAGCTAAGGAGAGCGAGAGGTATTAAAGTTGTCAATAGATGGATGGATACGCCAGAGAGCTAAGGAGGGCGAGCGGTATTAAAGTTGTCAACAGATGGATTGGATACGCCAGAGAGCTAAGGAGGGCGAGCGGTATTAAAGTTGTCAACAGATGGATGGATACGCCAGAGAGCTAAGGAGGGCGAGCATGGCTGTCTTCTCCATACTGTCTGTGCTACTTTCTAAGAACTATCAACTGAAATTAAAGACCTTTTTCTTAAAAATATGCAGTTTATTTTTCTTGGACAACATCAGAAGATATGGAGACTGACCCCTTGCGGCCGTATGCCTTGCTGTAGTTGGGGTCAATGCGTAGAGCCATCAGACAGTCGTCAATCGCTTGCTCTTGCTTGTTCATCTTGCTGTAGGCAGCAGCTCTGTCAGACAACACAGTACATTACTTTGTAATACAAAGAAATGGGCAGAAAAAAATTGTGGTCTTATATGGAGTGCACAAGTAAAAATAAAAAATCATAAAAACCATTTTTTGTAGCCCTATTACTATGCTATATTATATACATTCTAGGTCCTTATAAGCTTTATTACAGATTTCGGTGATTTCGGGTTCCGATATTGGAAGTTTGGAACTAAAGGCCAATCCAATATCGGCAGTGGAATGAAAATTGGAAAGGCTTTGTGTGGAACTGGAATTGCTTACTGCAATAAACAGTTTTTCAATTCCACAGCCACTGATTTTTTTTATTTTGGTTGTGCAAAACCCCTATGAAATTAGTCACATCATGGCACATATTCATTTGTATTGAGAAAAACCAGAAATTTGTCACAAGAATAGTAACTCCCTTTTGATTGATGAAAAACAATAAAACAGGCAAACTTAGTATGCTAATTGTGGCTTTAGTCAAATCAGAATCGTACTGATGGAAATTGCCACATGGTTGGTGGAATCTGATTAAGTGTGTTGGAACTGGAATCGCTTACACAGGATCAAACCCAGGTCTGACTCAATTATTTCGAGACTATGAAGAACTGTACACATACCTAGCTTTAGTAGTTATATGCATGTTCTACATGAACAGAACACATAACAAAACAGAAACATTATATATTCACCAAATTAATTTTTATTTAGCAAGATTGTGGATATGTTGAATCTGCATTTTTGTTGAAGATTTTATATTCCTCTGCTGGCATTCAAAAACACTTAATTTATATTGGGCCTAAACATTTACATTTTGTGGATTTTACACTTTATAATGTTAGCCACCTGTTTGAATAGTACACAGCATTCGTCTTGTCCTTTTCTATTGCACGACTGTAGCATTCCAATGCCTCATTGTATTGTTCCTGTCTCATCAAATCATTGCCTGTAAACACATGCATACAGTATATTCTTATATAGCGTGGTATCCAGTCCTTGGGACTGCTCAAAACACTTTACACTTCACCCCCCGCACACCTGTTCATTCCAACACCATCTCAACTTCTCTGGGAAGCATTCAGCCACTCTGCAATTACTGAACAAAGAATATTTATTCACATATCCACCTCTGTCTGTAGCCAGGTACTCATATACACAGCTGAGTGAACTGTGGCAATGTGGGGTGAACGAAATTGCCAAAGCTTCAAAACGGAAGCAAGAAGATTCGAACTCGAGTTCTCTCAATTGCGATTTCAACATTCTAACCACTACGTCACTACGCCCCACAATCCAAGTATTGGAAGTCACTCCCTGTTAGTGTTAGTTCATAGGAAACATAATAAAATGTCAGTCATCTGAAGGTTTATTTGTTTTGCCTAACCTTTTCATTTTAATTCGTATTTGAGCTCAGGTTCCAAGGATTTAGGAACATATAAGTTTTCACATTATTATTTTTAAATATTAACATCTCACCACCTACCTTTTGCTTTGCATCCATCTGTTAACAACGTTTCACCACATACCTTGTGCCTTGCATCCATCTGTTAACAACATTTCACCACCTACCTTGTGCTTTGCATCCATCTGATAACAAAAGTTCACCACCTACCTTGTGCTTTATATCCATCTGATAACAACGTCTCACCACCTACCTTGTGCTTTATATCCATCTGTTAACAATGTCTCACCACCTACCTTGTTCTTTATATCCATCTGTTAACAACATTTCACCACCTACCTTGTGCTTTATATCCATCTGTTAACAACATTTCACCACATACCTTGTGCTTTATATCCATCTATTAACGTCTTACCACCTACCTTGTGCTTTATATCCATCTGTTAACAATGTCTCACCACCTACCTTGTGCTTTATATCCATCTGTTAACAATGTCTCACCACCTACCTTGTGCTTTATATCCATCTGTTAACAACATTTCACCACCTACCTTGTGCTTTATATCCATCTGTTAACAACATTTCACCACCTACCTTGTGCTTTATATCCATCTGTTAACAACATTTCACCACCTACCTTGTGCTTTATATCCATCTGTTAACAACATTTCACCACCTACCTTGTGCTTTATATCCATCTGTTAACGTCTTACCACCTACCTTGTGCTTTATATCCATCTGCTAACTTCTTGTCTTCTTCACTGGGTTGTTGTATTTCTGACGTCTACAATGTATCAGAGGATTAAGGTTGGTTTGTCTGTGCCCTAGCTGGAGTGGTGGGAGGGTTATTTCGAACAGCGTCAAGAAAGATTTGGGTAATTCTTCTAACTACCTTAGTATTTAGACTGAATACCAACAACACTCAAAGATCAGCCACTATAAGTCAAATTTTCAAAGAAAACCTAATTTGAGGGGCACTAGTGATATAAACAAATAATAATAAATACTCGAGTGTCGAATAAGTGTCCCTATACGCATATTTATTTGATGAAAAATGCCACCCTATACGCACCTTATTTGGCACTATACTATTATTAAATTTAAACATTTGCGCCAGCCTATATTCTCCGATAATCGTAGCAAATTATGCAGGGCATAATTTTTAGGAAAGCAATCTCTCTCATTCCATATAGCTAGCGCTAATCAATCATCCACGGAGTGGTTTACCGCTCGCGCTAAATTCTCTTGCTCCCAACTAGAGTTGCATGTGGCTCCCTCTGATGGCTTTCATCCTTTCGAACAGTTGTGAATTTAACAGGATCCCATGCTTCTGAGGATCCTATATATAGACCGTTAGAATTCCATGATTAGATGAATCCGCCAGAATCCTTAGTTCTCGGGAGCACGACATGGTATATTATTAGTTTAAACGCATTTATCATCGTGTAAACCGACTGTAAATGGCCGCCGTGCGCAGCGCCTCAAACCTGTCGTAACCAGTTGGCGGCTGTTTCCCCTGAAACGGGCTTGTGTATTCAGTTCAATAAAACTTTAATGTCCACTTAAAAATGGAAAATTCCCCGGTTTTTCACAGATATAAAATGCGGTTACTATATCTGCAGTGACAGGAATGCGTACAAAGTTTATACATATTCGGCAGAAAAAACCCAAAACACAGGCGATCCACATAGTTTTCTAGGGACGCCTTGGCTTCACATCAAGTAAAAAATTGCTTCGGCGCTAAAAAGACAAATATACTAGTGATTTTTTTTGCACTGTACTATTATTTGTTTTGAACAATTTGCCCCCCTATACTGTTATTCGGCACTATACTATTATTAAATTTGACCGATTTGCACCCTATACTATTATTTGGCCTATACGCTTATTTGGCACTCAAAAGTACTGTAATCTTCTTGTGACATTTATAAATCATATTCAAAGTGAAGTATTACTCAACTTATACATAAAACAATTTTACTGATTTTTTCCTATAAAGCTGCCCTACAGCAAATAATACAAAACTTACAGTAATTAATTCCATTGTTCCTAAACACAAAAATATCTGCATTTAGAAGTAACATTTTATGAGAGCAATAACTTAACTAATAATGTATATCAAGTTTACTCCATTCCAGGACATAATCACATCTATCCAATGTAAAGCATTCCAGGACATAAACACATCTATCCAATGTAAAGAATTTAGCAAATAATGAAATGTACTGTAAAACATTTCTACCACTTTTATGAGAGAGTGAACATCAGCCACCAAGACATATTGCACATACGTCTGTGAGTCTAAAAGAACACTACCATGTGCAGAAGCCCAGTGAGGAACAACTCGAGCAGTCCAGCTGGCAGTGGGTATTTGGCAGTATCTTCTGTGCAGTTCACTTCAAATGCTGTCTGTAGGCACTGGCTTGCAACTATGGCCATGAGATTTTAAGTCAATAAACAGAAGAACATTGAATATATCAGATCATATGGAAATTACTCTGAATAGCAACACACCAAAGTGGTCATCTATAGATTTCAAACAAAGAATTCAGGAAAGACAGAGTCAATGTATTTAGCCTGCAGAAACCATGATAATTGTAACATAGATATGTCAGTTCCAGCTACACTGTGTCTGTACATCAATTTGACCTGTCAGTGAAGTCTGGAGATTTGGAGAATTACCAGTGCCACTTACAATACAGGATGTGTTAGACATTACCTTCTAAACTTTCAATGCCATCTGCTGAGAGGTTTCCAGAGAACTGTTGCTCTTCCAAGAACTTGCATATAGCAAAAACCAAATGCTTTGTTTCGGCCATCTGTTAGTTCTACAAATGAAAACAACACATATGGTCAAAAGCAACCAGCACCTGGAAGAGAGCATGTCCTCTATAATCAGTACTCTCCAGTGAGGCTCTGTTGAAATATTGAAGATGATTTCTAGCCTCCTCTTGATGTATATCATCCATAATCAGCAGGTTGCCATCAACACTGATCACTAGCCACAAACAGTACACAATACTACCACCCAAACAGATACCAAATTATCCCAGCTCGCGTCCAGGTCAGAATGGCGACAGATCCAAAATGATGACAACCAAAACAGTGACAAACCAAGTCAAAATGGCGACAAATATTGGTCTAAATGGCCACAAATATTGGTCTAAATGGTGACAAATATGTAATAAATGTTTAAAGTTGCAAAGAAGGTAATAAAAAATAGTAGTGACAGTATGCAAATTTATTCCAACATATATGACCAATGTACAGATACATGGAGGTATGTTGGAAGTCGACCAAATTGTAACAGAATTAGCAACGTCATCTGTTGACATCCTTATTAATAGTAAATGGATACTCAAAAAGTGAAAGGAAGCCTGTAAAAGGTGTGACAAAGTAACAGTTTATTTATTTTATTATTAATTTTTTGATTATTCTAACAACGTTCGTTCGACGTTTTGGTGTGGCCATTGTTTTTTTTGCCGTTTTGGTGTGTTGACGTTTTGATTTATGCCTTGTCACTGTTTTAACCACAACGTTATGGTTTGTCATCTTTTTGGATTTGTCTCCATTTTGGTTGTTGCCATTTTGGATCTGTCGGTTAGTGTGGCTATGACTGTGGCTATGACTGTGTCATAGAACTGGAACTGGTTCAAATGCTTCAACAGTCAGGCACAATTGTTGAAGCAGTGGCCATTTAATGACCACTGTGACTGACAGGAGTGGTGACCCTTCGTCAAAACTAGGGTGGAGACTGATGCAACCGCAAGTTAAGGGGTCACACCTATCATATACAAATCGAATAAGAATTGGCAGTGTAAATGGACCTTAAAGCTTAAGACTTTAACTTAAGTCAAGACTTATAAAAGTTATGCAATTTTAGTATTATTAATTTATACATTATGCCCGACTTCATGATTATGTCAAAAAGTTTAACATCACCTATAGATTCTATTTATGATGAATACATCGAAATACTCAACAAGTGTGGCTTAAATTTTTACCTAGAGAGATTTTAGTCTAGACTAGCATGATATAATAAGATAGGCACGTCAAACGAATCCGCCTGTTGCCGTTTCGTATCTGTCACTTTTAGTGTCATTTTACCATTAAAAACGATAGAAATTGCTAACATGCATATATTATTTAAAAGCTAATGAACTAGTCTTTCATCCACTGTTACTTTTAAAGAATTACTTGAGTAGTTTTTGCACACTGTTGCTTTGCCGCTGTCATGTTTATGCTAATGGCATGTCACTTTCTGACCTTGTTAAGCCCGTAAAACTGTGCAGATTTAAACATGTGAGATACATGAAATTCTGGCAAGTATTCCAATATTTTTTTTATTCTACCTCTATAATAACATTTGATACTGACAAAGTTTGGTGATATTTGACTAATTGTAGATCATGGAAAATGCATTTGGTAAGAATTGGAAATATGACAACATATTAAATGAACACTGTTCTGCTATATTGTAATGAGTGCATATGTGTGTCCGCTAGCGCATTTTAGTGCCAGCAATTTTTAAATGACCTACCACTCGCTGGCATATTTACCCTGTATTATTACTCACCCAGAAGTGATTTCTAAAATACCTTTTGTTATGCATTCCTTGTCCTTTAGTATGGAATACACTTTACATAGACTGTCATTTGCAACACTCAATGTTGTCAGTAATAATTATATTTTATTTATATTTCTTTGACAGCATTTCATAAAAAATAAGCTAATAAAAAATAATTGTGTTGTAAAGTCAGACATGTACACTTCCAATTTTTTTTTAAAGAACTACAGTACTTTAGAAAAAGGCTCAGGTAGCAATGAACGACAGGCAAGTACACAACAATTTGTCCTTACAATCATGTACTGAAATTCTTAACTTAACTCCAAAATTTGTTATCCCTGTTGTACATATGAGGTGGTAGTTGTAATATGTATGTTGTGTTTTGTTTTATAGTTTCACAACACAGACACCACAGCCAACATACAACTACACACTTGGGTTATCACACCTCACACATGTGCAACAACCATATATATTTCACTTATATAGTAGATACATGCTTGATGTTCAAGTTGATCAGTTCAAGTGTCACGATGGAAATCACCAATGGAATGGTTTTAGTAAAACCAGGTTAGAAGGTGAATTAGAAAAGTGGCCTGGCTTGAAAGTCAGCAATGCTGGAATGGAGCAACAAGCACAATGAGAACAGCATTTCAGTTTCGACTGCTGCAATGCCAGAACAGGCTAAAAATCCTTAAAAAACACAGTAGTTAATAAAGTGCTCTTAGACAAATACCTGGATGATGCTCTCAAGATGTCAGTTGCAGTTATATATCAAAACAAGGACATGTATACAAAATAAATGATATATTCAGTTAAAGTTTTGCATTTTGAAATTTGTATGATGGCAGTCTTAAAATATTAAATTATCCCCACATAATTGTGCTAGAGTAAAAAAAAAATTATTTCTGAATAATAAATAAAATTAAATAAAAAAAACTCCATTCTTAAATGTATGCAATTTTGTATGCAAAATTGGCAAATACTTTTCTTGATGGTGGCAACCTTTAAATAGTAATATCTTCCCATAGAATTAACCTAGAGTCAAAATGTTTGCATTTCTGAACTGTTTAAAGAGTGGTCTATATAATGACACTAACTTGCGGGATATTTAATAATAATTTTAAAGTTATGCATTTTGGAAATTAGCTTGAAATCGGCAGAAACTTGCCTTGTGGTGACATTTAAATATTAATATCTTCCCACACAATTACGCTACAGTAAAAATGTTTGCATTTCTGAACTTGTGAGTGGCCTTTACAGTGATACTACAGTTGCAAGATATTTAATTTAAAAAAAATTTCAGTTATGCATTTTGTAAATTTGGCTTGAAATTGGCAGACACTTTTTTTGATGGTGGCAACCTTTAAATAATAATATCTTAGAATTAAGCTACTAGAGTCAAAATGTTTGCATTTCTATTTAGAGTGGCCTTTACAATACTTCACTTGCAGGATATTTAATAACAAATGTTGTTAAAGTTATGCAGTTTGGATATTGGCTTGAAATCGGTAGACACTTTTCTTGATGGTGGCGACCTTTAATATCTTCCCATGGATTTACGCTAGAATCAAAATGTTTGCATTTCTGAACTTCTGAAAGAGTGACTTTTACAATGATACTACATATGTGGGGTAAAAAAAGAAAGAAAAAAATCTCTAACATGCCTAAATAAGATTCCCCTTCAATTCATTCACCCATTACAACTAGCTGTCACCATCTTGTTCTTCCACTGGAAGTTCCAGCTCACATCTTTCGTCTATAAGGAGGATATCCACTTTTTAATTGCAGTTTTGTTCAAAAATTTATTATTTCCCACATTTATAGGAACCTTTTTAATGCGCACCAAGCACCACACTACTATGTTAGCCCCAGAAGGGGCAGTTTGGAGAAAGGCCGCAAACTGAAGAATATGATTTGACTAACCTCTTCGAACTTCGAAGGCCGTGTGAATGCTAGTTTAATTTAGTGTCAGGTAGCCAAGACAAATTACATCTGGTCAGAAGGAAGTCGATCACATATATATTTAGCCTTTTGACAAGGGACCAAATTTATTATATAATTGCTGTGATATCGTATCAAACAACCACACGTATTTCTATCGCAATTCCCGGTTCACTGCAGCATTGCCAGGTTACCGGAAGTGGATTCTGGAGGGCTCGGGAGCACAGCAGCGAACGGGCAAGTGTGACTTCAGATTACATCAGCGGTGTACCGATTCAATAAGTTCAATAAGTTGTAATAATTTGCTGGATATTCCATCACAACCATAGCTATTTTTATTTGGAAGGTTGTTGATTGTTTGTGATACGGATTCCTCTTGTATTTCTGTAAATCTGAAACCAATTTTATTCTTGTTTTTGAGAAATTTTGTAAATTATGCTTTCTGCAAGATTTAACAAGATTACCATCACAAACAAAAAGTTCCAGATGGCAAGTGGCTTATCGAGAGTCCAACAATTTTCTCATCTATGTGTAACCTGCCCTTATCAGATATCTGTCTATTCTATTTTTAAACATATTCACACTACTAGCATTAACACAATCATTTGGCAGTTTGTTCCATTCATTTATCACCCTCTGTGAGAAAGAATACTTTCTCATGTCCAACCTACACTGCTCCTTAACTAATGCTGCTTTGAATCCTCTAGTTCTACTGCCTTCTTTGAGTTTGAAGAACATATTCCTATCAACATCCTCATAACCGTTCACTGTTTTAAACACTTCTATTTGGCCTCCTCTTAGTTTCCTGGTCTCTAGTGTTGTCAAACCACATTGTAATAAGCGGCTTTGTAACTAAGGTCTCCGAATTCTGGAATCATTTTAGTTGCTATTCGTTGTATTCTTTCTAGCTTGTCTATGTCCATTTTACGATATGGCCTTCATGCTTGAATACAATATTCCATGTGTGGTCTAATTATTGCTTTGTACAGGGGTACAATTAGCTGTTTCTCCTTATACGTGATAGTTCTCCTAATTAGCCCTAGAATTTGATTTCCTTTTGAAGCAGCAATCCGACATTGCTCTGAAACTTTTATGTCAGCATTAAATGTTACTCCTAAGTCCTTTTCTTGGTTTGGACATCAGGAAGCACTCGTTCTCACAGAGGACAGTAAATGAATGGAACAAACTGTCTACAGATTGTGTAACTGCTAGCAGCGTGAATATGTTTAAAAACAAGGTTGACACATATATCAGGAGGGCGGGTTATAAGTAGATGAACATTGTTGGACTCTCGATAAGCCAATGGCTTCCTTGTCCACTTGCCATCTGGGCCTTTGGCTTGGATGGCAAATCTTGTTAAATCTTGTTAAATCTTGTGTGGTTCTACCTAGTACAGCATCCCCCATTTTATATTCTTCATCCATGTTTCCATGTCCTATGTGTATGCATTTACACTTCCCAAAATTTAATAACATTTGTAATTTTTCTGACCATTTAACTAATTTATCTAGATCGTCCTGTAAACTTTGTTTATCTGCATCATTAGTAACCTTTCTGAATATTTTTGTGTCATCTGCAAATTTCAGTACCTTTCTAGATATGTTATCTTCCAAATAATTTATATATATATATATATATATATATATATATATATATATATATATATATATATATATATATATATATATATATATATATATATATATATATATATATATATATTAAAACAGTATATATATATATATATATATATTAAAAACAGTATAGGGCCTAATACTGATCCCTGTGGTACCCCACTCAAAACAGATTTCCAGTTTGAAATCTCACTTTCTACTGTTACTCTCTGTCTTCTGAAAATCTAAGTAGACAACATCCACTGGTGACCCATCATCTATCCACTTTGTAATTTCTTCCAAAAAACATAAGAGATTGGTTAGACATGACTTTACTTGAGACCCATGTTGAGATGTATTTATTAATTTATGTTTTACAAGGAATTCCACCATGTGGTCTCTAATTAATGTTTCGAGTAATTTACATACAACTGATGTTAAACTCACTGGCTTGTAATTTTCTGGCTTGTTGTTTTACATACATAAGGTATTATACAAAATTAAAGTAAAAATAGTAATAACGTAGATACAGACCAAAGAATGACCCTCCTAATGCTGAATAAAATCTAAACGTCTAATGTTTCTAACCTATGTGAGCTGGTTGGTAGAGACAGATGACTCACTCACTCAAGATTAGGGCCTGTTTCCGTAAAAATATGATTAAATTCATTAGCTATGTCAATCTTATTTGCATATATGTCTTATTATTTTGTTTAAAATATGTTGGAAATTGTGTACTAGATTTGTGCATTGATATAATTTCATTAATTGCTTTCCATGTATTTGCTGCATTGAATTTGTATTTGTCGAAAAGTTGTTCATAGTGTGATCTCTTTGTTTCACGAATGTTCTTCTTAAGTATTACGTTATGTGTTTTTAGATTAGTGCAACACATGTTATATTGTGCAGAATCAGGATGTAACATGTTCAGTTGTTTATATAATCTATCTCTATATTTAATTGATCTTAATAGACCTTTCGTTATCCATTTTGATTTTTATGTGTATATTTATGGAATTTGACAACTTTAGTTTGTATGTGTTTATTTTTAGTTGTTTCTATTATTTGATCTATAAGATTATAATTGAAATTTGTATCAGTATTAGGGCTCTTGTCCAATTTGCTATAAATGTCTGATGTATGAATGTCATGTTTAACTCTTGATAAGGCTTCATTAGTTTCCATGTGTATCTTAGTTGTTTTAGTATTTGATTGTTTGTTGTGTGTTGTGTCCATAAGGATAAAATAGGGTATGTGATCTGAAAATTGTTTTATGAGTATACTTGCTCTGCTTTCTACAATTGTTTTTGTTAATTTACAGAAATGATTATCTATTAGTGTACCATGTATTTCTGAAAATCTAGTTGGTAGTGTAATTTGGGGATACATACTATGTGATTTTGAGAAGATCAAAGAAATTGCTGATCAGTTCATCTTCATTTAACTTTAGCAGGTTTATGTCATAATCACCGGCAAAGATTACATTGTGTTGTATTTGGTCAAGAGATGATAGCATTACTGAAAATTATGTTATAAACTCTTCCAGGTTATCATTTAAATTCCTTTGAGGCCTATAAATATTTCCTATTATTGCTGGTTTGGTCAAACCACCTTAACTAATTTTGATAATAAGCCCTTCCCACAGTTCATAATTGTTTAGATCTTGAATCACTTTGTATGTATATTTTGAATCAACATATATAATTAATCCTCTCTTTTTACTGGATGTTTTTCCCTGTGTAATGCAATTGTATCCATCCAGCTGTATGTTTAAGAAATCATCATTTTCATATATACAACTCACTTGTAGGCATATAACACTAAATTGAACATTTTAAGTTTTAAATTCCTCTACGAATGCCTCTAGTTCACTAAATTTGGCATTACTAGATTGCATATTTGAACTTTTAAGTTGAATTTTTTTTTTCTTTTTACATAAAGCAATAAATGCATCCTGAGGATAGACGTATAGGATTAAGTTAATTTAATTCTTTAGTCTGATTTGTATTATCATCTAGGATATTATTAAAAAAGTTGTTCTATAAGCTCCCCAAATACTGTGGAAATAATTTGTCAGATGTCATTTAGTTTTCATAGTTTGCTTATGTGAACTGTGCAGCATGATATGCGTGAGGTGATTTCTAGAGACATTATATCTGTATATCTCATATGCAGCATTTAAAAATATTAAATGTTGATTGTGCGTATGTAGATTTGTGTTGTAACGTGGTATTGTTATGCTCTTGTGGGTGTTACTTGAATTTAATGTTATGTATACTGCAACAACAAAGATGTATACAGGGGTAAACATAACGATAAACTTTGTCTGTGTAACAATTGTTGTCAATAAAGAAAAAATATATATTGAGATCCCTGCCACCCGCCACCCCCTCCTTAGTAAGCAAGCGACCGGCCGGCCTATCTCTTGGAGAAAGACATTTGTGCAATTAATTTGTATAATTTATGATGTTCTCAATCATGTTTTGTTTTGTTTTATTTATGAGGGAAGAAACACTTGAGATAAGTCGAAATAAAATACTTCTAGTTTCTTTCATGCTTCACTTGTTTTTGTTTTAAAATTTATTGAAATGTACATTAATTCGTGGATTATATAATATTGTACCAGAGAGAGAGTAAAAGAGCGAGAAGGCGAGAGAGTGAAAGAGAATTGTATTTAATGACATCTATGATTTCTAGGTGACGAGAGATAGCAGTTATCCATACACACAACCAACCTATTCAACATTTTTATCTAAACATCCTATACATAAAATAAATAAAATTATCAGATAAAAACCCTTTCAGCAACATTAAAGACACTAGTCTCTTAGTTGTATGTACAGCTGTACCACCCACAGCGCATGCGCACAGTCCACCACAAACTCCCGCGTTAGCCCAAGCTTGTACATAACCACTTAGACTTGAGTTACAAACGCGACGCTGCAGCTAAGCTTTTCTAGTAGCGTCGAAAATGGTGCGCGGCGTGTGTGAGGCACGATAGGTTTGCCACACAAACGTCTAACTGAGTTGATTAACCATACGTTTTTAGAACGTGGAGAAGAACGAAAACACTAGTACTTTTCTTTGAGCGCTGAATACTTCAAATATGGCAGGAGAACCAAAAACTAAAATCATCCAAGTTACCAACATTGCTCCAACTGCGACAAAGGATCAGATGAAAACGCTGTTTGGTTTCTTAGGAAAGATTGATGAAGCAAAGCTATTTCCAGAAGAGTAAGTACTCCTTAGTTGAATGATGAATTTATATTAATAGAATCTTGCACTCGTAACAATGAATGTATAAGTACCATTAAACCAACATTGTATTTCAAAAGTAGTGAGCGATAATGAATACCAGCGATAATATAACGTTCAGTAAGGCGTGAAGAATTTGGGTCAAAAAATTTATGACGCATTGGCTATTCGCAGAGTTGCTCTGCGAATTACAGCAAAAGTTATCTTTATTCGCAGAACAGCAACCAATCATTGTGCACCATTTTCTTGCGCATGTGCAGTTTAAGCATTGACATTGTGGTCTTTCGTGCACATTGGGTTTTGGGACAATGCCTGCCTCGAGGCGTTACATATTTTCTTGATTTGTATGAACATATATATGCTACGAATTATACTTTCAATTAATGGAGCCTCTTATTTCGCAAGAAGGTGTTACCAGAATTCTTTCTAGACTGCAATAGATGAGTATTCGAAGGCTCGCCACGTTGAGTTCTGTTGTGTTAATTCAAGGACTGTTTTGACTGCTAGCAAGTTACTGACATCCAACATCATCCATAAAAATAGAATGTTGTCAGGATTTCACATTGTAAAATGTATGCATGGTTATTGATTAATATAACTGTCCTGGTTGTTCACTACAGTGCTGCCTTGTGTTCATTCATATATACATACAAATATATATATATATTTTTTTTGCTAAAGCTTCAAATTTTGTTTAGCTGAATGATATTTTGTTTAGCCATTTTTTTAGCAGATAACAAAATGTCAAAATACAAAACATGACATAAAATAATGTGATAAGGCCTAGTAAAAAATTAAACTAGTTTCTCGTCCACTTCCTTTTATTTTTTCGGTTCTGTGAAGAAATCTTTGTCCAAAACTTGCTGTGCGAAGTACTGTTATAGTCTTTCAGTTCACTCATTATTCATGATACAACTACAAGGTGTAGGGATGTATGTACATTCTACAGAGTCTAAAATAAGATTCGAATGATGGTGCCTTGCATTAAATAGTCTACGAAGACTCACATAATTCCTGTCTCAGTCAGTATAAATGCCATTCGGTTGTATGCCTGTGATACAAACTAATGAAACCATGGCCAAACCTACACATGAAATTCATAAATACGTTCAACATTGCGTTTGCTTCTTGTTTGTTTCTAGTAAATTTAAGTAGTTTTCTGGTGTAACAGGTATGTACCATGTTACATTTACGTAAATGTTTCTATTCATTTGTCATTCCTGCTAAAAAGTAATGTATTTGATAATGGAATGGCAGTAATATACATGACTGGCATGTTCCATATTGCATCGAAAAAACTACAGCTTGTCTTTTAATCAACCACAGTGAGCATCTAAGACATGGAGGCCATCTTCGAAACTAATAGCAAAAAATTCATCACTACTAAATAATAAGGGCTTCCCTCTTCCTTTAAAAAAGTCTGGACGAGAAATTTTTTTTTTATTAGGCCTAATATACGACATATATAAACATAATATACGTAAATTAAACATATAGATAGTCACAAGAAAACATAACACAAATATTAATTAATAGAACAATGTTTAATTATAAATCTAAAACAAAAAAATTTATCACACACTGCAAATCTCCAACACAGAACGTCACCATACAAGTGTCGCCCCACGTGTCCACCACCACTACTCTGGTCTCTGCAACAGTGTCCACCCACTAAACCAGTGAATCCGGGACGCTGCTTGTTCACCGTCCAGATGTTGAAGGCTTCCTCGTATGAAAGCGTTCTTAACTGTCGGGAGACAGTGCTTCGCTTGAGTCAACACTTATCGCTGACTTTGCATGATCGTCCGGAGTCATGAAGTCCATATGGTGTTTCGGCAGCAATGTCAATCTGGTGGTTGGCAGATATCTCGTGTTTTGCCAAGTCATCCTTGGGCTTGGCACAGTTCTTCAAGGTTACAAACACGTTCTTTGGTTTCGCACGCATGCAAACTTATCGCAAACAATTCCATGGGTTCACTGCTGCTTACACAACAATGCACCATTAACGTGGCCATAAAAGCATATGGAGTTACAGCTAGTTATACTCGAAAATACGATGGGCGAACTGGACCTGACACTGTATATAACTATGACTGTTACAATTGTGTTTATTTCTTTTGAATATAAACTTTCTGACTGAAGTACAAAATTATGGTAAACTTAGCTGTCTGCGCTCTAGCAGGTCCTGGAATGTATGTTCGGCACTGTCGTGACACCTGTTGGACAGTAAGCAACAAAAAAATCAGATGAAATGAAGATTGTGTTTAATTGTAGCACTGGGGTGGGTGACAAGGACAAACGATTGAAACGATGATCTGTGGCTGTGACTAATGGTATAGAAACGATCTGATACTATAAAATATGGAAACTTGTGGCCTGAACTGGTCCAACAGCCCCCAAAAAGGCGCCGGGCCAGTGTTAATGTCGAGGCCTGCACGTATAATAATATATAATATACCCTATGCTATATTGAGGGGTGTGGTAGGGTCGCAGGCGTCCCAACCTCCATCTACATTGCTAAAAAATATAGTTCACATAACAGGAAATCAAAAGACGTGCAGAATTACTGCTGTACTTTTAGACTAGCATATCTGTCTAAAGGTATTTCTCACGTACACGTAGCCACGGCCTAATAATAACTATGTATTTTGCAGAGCTGTTCTGTGGATAAGAGTCACTCTTTCCATAATCAGTCTTACCATAATTCGCAGAATACCTTTTGCCATAATTTGCAGAGCTGCCCTGCGAATAAGTTTACAATTTACCATAATGCGTAAAGCTGCTCTGCGAATAAGAACACACTTTGTCATTATTCGCTCTAACTTTTAGCGAAACTGACTTTCCGTATTTTATTTAAAGACTTCCAAAATAGTAGGCTGCTAAAATTTGCTATTATGTGTGATATCCTGAAATGGCTTTGTGAAATTGTGTACAATTATATTTTACTGCTTTTGTTCAAGTGGTGTTCAACATGCTTTTAGTTTCATAAGCTTTATTTAATTCAATTGTTTTAACTTTTCTCATTTTATGTTCATTTCGAGAAAAATCAAGCCTATTTTAGTATCAACTACAGTGGGCTTGGCTTAAGAGTCACTTTGTCTAAAGATATTTCTCTTTCAGTATTGTAGTGATATGAGTGGGAATATACATATGTATACTTTTCTGTTTTAGTGAATCGGTGCCCGTCAACTCGAAGGTGTGCTTTATTAAATTTGAGGATGCATCCAACGTCGGTGTTGCCCTTCACTTAACCAACACCGTCTTCATTGACCGAGCTCTCATTGTTGTGCCAGCAACTTTCAGTAGGTTCACTTTTCTGTACATATATTTTTTATTGTAGCAAATGTTTTTGGAAGATAATCAGGTGAAAATAAAAATTTGCGTCTACCAGCCCGACTGATATTCTACCAGCCCTGATACTGTGCTGGGAAAAATGTAAAGATTGTTAAATAAAGCTATTTCATCAAACACAAAATGAAGAATTATCGGGGTCAGTAGCATTACACTGTATGACATGATTACATGGTCACAAATGTCACTAACACTGTCCATATCTTCAACATAGTCTGCACGGTTTGTCTCTTCATCGCTATGTGCCAATTTGCCGTCATTAGCATAGCGGTTCAGTTGCTATATCAGATTTCATGTTGAGATTTATTGAAACAAATTTTTATGAGTGAAAATGCAAATATTGGTCAAAATTACGATGCCAGAGTACTGAAAAAATCACCGGCCACATGGACTGGCAACCTGACGGACACAACCAGCCCGACTACAAAAGTACTGGCCGTTGGCAGCTGGGCTGGTGTTCACTTGCAGCCCTGAAGATATTTATTGTGACATGTCAATAAATGTAAAAAAAATTAAGTAGCAAAAATGTAAATTTAATTAGATTTCTGCTTATTTTGTACTGATATAGTCAGTAGAGCTTCATACCTGTATTTTAATTGAACAATTATCTGCTGTTTCATGTTTCCCCAAATAGGTAAAAATTCTGACCATTTGTCTGCAGCATGTAATGTGAAGTTAAGATATATTTTCCTTGACAATATTCATAAGATTTGTAGATCAAAATATAAAGTATGCTTCATTGTGATGTATGGAATGTCCGTCAAAGCTAATTTGTGTTGCAGCTAAGATCCCAGATGAAGTGTCAGCCATGCAGTATGCCGCCCCAGCTAATGCTGTGGCTGGCATGTTGCCAGCCAAGAGTTGTTGGCCAACAAACGTCGTCAATCAGGTCGGTTATTAACAGTTGTCGATAGTGGCTCATAATTTTGTATATGTGTGCATTTGGATTAAACAAAATTGGTCATAACATAATTTTCAGCTGTTCAAGCCAGCCCATGAAATTTCTGTGACATGTTAAACATGGTCTAATCTGTGACATGTTGAAATTACATCCAGAAGTCCCAAAAGCAAAAGTGATTATTTTGTTGTAGTGCTATCAGATTTGATTAAAAATGTCAATGTCTGTCTGTAATTAACCAGGTAACTTGTATGTTACATGTCATTAAGACATGTTTCCAAATTGGGATTAAAAGTTCACTCAGTTGTAGTTATTATGACTATGCTAGCGCTGGGCCTAAAATCTGTTTTGCCAATTTTGCTAAAGGTTCAAATTTTCTTTAGCCAAATGAGATTTTCTTTAGCCATTTTTTTAGCAGACACTAAGATGGCAAAACGTCAAAATGCAAAAAACATGTCAAAATAATGTGATATGGCCCAGTAAAAAAAGAAACTAGGTTCTTGTCTCCGTCCACTTCCTTTTCTGTCTACGCGTCCTTTTTTATTTACTAATGATAAATTATTTTTAAAAGTTTTTGGTTCTGTGAAGAAATCTTTGTCAAAAACTTGCTGTACGAAGTACTGTTGTAATCTTTCAGTTCACTCGTTATTCATCACACAAGGTGTAGGGATATATGTGCATTCTGCAAAGTCTAAAATAAGATTTGAACGATGATGCCTTGCATTAATCTTTACAGACTCACTTATATAATTCCAGTCTCAATCAGTATAAATGGCATTTATTAAATGCCATTCAGTTGTATGCCTGTGATACAAACTAATGAAATCATGGCCAAACCTACACATGACATTCATAAATACATTCAACATTGCGTTTGCTTCTTGTTTGTTTCTAGTCAATTTAAGTAGTTTTCCAGTGTAACAGATATATTGTCCAATGTTACATTTATGTAAATGTTTCTATTCATCTGCCAGTCCCGCTAAAAAAGTAATGTATCTGATAATGGAATGGCAAGCTATATAGTAATATACATCTATGGCATGTTCCATATTGCATCGAAAAAACTACAGCTTGTCTTTTAATCAACCACAGTATGTGAGCATCTAAGACATGGTGGCCATCTTTGAAACTAATAAAAAAAATTATTAAATAATAAGCTTATAAGGGCCTCCCTCTTCCTTTTAAAAAAGTTCGGACAAGAAACTAGTTTATTTTTTACTAGGCCTAATATACAACATATTATATAAATATAATATACGTATATTAAACATAACACCAATATAAGAAAACATAACACCAATATAATTTAATAGAACAATGTTTAATTATAAATATAAAACAAGAAAATCGATCACACCACAAATCTCAAACACAGTCAGAGTCAGAGAATTTTACCATACAAGTGTCGCCCCAAGTGTCCACCGTAACTACCCTTGTCTCTGCGACAGCGTCCACCTGTTTCACAAAACCAGTAAATCATGGACGCTGTTCCTTCACAGTCCAGATTTTGAAGGCTTCATGACTGTCAGGAGACTAGCACTTCGCTTGCATCAACACGGTCCACACATGGACGATAATCGCAGACTTCGCGTGATCGTTCGCAATCACGAAGTCCATCTGGCACTTCGGCAGCAACGTCGATTTCCGGTGGTTGGCAGATATCTCGTGTTTTGCCAAGTCGTCCTTCTTGGGCTTGGCGCAGTCCTTCCTGGTGACAAACACGTTCTTTGCTTTCGCATGCACACAAACTTTGCAGCGAACGACGTGGCTTTTGCTATTGTGAATAACTTCAATAAGCCACGCAAAACGTACGAACCAGTTCACCTTGGTCAAACGTGGCTGTGTCATTTTCTGTCATTTCTTTCTGCGATCATCGCCTGCCGATGTACATTTACGAATCATTTTAACCGATAACAAACTGAAAAACTACGAGGAAGTGAGCCAATATTATTTTTGTAGCTGCCCGCAGGCCGCCCAGAAGGACGTAAACTTTCGCCGAGAGCAATTAAACCATTGGCTTATCGCCGGGCAATTATAGATCGGGGGGAGCAAAAACAATTCCACGGGTGGCGGGCAGCTATGATTCACGGGGACAACGCGTCATTAACGTGGCCATAAAAGCATTTCGCCAAATTGGCGAAGAGTTGTTTTTTCCTTTCGCCAAATGGGAAACCGTTTCGCCTATGGCGCAATTGGCGATCGGCATATTTCATTGGCTTATATTTGTGTCTACTTTCTACAGCATATTTTTTAAATCATGTAAACACTGCATTATACAGCATTTCACATAAGTTTTGATAAACCCACAGTTAGAATCAATCAAGTCCTGATCTCTGTTGTCTCACAGGTGACTGGTGTAGGATCCAAC
The DNA here is from genome assembly GCA_033239005.1 of Lamellibrachia satsuma. NCBI lineage: Eukaryota > Metazoa > Annelida > Polychaeta > Sabellida > Siboglinidae > Lamellibrachia > Lamellibrachia satsuma. The sequence goes on from BSQZ01000007.1 coordinate 3,281,614, forward strand.
CAGGTGATCCAGACCATTGATCCTCGTCTCGCCTCACTGGGGCTGCCTCTCTACCCCCCACTGCCTGCCACCCTCGACTCAACGAAGGTGGATGAGATCCGACGCACCATCTACATGACGAACCTTGACGCCAGCGTGACAGCCGAGCAACTCATGCAGTTCTTCCTGCAAGTTGGCGAGGTAACTGTGGGGTTTGTTTAAACAGATACAGTGGGTTTTCAATCATGTATGATCATTTCTGCTTCAACTGTGTAACTGCAGATGGAAGTAAAATTTAAATAGAAGTAAGTCAATATATTAAAATATGGTTCCATTGGAGAATTCTCTGTTCCACAAACACAGTTTTTAATAAGAGTGCTTGTCATGAAACAGCTCCAAAATATTGGTTTCAAGCCTTGAAAACTTACTTGCTCAGACAGCTTTTAATTAATGGTGAATATGTATGTGAATATTAGTGATATTGACTGTTGGTTACATTAACACTGCGTGTGACTTGTAAAGGTGAAGTACATCCGCATGGCGAGTGATGACAACATGCCTAGCACTCACTGTTCCTACGTAGAGTTCTCCGACCAGTCATCCGTGCCCACAGCTCTCACCTACAATGGCGTCATGTTCAACAGCCGGCCACTCAAGTAAGTCTCACACAGGCTGCTGTTGCTGGTTTATCACATTCTAGTGCAACAGGTTAGGCTTCCAGTGTTACAGAGTGAAATGTTTTGTTTAAATGTATTTTTGTGCCTTATCATTAATTTATGAGAAACGCTAGGTGTATAAAGTTAATCATGCTTTGTGAGATTATAACACCCACTTGAAATGGGTTCTCTGTCTCCAACATGAAACATCAGTCCACTATTTCCCCCATTATTCTTGTGAAACTGCATTTTATGCAATATCTACTACATTGAAGTTACTCAGCCAGTTGCTTATGCTAGCCTTTCACTCCAGGGTGTGTCATTCTGCCACTGCTATTGTTTACTCTGCCAGTTGCTTATGTTAGCCTTTCACTCCAGGGTGTGTCATTCTGCCACTGCTATTGTTTACTCTGCCAGTTGCTTATGTTAGCCTTTCACTGCAGGGTGTGCCATTCTACCACAGCTATTGTTTACTCAGCCAGTTGCTTATGCTAGCCTTTCACTCCAGGGTGTGTCATTCTGCCACTGCTATTGTTTACTCTGCCAGTTGCTCATGCTAGCCTTTCACTCCAGGGTGTGCCATTCTACCACAGCTATTGTTTACTCTGCCAGTTGCTCATGTTAGTCTTTCACTGCAGGGTGTGCCATTCTACCACAGCTATTGTTTACTCTGCCAGTTGCTCATGTTAGTCTTTCACTGCAGGGTGTGCCATTCTACCACAGCTATTGTTTACTCTGCCAGTTGCTCATGTTAGCCTTTCGCTGCAGGGTGTGCCATTCTACCACAGCTATTGTTTACTCTGCCAGTTGCTCATGTTAGTCTTTCACTCCAGGGTGTGCCATTCTACCACAGCTATTGTTTACTCTGCCAGTTGCTCATGTTAGCCTTTCACTGCAGGGTGTGCCATTCTACCACAGCTATTGTTTACTCTGCCAGTTGCTCATGTTAGCCTTTCGCTGCAGGGTGTGCCATTCTACCACAGCTATTGTTTACTCTGCCAGTTGCTCATGTTAGCCTTTCGCTGCAGGGTGTGCCATTCTACCACAGCTATTGTTTACTCTGCCAGTTGCTCATGTTAGTCTTTCGCTGCAGGGTGTGCCATTCTACCACAGCTATTGTTTACTCTGCCAGTTGCTCATGTTAGTCTTTCACTGCAGGGTATGCCATTCTACCACAGCTATTGTTTACTCTGCCAGTTGCTCATGTTAGCCTTTCGCTCCAGGGTGTGCCATTCTACCACAGCTATTGTTTACTCTGCCAGTTGCTCATGTTAGCCTTTCGCTCCAGGGTGTGCCATTCTACCACAGCTATTGTTTACTCTGCCAGTTGCTCATATTAGCCTTTCGCTCCAGGGTGTGCCATTCTACCACAGCTATTGTTTACTCTGCCAGTTGCTTATGTTAGTCTTTCACTGCAGGGTGTGCCATTCTACCACAGCTATTGTTTACTCTGCCAGTTGCTTATGTTAGCCTTTCGCTCCAGGGTGTGCCATTCTACCACAGCTATTGTTTACTCTGCCAGTTGCTTATGTTAGCCTTTCACTGCAGGGTGTGCCATTCTACCACAGCTATTGTTTACTCTGCCAGTTGCTTATGTTAGTCTTTCACTGCAGGGTGTGCCATTCTACCACAGCTATTGTTTACTCTGCCAGTTGCTTATGTTAGCCTTTCACTGCAGGGTGTGCCATTCTACCACAGCTATTGTTTACTCTGCCAGTTGCTTATGTTAGCCTTTCACTGCAGGGTGTGCCATTCTACCACAGCTATTGTTTACTCTGCCAGTTGCTTATGTTAGCCTTTCACTGCAGGGTGTGCCATTCTACCACAGCTATTGTTTACTCTGCCAGTTGCTTATGTTAGTCTTTCACTGCAGGGTGTGCCATTCTACCACAGCTATTGTTTACTCTGCCAGTTGCTTATGTTAGTCTTTCACTGCAGGGTGTGCCATTCTACCACAGCTATTGTTTACTCTGCCAGTTGCTTATGTTAGCCTTTCACTGCAGGGTGTGCCATTCTACCACAGCTATTGTTTACTCTGCCAGTTGCTTATGTTAGTCTTTCACTGCAGGGTGTGCCATTCTACCACAGCTATTGTGAAGCCGCCACAGCCGAATGCGACAGTGAACTCTCGCGAGATGGAGGAAGCAATGAGGAAGGTGAAGGAGGCGCATTCTCTGATTGCGGCCGCTGTTGAACCCGGTAAGTAGAACGTATTGCTTCAGGTAAGGTATCATTATACTGAACATTGAAGAATTACTTGTAGGAGCTAATTCTGTAAAAAATATGAGTATTTTAAGTACATATTTGGTTACATCGTTTTTTTTCTTAGAAATAAATTGTTCACCGAATGGACATTGGCCACTTCTGTGGATGAATTGAATACGCACTTGTTTTGTTGATGTTAAGAGGTGCCGAACCATGTGAGATGTATTTTTAACAGATGAAAGTAATCAGTTTTTAATTACATTTTTGCTTAACTAATATTTTATGATTCAAAAAATTTTCTGCATTTGTGATGCGATAAATATTAATGTTTTCTTTAAATTATGATATCTTAACACCCATGATTATACTTGGGTGTTTTTTTACACTTCTTTCTCACATATACTTGTATTTGAATGCTTTGACCAACCATCTCTGGTAACATGGCTGTTATCATTTGTCTCATATATTGATGTAAGTACTAAATGATTAAAATGAGGCCTACTCAACCACAGGCTGCTAAAATAGCTTTGACATACAAAAACTGAACACTTCTGGTATTTGAGCCCTGTAAGGGATTGTGAAAGTGTCATCAAGAATTTTTATTTTCTTTAAGTGAAGTATAAGTAGTCATTATTGTTTAGTGCTGCCATCTGTGTGACATGAAAACATGACAGAACTGGCAGCACAATGTTTGCATAATAATTCAGTGTCTTTATGTTTGCCGATATCTGGTGAATGCTAGAATTTGCGCATCTAGAGTTGGAGAAACAGCGTTCCGCGCGATCAAGGTCGAGGTCACGCCACCGACGGTCATCACGCTCACGATCTCGGAAGCGATCCCATTCCAGACGGTCTCGCTCTCGCAAGCGATCAAGGTCACGTCGTCGTTCCCGGTCACGCTCGAAGAGACGATCTCGCTCAAGGTCGCGAAGGTCACGGTATGTGTGGCATTTTGCTTGTCTGGTTTCTTATTTCATGAAAAATTTAACTGATCTAGTATGCATTATGACATGCTAGCTCGTTCTGTGCAAAGTGTTATTTAATTTTAATGAAATTGTTGGACAAACTATTTAATTATTTTTGACCATGAGTGGTAAAAAATTGTCAAAACAAGTGGCAAAAGTGGTCTGGCTCTATTTAATATAACACAACTTTCAGAAGGTTATTTACTATATAAGAGAAGTTGCAGAAGGCTATTTACCGCATACGAGAACTTACAGAAGGCTATTTACTATATAAGAGAAGTTGCAGAAGGCTATTTACTGCATAAGAGAACTTACAAAAGGCTATTTACTATATAAGAGAACTTACAGAAGGCTATTCACTATATAAGAGAACTTACAGAAGGCTATTCACTATATAAGAGAACTTACAGAAGGCTGTTTACACTTTCACCCGTTACCTCATCTAATGGTTAAAGTGGTCTGGCTCTATTTAATATAACACAACTTACAGAAGGCTATTTACTATATAAGAGAACTTACAGAAGGCTATTTACTATATAACACAACTTACAGAAGACTATTTACTATATAAGAGAAGTTGCAGAAGGCTATTTACTGCATAAGAGAACTTACAAAAGGCTATTTACTATATAAGAGAACTTACAGAAGGCTATTCACTATATAACACAACTTACAGAAGGCTGTTTACACTTTCACCCGTTACCTCATCTAATGGTTAAAGTGGTCTGGCTCTATTTAATATCACACGACTTACAGAAGGCTATTTACTATATAAGAGAACTTACAGAAGGCTATTTACTATATAACACAACTTACAGAAGGCTATTTACTATATAACACAACTTACAGAAGGCTATTTACATTTTCAAACGTTACCTCATCTAATGGTTAAATGGATTTTAATCAAAAATACGCAAAATGAATTGAGGAGCGAGAATTAATAGTAGAATTTGCTGTTCAACTGAAGTATCACTGCACACATTGACCAATGTTGTATTTATCCTTTCCACAGTACTTGGTCATATGTATTTCTTTTGTATGAAACTTACTAATTTACCAAGCTTTGGCCACACATTAAACTGGTTGAAATGTAATAAACATTTTGATGACTTTACAGGAACTAGAAGTGCACTGAAAATCAAGTAATACATTGCTATGTTGTGCCTGTTCATGGAGTGATTCAACTGTGCAAAGTTTCCTGCACTGGTGCTGCCGTGTTATGTAATGTCTTAGTTTTTTGGCTTTCTTGGTTGCTGCACCAATTCTTTAGAATTCACTGCCTGTTAGTGTTGGGTCAGTAGGAGACATAATACAATTTTGCCGTCATTTAAAGATTTATATTGAGCTTTCCTTCCTAAGCTCCTCAGTATATTCGTCCATCTATTGACAACTTTAACACTATATACCATTTTCGAGATTGCCTAACGTTTTCATTATGATGCACCTCTGAGCTCGGATTTCCTAGGTTTTAAACGTGATAGAAGTTTTTGTATTATTTTTGTTATTAATTTTGGCCAGGTCACGTAAACGATCTCGTTCTCGGCGTGTGTCCCGGCGCTCACGGTCCCGCTCGAGGTAAGAATTGATCTGACCATATACTCTGTAGTAGTGGGTATTATTGCTGTAAAAAGGTCATTAATGAAGTTGCGATGTTCGGTTAGGTGACTAATTCTTGTTCATGTTAACATATCCTTTTTTGGCAAGTTTCAAAATGTATGTTGTCAACATATTCAGTGGTTGTCAAAAACTTACACTACGAGTTTGTCGAAGTCAGGTGAACTTTACGTTTCATTCAACTGTTCTGTCTATTGCAGGGAGAGACGTCGCAAAGGTCGTAGGTCACGGTCTCGACATAAATCAAGGTCTCGTACCCCAAAGTCGTATCGGTCAACCCGGCGCTCACGGTCTCGAAGCAGGTAATTTGCTGTTCTGTTTGCCACATAATGTGTATTATTTGCTTGTTTCATGTTGTTGTTGCTTGCATTACCTTGGCCACAATTGCTCGAATCCTGATATGCCAACTTGTGGTTTGTACGAGATATGTTCTGTTATACTGTATGATGTCGTGTGGTACAGTGGGCACTTGAAAAGTGGCGCCATCTCTTGCAGTTAACCTGTTTAGCAAGCTCATACGTGATGGCTTGTGATTCAAGAAAACATTATATCAGTTTCTGCTGTACCAGAGATACCTGTTTCTTTCTCCAGTTTTCATAGCCACTGTTCTGATACCTGTGGATGGATATTCTTCAAATGTGCCATGAATGTATATTATGAATGTATATCATGAACTCATATAGTATAAACTGTATTTATTCTAATATCTAGACCACCCAAACATGTTTTTGTAGACCCAAATTAACGATACTAGTATATTTTTATACCATAGGCAAACAAATTGAAATTAGAATGACACGGCTATCCCAGTGCACCTGTTAAGCTGCCCCCATTCAGCATACAATATGTAAACAGTTCGATCGACTTAAAAAACAAATATGGTTCATTAAAACACATTTGGGTGGTGAAGATGTTACATTTGGGCGGTGAATATGTTATATTTGGGCGATGAAGATGTGACATTTGGGTGGTGTAGATGTGACATTAGGGCAGTGAAGATGTTGCTTTTGGGTGGTGAAGATGTTACTTTTGGGCGGTGAAGGTGTTACTTTGGGTGGTGAAGATGTTACTTTAGGTGGTAAAGGTGTTACATTTGGTTGGTGAAGATGTTTGAGTAGATACAGTTTTTTTTATAGTTTATACTACATAACATGATTTATGCTGTACAACATGATATTGACCAAACAGTCTGTGTACCTTTAAGTTTATTTGTAAATTTCCGAGAATCATTTCTCACCAGGTTACAAGTCCTGTGCAAATTCCCAGTGATTGGAATAGTGGCAGTCCATTTCTCACACATATTGATCAGTTAAATTATAAAAGGGAAATGACAAAATTGACTGATTTACATTACTTCACATTTAAAGCCTACAACAAAACTGCCTGGTTGGGATGAGTACAACATTGCTCCATAATTTGAATACTAGACTGTTTAACAACATGTGAAAATAACCTGTAAATGAATGCACCGAGATTATTAAACTAGGGACTTTATTAAATATGTCATGCAGTTAGATATACTGTGAAAGTTTGCGTTTTATGCAGTAAATTATGTCCTATGTACAGTGGATGTAGTGCTTGGAAATATTTATAGAAATTAGTGATTTAATTGGCATTTCGGAGTGAAGACGATATGTGTTAGAGGATGTGCTGGCATCATATTGTCTGGGTGTAGGCATTCTGTTTAAGGAATATAATTGTCTGTGTGTAGGTGTTCTGTTTAAGGAACATAATTGTCTGGGTGTAGGCGTTCTGTTTAAGGAATATAATTGTCTGTGTGTAGGTGTTCTGTTTAAGGAACATAATTGTCTGGGTGTAGGCGTTCTGCTTAAGGAATATAATTATCTGTGTGTAGGTGTTCTGTTTAAGGAACATAATTGTCTGGGTGTAGGCATTCTGTTTAAGGAATATAATTGTCTGTGTGTAGGTGTTCTGTTTAAGGAACATAATTGTCTGGGTGTAGGTGTTCTGTTTAAGGAACATAATTGTCTGGGTGTAGGCGTTCTGTTTAAGGAATATAATTGTCTGGGTGTAGGCGTTCTGTTTAAGGAACATTATTGTCTGGTTGTATATAAATATGATGTTTGTAAACTGGGCTTGAACATTTTTGGAATTCCAAAACAAAATAAGGTAGTACAATATTGTGTCCCTCTGAGTGTCCCTCTGAGTGTCCCTCTGAGTCAGGTGCAGATCTCAGCTGTGTCATGCCAGTTAGGTAGTAATTCCACAATTGTGGTTTTGCAACCACACATGTTAAGTTGTTAATTTCAATGCTTCTAAATTGGTGAGGGCCAATTCACAACAAGTTACTACCAAACACTTCCTGAAAGCACAAGTCAGAGTCCTGATCAGAAGAAGGATGCAAAATCCCCATCTCTGTCGTGGGATAAAGAATGCTCCCATCTTCTGCTGAGTAGAAGTCCAAATCAAGGTGGCCAGTTAATTTATTTGAATGATTAAAATCACATCAAAGTTATATGTTGGTTAGCTTGTTTGTATTATATGTTGGTTAGCTTGTTTGTATTATATATGAAGCCATGTTGGCATCTTCCATTTCACATATGTTTGGATTTATTCCATACATTTTGACATAAAAAATGTACTATGTGGGTTATTGATGTTTTAACTTATTTAGTGAAATAATATTTTTTGTAAATACATTGTAATGTGTATTTGGAGATATGTGACAGCCATCTGGGTAGGGGGTCTTTTCTTTGAAGAAGTATTTGCCACCTAATTTATTATGTTCCTTCGGTGTTGTCTCTCAAAGTATGGTCAAGTGATACGAAGCTAACAAGTATGACTGCACACAATATCACATCTCTCTCTGTCATCCAAATGTAACATGCTATGAAGTCATCCAGCTGATGATTCCAAAATCTAGAACAAACTCCCAACACTGAAAAATCATCTGGAACTACCGGTATCTTCCGCAAAAAATCAAGATATTCAAAATTATATTATTTCCACGATAAATCCTTGGCAGTCCCTTGTTGTGATGATGACTTGCACGTCCCTGTTCATGAGAACTTAATGATTCTAGTTTGTTGCACGTCTGAGTTCAAGTTTCTAAGCATTTAGGTTCTATAGAAGTTGAGTATTATTTGTGGTTCTAGATTGTTCCTACTAGCTGGTCTCTTGATGACAGTTTGTTTGAAAGTTTGAGGGTCATGCACAACAGGTTACGTCAAAGCGCTTCCCGAAAGCGCAAGTCAAAGAGTCCTGATCGGAAGAAGGATGCAAAATCCCCATCCCCATCGTCAGAAAAAGACCGCTCTCCTTCTCCCGCGAAGTCACCCGTTAAGGAGAAGTCCAAATCCAGGTGGCCAATTGATTTATTTGCAGTCGTTTTGCTGTATTTGACCAAGTTAATTCCTTGCACTTTCTCAATGCCTTCCTATCAGTTTGTACTCATTCAGAGAACAATTCAGGATGCATGACCATGACACGTTTACAGCTGTTATCCTGTTCATGTTTGATAGTCATATTGCAGGGTGTGTGTCAAACATATGTACTATAAACAATTACTATGCAGTGGGCAGTGGTTTGTTCTGTAAACACAACAATGATTTAGGTTAAAGGGAAACAAAAGTCATGGTTTTGGGCCTAAGCACCTATAAGAGTTACTAAAACATCACCATTTGCAACTACAATTAAGAATATCACACCAGTGGTTTACTAGGAAATCCTTGTTGAACACACATCTAATTTCATGGACTGTACCATACTGTTAGGTAACCCTGTGTTATGAGTGTCATTGTCTGGCAATATTCACATTTGTCTGAGATTGCATTGGTTCTGTGTATGCCGGCCTCACTTAATATGTCAGATGTAGTCTAGGTTACCCCGATTTCATAGAACTGCACATGCGCTATTGGTCATGCTGGCTAACATGTCAGCCCTTGGTTTTAATGTCTAGCCTTCATTACAACTCAACTGCCCGTGAGAAGGTAATAAACCAGCCCGTCGCGTTTGTATTCCATGTTGCTCTCACCCACTGCTTTGCCGCAGTCTCATGTTTACCATTTCAATTCAATTGTAGGTCGGATACAATCAAAAAGGACAATTTAAGGTAAGCTAATAACAATGGATGTATCAATGTGTTTTTTTCGTAAGAGCTGTGCATGATGACAGTTGTTTCAGTGAAAAGTTTGTGGTGATAGCATCTCTAATGAAATCTGGATCTTTATTCCAGGTTATGACATGTTTTTGGTGACAACGGGCAATTTTATGTCGCTTGTTGAGTGGAGAACTGTTCTTGTTGACATTTGTGGCATTACCATTTGAGCGCTTTGTATTTTACAGGTGGCTGACTGAGTTGATAGACACATGCTTGAGTACATCAAAGTACTTTTTAATTGTTAAGTTTATATTCCCAATATGCTGAAAAAAATGTCCACAATTTATTGTGAAGAAAAATAACAAGTCTGATTTGTTGTTTGTTTTCCGTTATCAAAATGTACTTGCATATTTAAAAAATACTGTTACTCATACATTTTTAAAAACCTTCATGAAAGTACTTGCATGTACTCAAGTATATTAAGATGTACTTGGCTATAGCTGTTGGTGGTACTGTCATACCCTTGTTTTTAACAGTGTGTTGTATTACTACATTGTTGTTGGTGACTAATAACTAATAACAAGTGTCATAGCAGCTATAGTGTTTTGTTGTTTGCTGGTACATTCTGTGATGCATGAACATGTTGCAAATGGTTTTCATTCTGTCTGCTGTGTTTCTGCTTCAATGTGAGCAACTATTCACTACATGCATGTAGTCTGACATGTCGGTTAATATGTGAAAAAATGTTGCCAGGTCAAAGCGTCGGTCCAAGAGTCGTTCTCCTCGCCGGACAAGGGCTTCTCGCTCCAGGAGCAGGTCAGCTCGCAGGTACGTGCTGGTCTTGGTATGAACTTTTGTTGACGATTGTGAGAAATTCATTTGTCTAATGACCAATCCAAAGATCATAGTAGGTTACAGGAAAGACCTGATGTGTAGCCAATACTAGCCTATCCTCAGTTAGGCCGTTAGCGTCTCCTTGCACACTGGCCATTTAGAGTCCACCATCCATCCACCAATGTTTGATGTTGTCAATACTAACATAAGATCCTTCTGTTATGTACTTTATGTTGTAACATCTGCTAAATCAATGATGTTACTGAGCTACTCCAAAAGCAGAGTATTGGTGCTGATAACCAAACTCTTGAGTTTCTGCTGATATCCAGAACATTGCTTTTACCAGTATTCCCCAGTAATGTGTCTATCACTCAATCTGCTGTTTTATTTCAGAGGTAAGCGCAGGTCCCGAAGTCCTCATCGTTCTCGCACACCACGACGCTCAAGGTCTCGCAGCAGATCTCCTCGCAGGTAATAATAAACTTTATTTATATACTCATATCCACAGTAAGACCCTGTTCAAATGTGTTAAAAGATTTTTTATCAGTTGAAAACTAACTGTATCAACATGGTGGATTTCAACAGCATGGTATTTATGTACAAGGTATATAATAATCTGTTACCAGCAAACATTCTGTCGTACTTCCAGAAAGTTAGTGCTAGTAACTATCATAACATCTGTAAGTAAAATAGCAACTTAAAATTAAGATTTAGTAAGACTACTGATAAAGCTGCATTATATTTGTGTAAAAGGGCCAAAGATAATAATATAATATATAAAATACTTCTATTGCGCTAAAATCCTCGGGAGACCCAAGCTCGGCAGCGTACCAAAACAAAAAGGGTTAAGCAGTTCACAATTGATAAACAGTTGGATTGGTACGGTGGGGAGCTATCTGGGCTGTCTTGCAGGAGTGAGCAGTGAATGTAAATATGCTGGTTGCTTGGATGAAAGTGCTTGATAGGTAATTGTGCAGATCTTAAAAATAATGCGATATCGGACAAGGAGCCAGTGCAATGATTTAAGGAGTGGTAATGAGTGAAAGAAATGAGGAGACAGGGTAACTACCCTTGCCAAACCAATTTTGCACACACTGAAGTTTCAAGATGTCCTCGAGAGCAATATTGTGATAAAGGGAGTTGCAGCAGTCAAGCCTACTGCTAACAAGAGCAGTTGCAGTAGTTTTGGCGACAGCAAAAGACATATACTGGCGAATGCAACAAAGGTCGTGAATGTGATTAAAACAGCAATGACAAATTTGTGAAATATGCTGTCTAAAATTTTAATTATTATCAAAGGTGACTCTTCTGTCTCATGTTGAGAATATGATGTGAAATATGAGTCAACTACCATACATTTTGGAAACTTAAAATTTAGCCATTTGATATTAATTGAACCAGTTCATTCACGTATTTTGGGGAATGCAATCTATTTATTACCTCTTGCATTTCCCTTTAGCATTTTCTCATTGGTTTGTCAGTATTTATTTTCATTGTTCCACTTTTAGCTGTAGTTAAGTGTGCAATTATTTCTGTTGTTTACAATTTCTTGAAAATATATATATTGATTATGTTGAATAAATTCCAGTTCATTAATTCATTCAACTCTTGTTTGGTTGCACAGATCCAAGAAAAGGAGGGACCGTGACAGAAGTCGTGACAGAAGTCGTGACAGGAGTCGTGACCGTGACATGAAGCATCGACGCAGAGACAGGGATCGCAGTAGGGACAGGGAAGAGAAGGCTGGGAAGCTGGCCAAGGTGAAGCGGGACTATGATGAGGAAGAGAAGGGATACGACAGTGACGTGGATGACAAGGAGAGGCGGATGAAGAAGGAACGTGAGGAGGATGAGGAGGAGATGGTCGTGAAGGATGAGTTGAAGGAGGAGGATCTCCGGGATGACAGCCGGGAGGAGGAAGGGAAGACAGAGGAGGGGAAGGAGATCAGTAATGGCAATAATGGGAAGGAGGATGAGGTCAAGTCAGAGGGGTCAATGTCACCCCCTCCTCCACCCCCACCCGCTGCCCCCACTGACAGCAACACACAGGCCATGGACATGGAGACAGACAGCGACTGAAGTCTCTCAGGCCATGGAGACAGACGGCGACTGAAGTCTCTCAGGCCATGGAGACAGACGGCGACTGAAGTCTCTCAGGCCATGGAGACAGACGGCGACTGAAGTCTCTCAGGCCATGGAGACAGACGGCGACTGAAGTCTCTCAGGCCATGGAGACAGACGGCGACTGAAGTCTCTCAGGCCATGGAGACAGACGGCGACTGAAGTCTCTCAGGCCATGGAGACAGACGGCGACTGAAGTCTCTCAGGCCATGGAGACAGACGGCGACTGAAGTCTCTCAGGCCATGGAGACAGACGGCGACTGAAGTCTCTCAGGCCATGGAGACAGACGGCGACTGAAGTCTCTCAGGCCATGGAGACAGACGGCGACTGAAGTCTCTCAGGCCATGGAGACAGACGGCGACTGAAGTCTCTCAGGCCATGGAGACAGACGGCGACTGAAGTCTCTCAGGCCATGGAGACAGACGGCGACTGAAGTCTCTCAGGCCATGGAGACAGACGGCGACTGAAGTTTCTCAGGTCATGGAAACTGTCTCTAGACGTGTTGTTGTTATGTTAGACATAAGACCTCTGTCTCGTGGTGTACCTTGCTGTGATGGTCCTAGAGACATTTTTCTCAAGAACTGGTGATGATGATCATTATCTGGCAGCTTACAAATTTCTGCTAGATTGACAAGTTTGTTAGTTAAGAACTCCATTTTTTGACTACTAAGCCAGTGAGTAGGTAGATGGCTTAATTTTGATCCACACCATATGTGTTTACAGAACTACTTTGTGATTAGTGTTGTTAAATAAAATGTGCATCAGTGGAAGTTTTGTGTTTTTTTAAGATGGACAGTTAGAGTATGATAAACTGTGGGTGGAAACACAAAGTGCATGTATGTCATGCACGTACAATATGCTGGACAACACTTGACAAATACAGTGATTCAGCACATCTACCAAACCGACTGACACACAATATTGTAGGCCCTTCTGTAATTCCATGCAGAATGTTTGTTAAATGCAAACTTTCACTTGATTTTGAATCTTTTGGTTATATAGACTAAAAAAAATTCGGGTGGCAATTTTTCTAAGCAGAATAAGTTTACCAAAATTCAAGATGGCCACCACTATATAAATTGCACAATTTTCCACCATGTTATTTAAAATGATTCCTGCCATGTTAGTAGTGGTGCCTGGAGCCCTTTGTATCTACGATACCCATTTATATGTTCGATGTATACAAGCTATAGTTTTGAATTTCAAAATGGCGGTTGCACAAAAAAGAATTAACTACTGTTGACTGTATTACTGTACTATGCTCAATCTTCACTGTTCCTTTGCCAGTGTATCTTGTAGGTATTATATATAAGTTACAAACGTTTTAAAAATAGGCTCGGCAAATTCAAGATGGCCACCAGATTGAACATGGACACTTTTCCTGGTATATTTGGCTTTAAGCTGATGATATGACGATATCCTATTTATAGCGACAGTTACTTAAACAAACGATATTATGGATTAGGAATAATAGTACATTTTGAAAACATTTCACACTGAATATTTATAACAAGATTTTCCATCCATGCCAAAGGCCTATGTTCATCTACGTGTAACCCACCTTCCTGAGATGCGTGAACCTTGTTTATTCACGCTGCTAGCAGTTACACAATCCATAGACAATTTGTTCCATTCATTTAGTTATTTATCAGACCATTTAACTAACTTGGCTAGATCGTTTTGTAAATGTTGTTTATCACCATCTGTGTTAACCTTTATAAACACTTGTGTCATCTGCAAATTTCAGTAAGTTGCTTGTTATAATTGTCATCCAAGTCATTGATATATATATATTATATATATATACACACATATATATATATATATATATATATATATATATACATACATATATATATATATAAAGAATAATAAGGGTCTTAATACTGACCCTTGTGGTACCCCACTCAAAACTGATTTCCAGTTTGAAACTTCTCCATCTACTACAACACGCTGTCTTCTGTTAGTCAGCCATTGTTCTATCCAGTCAGTTATGCTATCCCCGATACCATGGGCTTTTAATTTAAGTAGTAATCTTTGATGTGGACTTTGTAAAGTTTTTTGAAAATCGAAGTAGATAATATCTCCTGGTGATCCCTCGTCTATCCACGTAGTGATTTCTTCCAAAAAACATGACATTTACTACTGTTTCCATTAGTAGTTTTGGAGGAATTCTATCCACTCCCGGTGATTTATTATCCTTCTTTGCCTTTATTTTCTTAGCTACCATTTCTGGAGTTACAATTAACTGCCCTAAATAATCAGATTTAGCCTCCTAAAATTTAGCATCTAGAACTGGTAATGAACTAATATCCTCTCTGGTAAACACTGCCATTAAAAACTCTTGTGATGTTATGTTTCCAGCACTGTTTTCTAGAGGTCCACCCTTGTCTCATACGTTTTGTTTACTCCTGACATATGCATAAAAATTCTTGCTGTAATTTTTTGTTACATGCTAGTTTTTGTTCATAGCATCTTTTAGATTGTCTAATTTCGGTCGTAGCTGCATTAAGTGCCTCTTTGTAATTTGCAGTCTTCATCCTTTCTTGTACGCCTATAAACCCTCCACATAGTTTGCTTCAACACTATTTTTTTAATAGCTTCTTTTGACAAGTGTTTCTTTGTAGACTGTTTACATTGTTTTTTCAAGGGAACAAATTTATCGATGATGCTCTCAATTTCATATTTTGACATTCAATTGCGGCCTTATTCCTCAGCATGTTATTCCAATCTAGCTTTGCTAAGTATTTTCTCATATCTTTATATTTACCTTTGTGGAAGTATGTATGTGTTTTTTATTTTTACTTTCAGATTTTATATTGATGTCAAAATGTATTTGATTGTGGTCACTGTTACCCAAAGGTTCATGTATTTTTACATTGTCCATTCATTCTTTTTGTGATGACAAAACTACACATTGTATATCTAATACATTCTCTCCCCTGGTTGGTTCTAGCACAAGCTGAGTGAGGAAGCCATCCTGAATTAAAAATTATTCTAAATGAACAAGCACCATACATACATTACTGTAATAGGGCTATTAATACTTCTAATTGAACCCACGTTTACATCCACACTTCCTCTTGCACCCACGTTTACATCCACACTTCCTCTTGCACCCACGTTTACATCCACACTTCCTCTTGCACCCACGTTTACATCCCCACTTCCTCTTGCACCCACGATTACATCTGCACTTCCTCTTGCACCCACGTTTACATCCGCACTTCCTCTTGCACCCACGTTTACATCCGCACTTCCTCTTGCACCCACGTTTACATCCGCACTTCCTCTTGCACCCACGTTTACATCCGCACTTCCTCTTGCACCCACGTTTACATCCGCGCTTCCTCTTGCACCCACGTTTACATCCGCGCTTCCTCTTGCACCCACGTTTACATCCACGCTTCCTCTTGCACCCACGTTTACATCCGCACTTCCTCTTGCACCCACGTTTACTTCCACACTTCCTTTTGCACCCACGTTTACATCCACACTTCCTCTTGCACCCACGTTTACATCCACACTTCCTCTTGCACCCACGTTTACATCCACACTTCCTCATGCACCCACGTCTATCCAGTCAATTATGACATCCCTCATGTCATGGGCTTTTAATTTAAGTAGTAATCTTTGATGTGGCACTTTCCTGTGCCCATGCTTTCTTTGGTACATTTCTCCCAGATGAGTAGATGATTCGTTCAGGAATGCCTTATCTTCTGGTTCCGTTCCCAATAAGTGGTGAAAGTACAGATTGTATAGAGCAATCAAAGTAACCATTTGTGCCTCCAATGATCGATACACATTTCTCATTGAGAATTGGTGTTACCGTTGTCGATGAGTATGGCCCAGCTTCTACCCAAGCCTGATCAATTCCACTCCCCATAATTTCCCAATGCATCCAATGCCCAGAACAGGACATGCAGTTCACCAGGACGAAACAGAAATTGCTAGATACATCAATGTTGCTACAACGAATAGTTGTCAAACCTGTATAATATATTGAAAGTTACTAAAACAATGATAGAAGTACGTTTTTCAAACTTTACTTAACGATGACAGAATAATTACACCACAAAGTTTTATTAGTTAAAGAACAACATAGATTTAGCATAAGAGTACAGTCTACAGTAGGTAATTTCACATTTTGTTGTGACCACCATTTTGAAATTCATGATACTAATGCTCACATTATGTATGAACAACACGGATATTAATAGAAATAGGTATTTTCAATGCTACGTGCTCCAGGCCCCATTCTAAACATGTAACGAATTATTAAAAATAATATGGTGGAAAATGAAGTCATTTGTATGTTGGCGGCCATCTTGAATTTGGTAAATATATCCTGTTTGAAAGTTTTCACCATTTTTTTAGAACTATACTACCCAAAGATACTAAATCAGGTGAAAGTTTGCTTTTAACAAAGATTCTGCATGAAAGCATTTTCTATGATAGTGGCCTACACTACATGAACTTTAAGAAGAATGCACGAAACAGACAGTTTGTTTAATGCTCTATTAATTCATTGCCTTTTATTTTTTATCCCTTTTAATGTATATAATTATATTTATCACGTACGCCTACAGGTACTATTCAGCCTTTATGGCATAATAAAACTTATTATTTAAAAATGTCAAACTTGGTGCATGGTTTGTGAACGGTAAACAAGTGATTAATAAATACAAGTGATAGTAATGTGGCGCCACCTTGCACACAAAATTTATTTAAGAAGCCAACAACAACAACACACATTGCCACCTCAGATTCGATCAGATTTGATGAGATTCGTGCCTTCACTCCTACATTTTGTTGCATGTGGTTTCACTTCTGACGAAGGGATGTGCGTCTCTGTTAGTTAGTGTGTTTCTATTGGGAACTACACAGTATTATGAATGACAAAGTAAGGTTTACACAAGACTAAAGTGTTTTATTACAACTACACAACAATACTGTCTTCGTAGAGCGTAAAGCAATCCAGTGTTGATCTAAACTTAGAAACTACTTCACCAAATAAACATAACTTAAAGTTTCTACAGCAGCTGACAGTATTATATACATGGAATAATAGGGTCAATATGTTGATGATGACCCCGTTTGACTACGTACATCACAATGATAAACATTACTATGTAGCAGACTTGTTAAATTCATGTGGGACAGCTAGCACAAGTGATAACTCCTTGTTTGTTACCAAGACAATAAAAACAAAATGACAACAAATAAAACATTTGAAGATATCTACATAAAATGTAATTTATATTAACCATTATAAGACCGCTAAACCTACTTATGCAGTTTAACTTAAACAAGACACTGGAACTGCATGCATCTCATCCATTACTGGCCTCTGTTCTGCTGCTGTTGCTGCATAAACTGTTCATAAGCATCAGTCATCTCGTCATCCATGCCATGAGCATCCACTTCATAATCATCTTCATCATCACTGAAACAAAAAGCGATATTGTCACCTTCAAAGCACTTAGCTGTTCAAAAACTTCAGTATTAGCCTCGTTGACCAGTTCTACTACCTCAAGTTGTTCAATCAATTTATCACATAATTATTGCAGGGTCCGTACACCATGACAGAAACCAAATTCAAGGCTATTTCAAGGCTAAGGAAAGAAAACTTCAAGACCATTTAAGGTAAAAAATTTAATACTGCAAACTGCACTCTAGAAACGGACAACGTACAGTTTAACATCTGTCACCAGTTACAGTAATCACTGCAGGTGTTTCAGTGCTTGCGATTTGTTTGTCGCACTCTTTCGCATGGCATTGGATTTTGACAGGAGTGTCAAGTCTGCTGTCAACTCAGCACTGGTTGCCAGTTCATCAGCTGACTTCAGCAGTGCTGCTATGTCCTGGTTGAGCCGCCTCTTCTTGGCCTCCATTTTCTCTGCTTCCTCACTCTCATGCTTTCGCTTCGAGTTGAAGTTTTGCTCAACGTTCTGTTTCAGAACTTTCTCCTTCTCAGCCTCCAAGTACGCCATGTACCTTTGTCGTGCTCCCTGTGCATAGGAAAGCATTGATTTGGTTACTGGCATTTGGCACACACCACCAGTTGTTGTGATTGCATCGTGCACAATGGGCTGTGCAACAAGGGATTCCTCCTTCAGGTTCTCAACAGCCACGTGACTGTTGATTGAGAAACCACGCTCGACAGTGGCTTGCCCATGAGAGAGGATGAGCAGTTTCTTTGTCACCATCCACAGCTTCTCATACTGTGTGCATCTGAGGTAGACTGCAAGGAATGTATCCAGTCTCTCGTTGTCTGGGTTGAAATCCTTGAATGTGGTGGAGTTGGCAGGAACCACCTCATTCACAAAGGCTCTGAACTGCTGCTGGATGGCATCGCAATGCGCATCTCGGACTTGGTGCAGATCCGACAACTTGTGCAACACTCTGCCAAACTTCGCAATGCAGTCGTCCTTCCTGCCAGTCATCAACCGAGGGTCGAGACACGTCAAGTTTCTCGTCATGGTGTATGTGATTGGGCATTTCTCTAGGAGTTTCTGTGTGGCACAGACAAGCCCTTTCTTGCACTCCATTCTAAATGCCATTCTCTCTCTTTCACTGAGCTTCTGCTTGACAGATGTGACAGCTGCCAACTCTTTCAGCTTCTTCGCTGCGCAGAATCCAGGGTCAATTTGGGAGTGAGGCAAATGTGAATCAACGTCATCAATGTTGAGCTTTGCCAGCTGTGCTGTAGAGGTGGCCTCGTCTAAGACTGACTGCTTCATGAAGCGCTGGCATAATCCTCGCACAATCACGTCAAGGTCACCACAAAGGAAGGGGACCATTGGCTTGTCCATCTGGTATCTGACCAGAAACCGGTCAAACTGTCTCGCAACCGACTCGAAAAACATCAGGCGTGCAGACATCAGTGAGTCAGCACAGCCTGACTTCACGGTCGTGAATGCTTTTCCATCAGGGACATTGTACTTCTTTGGGTACTTGGTGATGGTATCAACGTACTTTCATACATGACCAAGTACCAGCAATGCACGGGATGCCACTCGCGCATTCTCTACCCACCGGTGCATACAGAACTTCATGGGAAACACTGTTGTTCCCGTAATTGCGGTGAAGTCTTCTCGCCTGGCGGGTGTTTCGTGGAAAATCCAGTGCAGTGCACAGAGAAATGACTTCAGATCCCATCCAGTTGCTCCGAAACCAGCTCTGAATGCATTGTGGACCACATGCAGGCCACAACTGCTGATGTCAATCAGTTTCTGTGAGCGGTCATCGTACACCTCAGACATCAGCTTTTGGTAGAAGGACCAATTCACATTTGGCCCATCCATGGACAGCTGGATCATGTTTGATAGGTTCATTGTACCACACTTCTCAACAAACACATCAACCATGTTTGCAGCTGTTGCATGGCCAAGAAAGGCACTGGTGAAGTATCGGGTATGCACTGTGTTACTACCATCATCAAAGAACCTGATGTGTATGTCCATCTGCTTGTTTTGAGTGAAGCGGTTGAAGCTCTCATCAAAGAGGATGACAAAACTGTCAAGCAACCGCACCTGGTCCTTCAGTTGCTGGCTGAAATATGGAGCTAGTCCATGGCAGATGATATAGGCGCTCTTCTTCTCACCACAGCTGAACGACTTTGCGATGGCGCTATCTGGGAACATAAGCTGAAACAGTCTGTCTGTTTCCATGCAGCTAACATATGAGTAATGAGATGACACGACTTTCATTGCCCACAGCACTTCTGCACGCCAGTGATCGTCGGTTGTCACATGACTTGCGATGGATGCAGTGTTCACCGATGACTGAAGACATGCAGGTGTTACAGGCATTGACAGTACAAACACTAGACAAATTGCTATCTCATTGAATATAATATTGTACACAGTATATACATGATTATCAATTATATATATATATATATATATATATATATATATTACATATGTATACATAAATAGTATAATTATGACATGTCCAACAAAATATTATTTGTCAACATATCCTTTCCGTATTATGTACATGAACCTAACTGATAATTATGTTTTCTTGTCAATCATAGACACCAGCCTGCGTTGACGCGCATTAACAAACAGCTGGAACTATTCATGTAAAGTATGTATTGGCGCATTCGCTAGGTGGCGCCACATATTCACCTGCGCCATCGACAGAACGTCCGTCAACAACCGCATCGCAGCGAAATATCGCCCATTAACGTGGACAGTTACATGCGATTGTCTTTGCTTATTAATTAAGATAACTCTGTAATATCATAAAACACGTCTTATTATTATCACAAAGTATCATAGACGCATACCTGTAGATTCCTGTGGTCTGGTATTGCCGAATAATGTCACTATTTAGGTTCCCGCACAGCTCGTATTTTGAAGTTTCAAGGTTTTCAAGGATTTCAAGGCCCCGTACGGACCCTGTTATTGTATCATATGGTGTATTTAACACATTTCTTTTGTCTCACTTCATTGTATTAAAACCTGCACTGCAATACCACGAAGCAAGTTATCCAGCAATAACCAACGTTTTTAAATTACTCATAAATCAGTGAGTGAGTAGAAAGTTATCAATTTGGTGCAAATTGGAACAGTAGTAAAAAAAAATTGTATTTGGTGGAGTTTTCGCTAAACAAAAGTTGGAATATAACAAAACATCATCTAAAGTGTAGGGAAATAACCTGAACCAAACTGGAACGCTTTGAGTGTTGTTGTGTAGGACTGTTTGTGTGCCTTTTACATGAAAGCCCCCATAAGTTAACACTTACTACACAAACACGCCATCTGCCATCTCCTCGAGTCCATCCAGTGTTTCCGTGTCGCCGGTGTACCACTCAGGGTAGGCGTCAGTGGGCATGGCTGCGTTGTAGGGCATGGCTGTGTTGTAGGGCATGGCTGTGTTGTAGGGCATTGCTGTGTTGTAGGGCATCACTGTGTTGTAGAGGGGCTCGGCGAGCTGACGAAGTAAGTACAGGTGAAACCTCCAGCGTCAAGTGCCAAAGTTGCCTTACAACTGACACAATGAAACAGGTCCTCATCAATGTCCTCAAGTTGGTCGACTCTAAATATTTATATTAGCTTGACTTGTTTTAGTATCATTTTGGGAAAAATCAAACCTACTTAGTATCAATGACATGCTAGATTGTTTTGGTGAAATCATTGGATAAACTATTGTAAGACAATTTAATTGACTTACAATTGAATTATGCAATTATGTCAGAAACATGCAAAACCAAGAACTACACAATTCTTACACTAGTAAGTTATAACTACATTAAAATCAAGTAATTTAGCAAATGAGGCATGCATTTTGAGTAAACTACTATTACTAACCTGACTTGAATATGACAAAGTATTAGTGTTTGCCGATTGAGTGGTGCCACCTGGTGGCTCATCTGGTTCCCGTCCCCAGTCACTTGCTCGCAGTTCAATCACACTGAGCAGCATGACTTTCATGTTTCTGAAGAGAAATGCCAGTCAGAGCAGGTAAAACCTCCTGTCATGGATATGTACAAGATGCATTCTATTTCACCAGGTTGTGTAAGCTAAGTCATTACTGATTGTAGCTGGCACAAAAATATACATCTAAATCAAATGTTTTGCAGTATGAATTACAGATTATAATAATTTAATTATTTGTATTATTCAATTAAAACAATATCTGCATTTGCTACCATGTACATAAAAAAGAGCGCAATGAATGCAACTCATCTTTGACAAAAAAGAAGTGCAACACACATTCTCTATATCATACAACCTACCCTCTATGTCATACAACCTACCCTCTATGTCATACAACCTACCCTCTATGTCATACAACCTACCCTCTATGTCATACAACCTACCCTCTATGTCATACAACCTACCCTCTGTCATACAACCTACCCTCTATGTCATACAACCTACCCTCTATGTCATACAACCTACCCTCTATGTCATACAACCTACCCTCTATGTCATACAACCTACCCTCTATGTCATACAACCTACCCTCTATGTCATACAACCTACACTCTATGTCATACAACCTACCCTCTATATCATACAACCTACCCTCTATATCATACAACCTACCCTCTATATCATACAACCTACCCTCTATGTCATACAACCTACCCTCTATGTCATAAAACCTACCCTCTATGTCATACAACCTACCCTCTATGTCATACAACCTACCCTCTATGTCATACAACCTACCCTCTATGTCATACAACCTACCCTCTATGTCATACAACCTACCCTCTATGTCATACAACCTACCCTCTATGTCATACAACCTACCCTCTATGTCATACAACCTACCCTCTATGTCATACAACCTACCCTCTATGTCATACAACCTACCCTCTATATCATACAACCCAAGTCTGAAACTTATAGACATATATGAACCACTACCATTAAGAGCTAGGTGAGAGTGCATCTTCAAACTGGTGTTATTCCATGTTACACAACTCTGCATAAATTGCACCATTCGATTCATAATCTGAATTGGGAGACATTCCACTAAAAATGTCCACAGATGCAGGTAGATGAGTTAAAACAGGTGGTTTTGATGATGACAAAGCAAGGTGAGAAGGAGGAGAGCAGAGGAGGTGAGAATGAGGAGTGCAGAGGTGGTGAGAACGAGGAGAGCAGAGGTGGTGAGAACGAGGAGAGCAGAGGAGGTGAGAACGAGGAGAGCAGAGGAGGTGAGAATGAGGAGTGCAGAGGTGGTGAGAACGAGGAGAGCAGAGGTGGTGAGAACGAGGAGAGCAGAGGAGGTGAGAATGAGGAGTGCAGAGGTGGTGAGAACGAGGAGAGCAGAGGTTGTGAGAACGAGGAGAGCAGAGGTGGTGAGAACGAGGAGAGCAGAGGGGTGAGAATGAGGAGAGCAGAGGGGTGAGAATGAGGAGCAAAGGCAATGTGAGGGAGGTAGCAGGTAAGAAGACGAAAGATGGAAGAAGGCAGAGTGTGCAAAAGGAAGGCAAACAGGTGAGTGGAAAGGGAATCCCAGGTGTAAGACATACAGTAGATAATAATGAAAGAGAAAAGGAGAAGACTGTGGAACAGAAGAAAGATGGAAAAAGGCAGAGTATGCAACAAAAGAGAGGTAAATGGGTGAATGGAGGGGGATTGCCAGGAGGTAAGAATTTGATGATATAAGAGGAAGGGAGAGCAATGTCAGTAAGACAGTAACACAGTAAAGCAGAATAAGCACAAGATAGCGGATGGAAAAAGGCAGAGTGTACAGCAAGATAATGGTAAACAAGTGACGAGGCAGGAAATGAGCTTCGCAAATCAAGTGTCACAAGGGAAGGTGAGGAAAGCCCAGGTATTCATGAGGGATTCAATCATTAGGAAAGTAGCAGGAAAGTCAGGACAGGTCAGGGTGGTGGCACGGTTGGGGTTGTTCTTGTGCATGTGGGAATGAACAATGCCGAAAAGGAGATGAGAACATTACTAGTGAATATAGATTGGAATAATTTGCTGATGAACTAGACAGCAACAGAATGCTGGACCTGTTTAAAAGATAATATTCAGGGTATTACTAAGAGATTTGTTATGTTAAGAAAACAGGGAAAAGGTCCAGGAAGAAACACCTGTCAAAAGAGGCTAACAGAAAAATTGCTCCCAAACAGATGTTGTGGGGGTATATAAACACGTTGGAAATGTAGACTACACAAACTACAAAGAGGCACTTAACCTAGCTACAACTGAAATTAGAATATCCAAGAGCCTTTGAAAAAAAATTGGCAATAAAAAAATTACAGCAAGAGTTTCTATGCTAATGTAAGGAGTAAATAGAAAGTTTGAAATAAGGTCGGACCACTAAAAAAAAAACAGTGGATACATAATTTCAGACGGGTGACAGAGGTCCTGAATGAATATTTCAGCTCAGTTTTACCACAGAAGATACCAGCTCACTTCTAGTTCCAGTTAATAAATTTGAGAATGACCAATCAGATCATTTACGGCAGTTATTTGTAACTCCTGAAATTATAGCAAATAAAATTAAGAAGATTTGGAGTTGATGGGATACAACCAAAACTACTTAAGGAAATTCTAGAACAAATTAGTACACCACTTACAAAAGTGTTTAATTTGTTTTTGCACCATGTCGTATAAAACTCATCTACATATTTGCAAGTTCCAGAGACATACTACACCACAGAAAGAGACTACAGTACAACATCAATTATATTAATTATCACATGACAATAGTTATAAGAAAATCGCAGGAAGGTTGTAACTCGTTTTGGTTGATCCATATCAAATGTTTTGCTGCACAAATAATGGAAACAAATATAGTTCCATATCTTAATCATAATATCACTTTTAATATTTTCTCTGCCCATGGATATTATACCTGCTGCATTTGGACTTAACAAGAACTTGTTTGATCGACTGGAATATTACGTCGAGTTGTGGCGTGGTACCTTCTGTCTGTTCCAACTCAATGTCGTGTAGGATGCCACCAGACAGCTGCGCAAACAACACGTACACTTGTAAACATTACCCTGTATGTCTTCATAAAAAACAAACCAAAACATTTCTTCCTGTAGTTCCACTCTAAAGCCAAAAGCGTGTGTTGATTTATTATTCGTCAATGCAGCAAACCACAATATTTGGTTCAAAAGGCTTTGTACATCATATAAATGACCTACAAACAGCTTGTGACCATGTGGTAGTGATAATTTTACATAAACATTGTATTGTCTGTTTTAAAATTGCACCTACACCTTTTTATTGTTAAACCTTGTTATATATCACCATACAGGTCCAGGAAAATATTTTTATTTATTCATTTATTTACAATTAATGCGCTCTTAATTTATTATAATTAATGTATCATACCGTTTTTATATGTATCTATGTATCATATTCAACCTGTATGGTTGCAAATTAAATAAACGTATTACTAAACTGAAAGCTGGCAACACTATTTGCTGTTGGTTATCCTAAACATAAAGGTGATTAAACACAAAGTTATGGCTCTGGTGCAGCATATTTTACACTTTTATCCAACCTGTCACACACGACAATGTTTCAACAACCTGACCCACCTTGAGCACCTGTACGACACACCGGAGGGCGGTATCACTCGAATGGCCCAATAAACCCATCAATAAATCTCGCAGGGCTTTTGCCAAGACCTTCAATCTTTCATTGCTGGAGTCCTAGTGATGCAATAAATAGCACTGTTACTACTCCACTCTCCCGAGACCATCATGTATTGTTTACTGTCTAAGGCTGTTTCCTACACGGACTAGTATACGTAGAGCATGACTTACATGCGAGGGCAATAAAGGAATAAGGGGAGTGGTAGTATACAAGAAAAGCTATGGTAAATAATCGCACAACTACTTTATTTAGATGGGCAATGCTTTGGAAGCTGTTCAATCCTACCCACACACTACATGTTTAAAAAGGTCTTTCAACACAAACAGTAAATATAAATGTATATTTTATAAATTTGTTATTCTGTAAAAGATAAAACCTACTAATACAATTGTGTTAGGGCTGATGGGCAAGTTGTTATTTTAAATAAACGTTCAATACTGCTTGTGTAGATTTAATGTCACCATGAATTGTAGTATTATACAATAGTTTCATTTAAACTACACATTTTTCACGTTCCCTCAAAAAACACTTGCCATGACGTTTGACAACAGTTCAGCAAGGAACAACGCGAATCCAACAACTTCGGCACTGATGCTGTTGTTCTCAATAAGCTGAATGCTCTTTTTAAACTCTTCATGACACCTGCAGATTAAAACAATAACATACTTCAGTGCATTTATTCACCATCATTTTTTTTATTTATTATTAACTACCCATGATAGTATTAGTTTTAAGTTTTTAAAAAAAAAGAGCTTTATAAACATCCATCCTGAATAAATATACTTTCTCCTTTGGCCTGAATCACGCTTGCATATAAGAAACCTCAGAAAGGCCAAATGCCAAAAAACAACCGGAACTGGGTAAGTGATATGTCCATTTTATGGATGGGTGTCATTCGTGAACAAGATTGTAAACTTAAGCAAATGCTGTCAAGATTTTAAAAATATGCACACAAATAGAGAGTAGTTCATGATTGCTGGTTTTACTGAACACCCAAGAACACTGTTATACATTTTGTCTGCTAACTAACTGAAATGTACGTTTTATATTATTATTATCTCTTATAACAAAAGAAAAATGTACTGGAACAATCTTGTGATCAGAAACAGTACATTATTACAGACATTTGCCACATATGTAATGATCTTGGAATGATTACCTTTTTAGTAGTTGTTGCCTGAAGTTGCCAGCCCCTAGTGCTGTTGTAAGATTCTGAGACAGGAAGTTGCACATGCGAGCTCCAGTGTACCGGAAGTTTGCTTCACTAACTGCCTGCAAGACGATGCAATGCAAAAGTAGCTGTTTTAATAAAATCAACATGAAATTGTGTATACCATAATATAAGATAATAAAGGTACAGTACATTCTGATATAGCCCTTGGGAATGCTTAAAGAGCTTTACCCCCTGGCAAACCTTACACTGCACCCCTTGGCAAACCTTACACTTCACCCCCTGGCAAACCTTACACTTCACCCCATGGCAAACCTTACACTTCACCCCCTGGCAAACCTGTTCATTCTAACATTAACTCGACTTCTCTGAGATGCACTCAACCATGCTGCAATTACTGTGCAAAACTATTCGTTCACATAACCACTTCTGTCTGTAGCCAGGCACTCATCTATACAGCTGAGTGCACTGTGGCAACGTGGGGTGAATGAAATTGCCAAAGTAACGTGGTCGTGAACAGATACTCGTTGGCATCATGACTGCTCGTTCTACTGCTATGATACTGCACCCCATAATAAGCTGACTAAGCTGACTACTGGTAAAGTTTAATTAAAACTGGAGACAAGAATGCAGAAACCTAACCCCAATAAGCTTAAATGGCTTGAATCTTAGGTTTAATCTATCATTGCACAGAGTAGATATATAATAAAAACAAAATACACAAATCATGTAACACATGACAACAAGACCATCAAGTGGCATGCAACACATGATAACAAGACAATTACATGGCATGTAACACATGACAACAAGACAATCACATTTAACAAGATTTAACGAGATTTCCGTCCCAAACAACAAGTTCCACATGGCAAGTGCACAAGGAAGCCATTGGCTTATCGAGAGTCCAACAATTTTCTCATCTATGTGTAGCCCACACTTATCAGATATCTGTCAATTCTATTTTTAAACATATTCACACTACTAGCATTAACACAATCATTTGGCAGTTTTATCACCCTCTGTGAGAAAGAGTACGTCCAACCTACCCAGCTCCTTAACTAATGCTGCTTTGTGTCCTCTGGTTCTACTGCCTTCTTTAAATTTGAAGAAATATTCCTATCAACATCCTCATAACCGTTCACTATTTTCAACACTTCTATTTGGTCTCCTCTTAGTCTCCTGATCTCTAATGTTATCACATGGCATGTAACACATGACAACAAGACAGCATGTAACACATGACAACAAGACAATCACATGGCATGCAACACATGACAACAAGACAATCAAGTGGCATGTAACACATGACAACAAGACAATCACATGGCATGTAGCACATGACAGGAAGACAATCACATGGCATGTAACACATGACAACAAAACAATCAAGTGGCATGTAACATGTGACAACAAGACAATCACATGGCATGCAACACATGACAACAAGACAATCACGTGGCTTGTTCTGAAGACATACCTGTGCTACAATCATTTCAATGATCTCCAGCATTGTAGACTCGTCATGCAATGACATTGACAGCGAGTCTATCAGAGGCTCCATCATGAGATCAAACTGACCAGGACGATCTGTGAGATATTTGATGGACTGCTGCATTTCGTCCAGTGGATTCATGATGTAGACTGTATTGTTAATCTGTACTGGTTCGGCCACAACCTACACATGCAAATCGAGTTTCAGCCACTTCCTTGAAGCCACAACCCACACACGGAAATAAACTTTCATCAACTTCCATGAAGCCACATCCTACACATGGAAACAGACTTACATCAACATCCATGAACCACATCCTACACATGGAAACAGACTTTCATCGACTTCCTTGAAGCCACAACCCACACACGGAAAAAGATTTTCATCGATTTCCATGAAGCCACATCCTACTCACGGAAACAACTTCATGTACCATGACTTTCACTGACTTCCTTGAAGGTAACCTGGGGTTGCCTCGAGGTGTATAATCCTAGCAGCAGCCAGGATGTTCAGTTAATTCAGTGAACGAGAATCGGCCTAGTCCAGTGCCGGGAATAGATCTAACACATTCAAAGCGCAACACACATTGGAGGACACGTATGCATAATTGTGGTTTATGGGCACTGATATGGTCACATGGAATATTCAGTTGTTTATGCAATTTATTTGAAAAAATAGATAGCTTTCATGCACTATCAACAACCACGTATGTGTAAATTCAGCAATATCTGATTTATTTACTTTTGTGCATCTATGCATAAGCTGCAGAAAAGAACTTTTTGTGATGTACATGAAAATTCTTTGGTAAAAGGACAGGATCCCAGAATCTGAGAATGAACCCTAAAATATCTGGATGAACCCATTTTTAGGATTCTGAAATTTCTTAACAAACTTAACTAATACAAATACCTGGGAGCTAAATCTTGGCACAAACTCCTGGGCTTCCACATTAAGACTACTCTTTGCAGCTAATTCTGAAAGAGAACAAATATATTACAGTGCAACGGAATAGAATACTTCAAATTCAAAATAGTATTTAGTTAGCATTTGCAGTGGTTTGTGCTAGACTGATGGTTTCTGTTTAATTTGTGTTAGTTGATGGATAAAATAAACAAGTCAAGATTACAGGTTTTCATGCACAATAAAACCAATAATAAATAATGCCACTGGCCGAACAATGTCTAATGGTTATTAAATTTCATAGCACCAAATCTAAACAATGATATTCTTTTGTGTTGTACAAATTACATGAAACAATTACAATAGCAATGTGATATCTATAATATCCACATATTGTAGCTATCACCATCTTGAATCGGATGATTATCATGCCACATCATATAAACTTGTGACAGGAAGTTTTTGTTGTTTCATGAATGCCTACGCCGATTATTATAGATACACTGACCAATGAAAGTGTCAAACGGAGAGCTACATATATATGTATATATATAAATAATATATATATATATATATATATATATGTATATGTATATGTATATTATATATATATATATATATATATATATATATATATATATATATCCCTCCCTCCCTCATATATAGATAAATACTTAATTGGCAAGAACACATATTATATGAATGCCAAAAAAAATCAGTTCTTTATACGCAATCAATAAAGTTAACCGCTACCTTCCAATTGCCGCTCTTAAAATAATTTATTACACTTTAGTTTACCCCTACGTGACATACGGAATCATATTGTGGGGATCCACAACCCATATCACGAAATGATTCATATGCAAAGAATCGTTCATTGCATTTTAAAACAAACTATTGGGAACACTCTCATCCCACTTTACATACTAGAATAGAATATAATTCCACCTATTATTAAAAATAAACCAAACTTAAACAGTTTTATATTATCATTAAAGGCAAATGATGATGCCATTGCCGGAGCGTGGCATCACCAAATGGTTGTGCGATACTACTTACTGGTTACATTTTTAATTGGCTCCGCTATCAACCCGGAATTGTATAACTTTTCACCGATTGTTCTATTTATTGTTTAAGTTTTTGTTGTTTCATGAATGGTCAATCTTAAAGTTAAATATTTAGCCACAACATCTAAATGTACATATAACAACAATAATCTTCTTCTTAGGTTGACTACCATGAATGCTTTATCAACACCAGAAATAAACTACTATACTACTTAAGTTTGACAAATTACCATTTTTAAGTATCAAAGAAAAAATTATGTAATAGTAATATTGATCATAAAATTTAAACAAACACTGGAACTAGGGTTCCTCAGTTGCTGCACCAAACCTTTGAAATTCACTCCCTGTTAGTGTTCAGGAAACATAACAAAAAGTTGCTGTCATTTAAAGACGTATCTTTTTAACTGTGTATAACAATTTTCATATTGCTTACAGATTTTTTAGATTGACAAACCCTTTTGTTTTTATATGCCTCTGAAGGAATTAGGTGCTATAAAAACTTTGTAATTATTATTATTATATAACATTACAACGTAACGTTCTTGCTCAAATGTTCTTTTAGGCA
This sequence comes from Lamellibrachia satsuma, assembly GCA_033239005.1. NCBI lineage: Eukaryota > Metazoa > Annelida > Polychaeta > Sabellida > Siboglinidae > Lamellibrachia > Lamellibrachia satsuma. Next base: position 3,312,343 of record BSQZ01000007.1, read on the forward strand.
CAGAACTTTAGCTACAATTTCATACAAAAACTCACCTTCATCACCAACGCCCAGTCTCTCAAGCGTCTTCTCCAGTTTCTGTATCCGAACATCTCGTTGTGCTAGCTCTTCTGTGAACTGTTGTTTGATTGGCTCAATCAGAGTCTGTAATAAGACAGCTTCAGCCAGGGGTGGGGCATTCGCTGCCCGGTCCCCATGTCCTAGCACATTGTCCCCCTGTCCCAACTCACTGTCCCGCTGCCCCAACACCTGTCCTCCTGACAACATCTCACTGCCACTCCCTGAACTTGGCTTCTTGATTGCTTTCTGTGGGATGTCTGCGTCTCCTTGTCCACACTCAGTTTTTATCCATGTGTTGCTCCCTTCGGCATCTGCACAAGGAACAGCTAAGCGTTGGTAAACAAATAAACACATCATCAGAAAACTCACACAGCAAATGTAGAAGGCTTAGTCATGGCTGAAAAGTAGCAGTAGCAACACTAGAACATGCTACTGATGTTGTTTGACCAGTCTGGTAGCAACATTTTTTTAGTTTGTGGTGCACATGGCATAAGCAGTGCCACAATTAAAAAATAAGTAAACATTTAAATAGTGTCAATGCAACAATAGATAATTTTTATTGTTTGGTGAACCTGGTCTATGAATTTTAACAAGATTTAACAAGATTGCCATCCTAAACAACAAGTTCCAGATGACAAGGAAGCCATTGGCTTATCGAGAGTCCAACAATTTTATCATCTATGTGTAGCCCGCTCTTATATATCTGTAAATTCTATTTTTAAACATATTCACACTACTACTAGCATTAACACAATCATTTGGCAGTTTGTTCCATTCATTTATCACCCTCTGTGAAAAAGAATTATAGACATATGTAACATAACGACCGATAACATAAGTTTCATTGTTTGGCTAAATGCTGTTGGCGTTTCAGTTTGTCCAGTTGTTTTGACTGGGGTCACTGTCACTGGTACGTGTGTCCGTCCGTGCAACGTGGTTGTGAACATATACTCGTCGTGAACGCTTGTGGTTGAAAACATATGGACTAATTATATGCAAGTGTCTTACATAAATCCTGTGGCTAGCGTTTCACAAATAGCATGTGATGAACAATTAAACAGTTTACAACTGAAGGACAACACCAACAAGCGAGAACAACTTTGAAAATGTGCATCCCTGCAGCGCCAACAATAAAACACATTTCCAGGGAAGTAGGTGACAGTACACGGTGAATGCTGCGTAAACGCCACCTGTCGAAAAACCTGCAGCGGCCGACAACTCATTCGAGTCTCGCGAAGTCATCGATATTTCGCATGGAAGATAAACTTCCTCGTATTTCGAAAGAGTGACACCTTTGACAACCCTCCGGAGTAGCAAACAAGCGAAACGCAAATAGGACTGAAACGGAAACAACTGCGGTGTCATCTGAAATAGCATCCACTACGTTTTTCAAAGCAAAGGAGACGGCAGTTAATTTCACTTGATATTCGTCTCATGATGAGACGAATATTGGCGCTAATTATAAGACCGTCATACTATTCATTTTGTGAGAATGTTTATTATAATTACTAATACGTTATATGCAGACATAAACAACACTTCAGCACCGACCCAAGCAAAACGAACGAAAAACGCGTGCACGTTCGACTAACTTTGAGGGGTTCCGCCCACCGAGTGGCGCCACTGCGGACAGCCTAGTCTAACTTTTGGACTTATCCGGTCACCATGACACAATGCCGGGAACAGGCGGCAAATTGAATTCACCCGCCATTACACAAAGAGTGCGGATTACATGTGATGTGTGATTTTTAGAGCGCTTTTGCATCAGACAAATGGGTAACGTTAAAAACTCTAACCTCAAATAATGTGCACTTAATCCGTGAAATAATGTAGGTTCGTGAAATAATTGGTGTCCAAAGCTGTACTGTGTGAATAGTTTATAAGTAACGTGTAGTCGATTTAATACAAGAATGTATACTTTTGCCAAAATCATCGACAGAATTGCATTTGATTGTAAGATCGGGCAGCCGGGTATCTTGCTAAAGTGTGAACAGCTATAAATAGCCCAGTTACTGGTGAGTAGACCAATTATAATGTGTAGAGCATATATATATATATATATATATATATATATATATATATATATATATATATATATATATATATATATATATATAATATATATATATATATAGACATTAATATATATATATATATATATATATATATATATATATATATATATATATATAGAGGCGATCGAAGTTACGTTTACGTTCAATGTCTTCTGTACCATCTCATGTGTACTATTTATTTCAAAGAACATGCCTACGCCGATTATTATAGATACACTGACCAATGAAAGTGTCAAACGAAGAGCTACATATATATATATATATATATATATATATATATATATATATATATATATATATATATATATATATATATGTATATATATATAATATATATATATATATATATATATATATATATATATATATATATATATATATATATATATATATATATATATATATATCCCTCCCTCCCTCATATATAGATAAATACTTAATTGGCAAGAACACATATTATATGAATGCCAAAAAAAATCAGTTCTTTATACGCAATCAATAAAGTTAACCGCTACCTTCCAATTGCCGCTCTTAAAATAATTTATTACACTTTAGTTTACCCCTACGTGACATACGGAATCATATTGTGGGGATCCACAACCCATATCACGAAATGATTCATATGCAAAGAATCGTTCATTGCATTTTAAAACAAACTATTGGGAACACTCTCATCCCACTTTACATACTAGAATAGAATATAATTCCACCTATTATTAAAAATAAACCAAACTTAAACAGTTTTATATTATCATTAAAGGCAAATGATGATGCCATTGCCGGAGCGTGGCATCACCAAATGGTTGTGCGATACTACTTACTGGTTACATTTTTAATTGGCTCCGCTATCAACCCGGAATTGTATAACTTTTCACCGATTGTTCTATTTATTGTTTATGTTTGTGTGTATGATTTATACAATTCCAAAAATAAAGTCTATGTATCTCTCTATCATCATTATTTGAGTATTTTTCTTGCAGGGTTTTGTACTTTGTAGTTTTAACTCCTTGCCGTAGTGTTATCAAATGTATATCCATGTTTTTGGATCAATAAAGGTATTATTATTATTACCAGAAGACACCTTTCTATGGCTAGTAAACGAAAGACGTTCCAAAACGACATCAACATTAATGTGACATAAGCCTTTTTTGTTCATAGCGCAGCATATGCCATTAACGACTCTTTCTACAGGAGACACAAGTTTTGGGTCTGTGTTTCCAGTTGCTTCCATAACACCCTGTGTCTGCTTCTACTTCTCTGAGCCAGGTGTTTCTCGCCCTTTTACTGGTGTATTTACAGTTAAGTGCGAGTGCCTGCCTTGTTATGTGTTGTGTTGGCTTCTTCAAAGTATGGCCTAGCAAGCTCCACTTCCTCCTTCTAATTTCATGTTCGATTGGTTCGTCATGATTTGTTCTTTCCCATGGTGCTTCATTACTAATTGTTTTTGACCATCACGTTTTTAGAATTGTGCATAGACATGTTTCACGAAGCTTTGTATCTTCTGTAGCACGGATTTTGAAAAGATCATGTCCATCGAAATAAAATGTTAAATGTTGTGTGCTTATTGATTAAGTCTTAAGTCGATATCGGTATTCAACGTGGCTTCAATAATAATGATAATATTATGTGTTATTCGTACACATATAGTCAGACATTTCTTTATTATGGCAAGGAATATTGGTTGCTGTTTCGAATGGAATTTGGTGGAGAAAATAACGGAATATGCGTAGAATTTGTATATGTGAAAAAATTGTATTGCGTGTATAATTATTATACACAGACTAGCCATGATATGCATATTAAAAACTAGTTATATTAACACTTCGCCAGAGACAGCATTTTGGCGTACTTTGGTCTCGGTCAATGACAGCTAGCGGTAATGAATTATGTTGACGTCCTCTGTGCATCCTGTTTGACAGTGTCATGGGTAATCGCAGGAAACGGGCTTATGTTACATAAACAGACAGAAGATAAATAAAACAAGGTTGCTTTAACTGTTGTAGAGGCAATATCAATCCGACAACACACAATGACAACGAGAACAAAATGTTTAATGTTGAGTGTCCTTATTTACAATCTTCAGCTACTATACGTGTGTCGGTCTCACGTCGCCGAACATCCTCCAGACTATAATTCTTCGTGTTCCGTCAGCGGCGGCTCGTAGTTCACTTCTGAAACAAAACATCAAGCTATTATTTGATGGATCATTCTATAATAACTGCACATATATAAACCGACATGTATGATTTATTCATCATATGAATGACCTATTTGTTTAGGCTGATCAGTTGTATTCACCACGGGGTCTAATTCCCAGCATGAACATAATTATGAACATACAACAACTGCTTAAATTATTGTAATAAACGTATGCAACACGTTCGTACGTAATTTTGAACGAAGAACATCTCGTGCAGTGGATTGTGTGCGAAGTTCTACTTTTTTAAAGCACCTAAGTACATTAACATAATGTTTTGTTATCATTTATGAGGCGCCGTAGCGGCCAAAAGGTATGAGGCGCCGTAGCGGCCAAAAGGGTCGAGTCCTGCGCGAACCGTCGAGTCCTGCGCGAACTGTCGAGTTCTGTCTGCGAGAACCGTCGAGTCCTGCGCGAACCGTCGAGTCCTGCGCGAACCGTCGAGACCTGCGCGAACCGTCGAGTCCTGCGCGAACCGTCGAGTCCTGCGCGAACCGTCGAGTCCTGCGCGAACCGTCGAGTCCTGCGCGAACGAGATACTCTGCGCGAACCGTCGAGTCCTGCGCGAACTTTCGAGTCCTGCGCGAACGAGATACTCTGGTTACCACTGAAAATAGCGTTGCCGTTGTCGGATGTGCAGCGAAGTAATGCCGCAAAAAGCATAATATAATATAATATAATATAATATAATATAATATAATATAATATATTACCCAGAGTGCAGTGAATGGAAAAAATCCCATAAATGTGCTAAAAAAATAAATCGATAGTTAAAACGACAATGCCACGAGACGGTCTGCAGAACACAATGAATTCAGTGCAACGTTTCGTGTGAGCTATCGTGGCTTAGCGGTAGAGCCAGTGGCGGATTAAGACATTCGTGGGCCCTAGGCATCCGACACTTTCGTGGGCCCCAAGTAAACCCACGACAATATTTTCAAGTTAGCATTTCATTATTTATATCATCAATAAAGATAATACACGAACAGTTCTTTTAAAAGTCAACAATTGCAAATTACCGATCGCAGATATTATGGTGTACGGTAGGCTGGTAGCGATTGTTGAAGTCGACTAACACCATCTCACACCTAAGGCTTAGCGATGCGTAGTCTACAGTTTTACCTTGCGTATTTCCTTGATGGCAAACAAGCTAATAATGTCATCAACCAAGAGTGAACGCATCATTTCCGACTCTATGGCTAAAAGTGACAGTGCCGACAAGCACGATTGACCCATCGTGGAACGCTGGTTGTCTTTGATGTTTCAGTACAAAGAAAGATCGCTCGCCTTCGCAGCTTGAGCCGAAAATTTACAGATATATCCGTAGCGCAATGTGAAAGTTAGGAAACTGGTAATCAGCTTATTTTCATGAAGAAAGGTTATCATCTCGGTACCTGTCTCGAAGTCTCCATATTTTGTGAAGAGACGGAATTCCTTCTCAAAATCAGGCTTAATATCAGTATCGTAATACCGAGTGAGCTCTTTGCACTTCGAGGGGATATCGCTGTCGGCGAGAGATCGAATCTCCCGAAACGTTCATAGACATTCGTGTAGGCGGCCTTCTGTTTCTTGATTTCGGAGAGTAATCTGTCAATGATGACTAGGTAGGTGTTCACTCGGAAGTTCTCTCGACAGTCGCTCACTTTTACCTCTTCTGGTGTTTCGTTGGAACAACTTTCTCTTCTTTGCTCGCTTGTTTTCATCGTCCTAATCAAGTCCTGGTGCAACTGACTTTGCTTCATTCTCGAATCGATCGAACCTTTCTGAGTCACGCAAAGAATGGATGTGTTCCAGCAAGACACGGTAATGCATAACCACTGAACCGATCTCAATTCCTGTAGCTTCCAATGCTTTGTTAACTCGGTCCAGGATGTTGTTCCACACAATTCACATCAGGACGGTATTCAGAGAGCTTGCTCACCAAAGACATTGGTTCGAACACGACAAGTGGAGGTTGGGTAGAATTTCTAGCTATCGCGTCAAAAGAGTTTTGTAGTACTTTGTAGTTTGATGCCAGCGCCTTCGCGGCATCTGCTCGAGCAGACCATCGTGTTTCTGATAGGCTCTTTACCACTGGAGACTGTTTCGGTAGGTTCTCTAATAGTTCCGACCACCTCTGTGGCGAGGCTGTCAAGAATGTGTAAAGTCGCTGAACGATGGCGAAAAACCTGACCCCATCAGTGCTGGATTCGGCCGCTGCGGTCCCAACTAAATGTAGGCTATGCCCTGCGAATGATACCCATTCAACAAGAGGGTTCACCTGGTGCTCCAGAATAAGTTCCATACATATTTCTCGCATTGTCATACATTTGTCCACGGGAATCCTCAAGCTTTATTCTGCATTCGTCTAGGAAAGACTTGAGTGTTTCGAACAAGTATTTCCCCTCGTGTTTCTCAATGTCTATGAAGGCCAGGAAGTGTTCCACGGGTTGTCCGTCAATCCGAACGTATCGCATGACGATGCTGAGTTGATCGATATGTGCTATATCAGGTGTGGAATCTATGCTGATAGAGTAGTACTTCGCCTTCTTTATTTCAGCAATTATTTTCGCTTTCACCCTGTCCGATAACAGCTTGAAGAATTCTTCACATATTGTTGAAGAGAGATATGATACTTGACCTCTTCCTTTATTTCCATATCGGCGAATATGTTCGGCCAGAAAAGGGACGAACAGTGAGAGAAACTCTAACAAGCCTAAGTAGTTACCATTGTACTTCTGCCCAAACAATTCGGTGTGGCCTCGGAACGGGTGTCCTCTCTCTGCAAAGAAGGTAACAACGGCAACGATACGCTTGAGAAGTTTGATCCAGTATTGCTGCTCATTCTCCAACTGCTTTGCGATCGCAGAATCAACATGGTGCGCTTTGGCATTTTCAAACCCCTTCTTTACAGCTACTATGTGACTATCGCTACGCTCATGTGTCGTGATTATGTGCGCATTTTACCCAGTCATTGAAACCATTAAGAGAAAAGCTATCACTTCCGCTCCTGAATAGCTTACATACATAACAACAATGCACATTTCCAGTTGATGGAGAATACACCAACCAGTCCATCGTTACACTCTCCTCGTTAGCAAGCCATCGAACAAAGAATTTCCGTTGTACATAAATATATATGTATATATATATATATATATATATATATATATATATATATATATATATATATATATATATATATATATATATATATATATATATATATATATATATACATATATATTTATTCTAATATATATATATATATATATATATAATATATATTTATTCTAACTTTTTTACATGTGATAATTATATGAAATGAAACGAAAGCGAATATTGGACTAAATAAAATAATAATAATTGATAAAATAATAATAACATTAAACGAAAAAACGTAAATCATACATACCGCTGATTGAACCCAGGTCCCTCCAAACATAAATCGAACGCTCCACCCAGTGGCGGATCAACGAAAAGGCGCTATATATATATATATATATATATATATATATATATATATATACATATTAAAAGTTAGATATATATATATATATATATATATATATATATATATATATACATACATATGTATATATGTATATATATATATATATATATATATATATATATATATATATATATATATATATATATATATATATATATATATATATATATGGTTAATCTGGGTATGTCTGATTTACGTTTTTTCTCGTTTACTGTTATTATTATTATTATTTTATCAATTATTATTATTTTATTTACTCCAATATTCGCTTTCGTTTAATTTCATATAATTATCACATGTTGTGCATTAAAAGTACATGTAAAAAGAAATAAATATATATATATATAAATATACATATAAATAATATGTCGTGCAGAATAAATATATATTAAAATATATATGTGTATATATATATATATATATATATATATATATATATATATATATATATATATACATATATATTTATTCTAACTTGTTTTACATGTACTTACATGTACTTTTAATGCACAACATGTGATAATTATATGAAATTAAACGAAAGCGAATGTAAATAAAATAATAATAATTGATAAAATAATAAAAATAACATTAAACGAGGACAAACGTAAATCACACATACCGCGCATTGAACCCAGGACCCTCCAAACATAAATCGAACGCTCTACCGCTAAGCCACGACAGCTCACACAAAATATTGTACTGAATTCGTTGTGTTCAGCAGACCGTCTCGTGGCACTGTCGTTTGAACTATCAATTGAGTTTTTTTTAGCACATTTATGGGATTTTTTCCATTCACTCTACTCTGAGTAATTTATTATATTATTTTATATTATGCTTTTTGCGGCATTACTTCGCTGCACATCCTACAACGGCAACGCTATTTTCAGTGGTAACCAGAGTATCTCGTTCGCGCAGGACTCGAAAGTTCGCGCAGGACTCGACGGTTCGCGCAGAGTATCTCGTTCGCGCAGGACTCGACGGTTCGCGCAGGACTCGACGGTTCGCGCAGGTCTCGACGGTTCGCGCAGGACTCGACGGTTCGCGCAGGACTCGACGGTTCGCGCAGGTCTCGACTGTTCGCGCAGGACTCGACGGTTCGCGCAGGACTCGACGGTTCTCGCAGACAGAACTCGACGGTTCGCGCAGGACTCGACGGTTCGCGCAGGACTCGACAGTTCGCGCAGGACTCGACGGTTCTCGCAGACAGAACTCGACGGTTCACGCAGGACTCGACGGTTCGCGCAGGACTCGACAGTTCGCGCAGGACTCGACAGTTCGCGCAGGACTCGACGGTTCTCGCAGACAGAACTCGACGGTTCGCGCAGGACTCGACCCTTTTGGCCGCTACGGCGCCTCATAATCATTTGTTGTATCTTTTCAACGTTTATGTAAATGTTTGTCTTGTTATGTGACACAAACAATGACTGAGTTTAACAACACGTTTAATTGCCGGGCTCGTCCCGTGCCAGTCCCGCACTGTCCGGTGGTAACATAATATATCCAGAGCTGCACCCTAGCGGATAAGTATGACTTAACATTCGTTACATCCTCCCTCCTTTGTAAAGTGACATGCTATCTTACCATGTATGCATCTTTAAACATTATAGCGAAACAATAATAATAATAATATGTTAAATGTTCGTGTATGACAATTAACAAGTCTCTTAATTAAATGTCTGTTCATTCAGCATATCTGGCAGTGGTCTTAATTAACCTACCACTGCGTGACATTACTGGTTTTAAGACAGTGTTCGATTGGTCATTTCTTGGCAGTGTTTCTATAGTCTCTCCGGAGATCGCTGGCAGCGTCGTATCGACTGTTGCTGGCACAGTTGTTGGCACTTTAAGCAAGTGTCGACGATTTCTCCGGTATTCAGTTCCTTCCTCGGATCGCACATAGTAGGAACGAGGTTCATTTGCCAGCCGTGTGATGGTAGCAGGCTTACCATAGCCTTTTGACGTTTGCATGCGGCCGTTGTCACCTGTGTGCAGCAACGGTAGTGGCTTAGCCGACTTGTCCGCATATTTCTTTTGTTGCAGCCTTTTATCAGACAACTGATGTTGCACTGTCTGTTGGTTGAGAACTTGTGGTTTTAACAGTGTCTGTGTTGTAGGCAATGTTGTCCTTGTGCGGCGTGATATGTTGCGTTGTGCAGGAGATCCTAAGACTGCGTCACGTGGAGTGTTTCGCCAATTGAGCAGATTCAAATGCGCATCTGTGCCATCTCTGTATGATTTCTCTAGCAGATCTGTTTCGTACCAACCTGAATGCGAATCGACGGTTATGAGGTACATGCAGTTGTGCCACTCGAACAAATCAGTCCCCACAGTTGCCCACGGCTGATTTGGTACTGGGTATGACATGAGAGGCTCTTTCTGCTGGTGGTATGTCATGCTTTGACACGTTTCGCAAGCAGTAATTGCCTTTTCAATGTCACTGTTCATGTTTGGCCAAAACATCACATCTCTCGCTCTTCGTTTTATTGCATCGATACCGATGTGTCCCTTGTGCGCGAGGTTAACATACTCGTTTCTCAGAGCTGATGGGACAACAATTTTGTGTCCCTTGAGTATCACTCCATCTTCTGACGTCATCTCATCTCTGAATGGAAAGTATGGCATCAATTCAGGATGAATGTGTTTGCTCTGAGTTGGCCAGCCTGACTGTGTTGCTCGATATACTCTCTGGAGTGAATTGTCGGCTGCAGTAGCTTGTTTTAGCTCGTCTAGCTTGTTGCTAGTTATCGGCAGTAGTGACAAAACCTCATAATCTGTCACTTCCTCATTCTCCTGTTGTTCTGTCTGTAGATACGCTCTCGATAGCGCATCAGCTAGCACAAGGTCTTTGCCATTTTTATATACGAGATGAATGTCATGACGCTGTAATCACATCAGCATTCGTTGTAGTCTTGCTAGTGCTGCTGATAACGGCTTCTTTGTGATTGATATGAGAGGCTGGTGGTTTGTCTCGACTGTCACTTGTTTTGCACAAATGTAGTTTTTGAATTTTGTGCACGCAAAGACTACGGCTAACAGCTCTTTCTCTATCTGCGCATATCTTGTTTCCGTCTCAGTCAACGCTCTTGACGCGTAGGCGACTGGTCTGCCATTTTGTAGACAGGCAGCCCCTAATCCATGCTGTGAAGCATCACATGTCAGAGTGACATCCTTGTTGACATCGAAATACGCAAGAATAGTTGCGTGTGCTATACTTTGTTTCTCATCGTCATAAGCTTTCTGCTGTGGAACATCCCAGACCCACTCATTGTCTTTGTGCAGAAGCTCGTTGAGAGCAGCAGCTTTCTCACTTAGATCAGGGACAAACTTTGATAGGTATTTAACCATTCCCATGAATCGTAGCAAGTCTGTTGTGTTTTCTGGTTCTGGCATTTCTGTGATCGCCTGCACTTTTCTCGGATCTGGTTTGAGTCCATCCTTAGATAGTACACGTCCAATGTACGGGATTTCTTGCAGTTTGTACTTGCATTTTCGCGGTGCTAGCTTCAAATTGATCTCGCGCAGCCGTTTTAGCACTTTCTCAAGGTTAGTGTCGTGTTCCATTTCAGATGCTCCACGCACTAGTATGTCATCCATGATCACTGCACAGGAGTATCCAGCTAACAAATGTTCAATTCCTCGCTGATACACTCCCGATGCTGAACTTATCCCCATTGGCATGCGCAAATAGCGAAATCTTCCGAATGGCGTTCCAAAGGTTGTCAGGTATGATGAATCGTTCTCCAATGGGATGTGGTAGAATGCTTGCTTTGCATCCATGACTGTGAAGTACTTGGCATTCGGAATGTTCTCGACTACCTCTTCGATCGTTCGCATCGGGTAGTGTGGTCGCTTGATTGCTCGATTTAGATCTCCTGGATCCATGCAAATGCGAATGTCATTTGTATCTTTCTTCTTTACCACTACCAATGCCGACACCCAATCGGTTGGTTCGTTCACTGGTGTGATTATACCTTTCTCGACCATCACTTCCAGCTCACTCTTCAGTTTCTGTTTCAAAGCTACTAGCACTGACCTCACAGGCCGTATGACTGGTGTAATGCTCGGATCGATTGTTATTTTGTATTTGACTGGCAACTTTCCAAGTGTGTTGTCAAATAGATCGCTGTATTCTTGTAGAATACCTGTTGGCAGTTTGTGTTCTGCTATCTGTTCAGCATGTGAAACTTCATGCACATCAGCGCTTAGAGTGATTAGTTCTAGCCTGATACTGTCTTTCAGTCCAAGTAGTGTTGTTACTTTCTTGCGACTACATGAAAGTCTATGACATACTCTTGTTTTCCCTGATGACATAGTAGTCTTGCTACTCCAACAGATTTCAGTACATTTCCACCAAACCTCACCAGTGTTATTCTTCTCGATGTGTCTAAACGATTGTTACTACGCAGCTGATTGAGTCGTCGAAGACTCATCACTTTGCATTTTGCTCCAGTGTCTACTTTGACATATATCTTCGCATTGTTTATACACAACGTTGTGTGTATGTCTCCTTTTGTCAAACCATCTACAGTCTCGATAGTGAACGTTTCTTCGTTTACTTCTGCAACATTTTTCTTGAAATGTCGATTTAGTGGTTCTGTTTTCGGTTTCGACCTACACACAGATGCGAAATGGTTCCACCTTCGGCAGTTGTGACATTGTTTTTGATAAGCGCGACACTGCTCCCTGGCCTTGCCATGACAATGTCCACATTTGTCACACATTTGTTTTGAATGTGTTGTTGATTGTCGATTCTGCCATTTCTTCTCTGCAAACCGATGCTGTTTCACTGTATCCACCTCCACTTTTGGTGGTTGCATTGCTTTTGCATCCTGTTCAGACAGCTCGTGTATCTGACAAATCTGCATTGCTTTCGCTAGTGTGAGGTCACTCTCCCTTAAAAGAAGTCTCCTTACTCCATCGTTGATAATGCCCGTCACAATCCTGTCTCTGATCAAACTGTCCGCCAGTTCTCCGTATTGACAGCTGATTGATCTTATCTTTAGATCGCTCAAAAGCGTCTGAATTGACTCGCCTTGTTGTTGTACACGACAGTTGAACCTGTGTCGTTCCAGTATGATGTTGGTTCGCGGATTGCAGATGTCTCTGAACTTTCTTTTTAGACATTCCGGGTCTTCACGTGACTCCGTCGGCTTGTACGTGAATGAACGCTCTCGTTCAATAGCTTCTGCACCAGCCAAGTTCAATAAAACATGCTTTCAATTTGTCTGGTTTATCGTCATATGCAGCAAGAACAAATACGTTATATTCTTGTTCGAAAATGCGCCAGTTTTCGGCTGCATTGCCATCGAAACACAACGGTGAAGGTTTTCGAAGCCCTACGTCAGCCATTTTTCGTCAGTTTATTCCAAATTGCGAGTGAGCGGGTAAATGCAATATTGTCACCGTAGTACTGATATTTGCTAGTTGCAATGTTCTACTTACAGTTCTTGGTCAATTGCCACTTACTGAAAGAAACATCCCCTGATCTGACACCATGTAAATGTTTGTCTTGTTATGTGACACAAACAATGACTGAGTTTAACAACACGTTTAATTGCCGGGCTCGTCCCGTGCCAGTCCCGCACTGTCCGGTGGTAACATAATGTATCCACAGCTGCACCCTAGCGGATAAGTATGACTTAACATTCGTTACAGTTTAACAACGTGTGTGCAAACAGTTGGTCATCTCACCCATGCATTACTTTAAATATTGCTCTAATGCACTCTTGAAGACTAATAGACCGTACTTGCAAACAGGCCTACTATAGAACAAAATACAGATTGTGTATGATATGCTATCATCATAACTATTATATGGAAACCGTTTCACTGTAATGTGAGGATTTAACATATAATATGTATAATATTATGTTGTGTTCATGTCTGCATGGCTGAGGCCGTTTTGTATATTTTCATTTCATTCTTCATCAGGCATACTCACTGGGTAATATACATGCATGCTTCAACTGAACGAGATGCTGACTCGCCTTTAAATTTTACGACGAACCCGCCTCCACCGGTGGCGCCGTCTGACAAGAACGACACGACGAGACGTTGGATCTGCCGGGTGACGGTCGGTTCCTTGGTATGCACGTCGACCAGAGTGCCGCAGTAGTTGTACGTCTTGCCCACGTCGAGAACATCCCTAACGACTAGTCGGTCGTAGCAGCCCGCCGTCCGTCGAGCCTCGACGTCCAAGTCGAGCAGCGCCGTGTCGAAGCGCCGACCCTCTTGCGGCGTCACGAGCACCTGACAGTCTTCGTCGGTGTCGTACTTGGCCGGGTACCCGGGGCTCATGATGTAGCCGACCACCTCGTTGGAGACCCTCAATGGACCTTTGTTGGACATCTCGAATATCGACGAACCTGGAGGAAGGACAAAGACACACAGTAGACGATTCGTTTAGTCGGTGATAAAAACACAGAAATGTAGGCCATATGAATCGCTGAAGAAATGTTTTTACATTTGGTCTACTACGTCCACTAGCTCCAAAGCTTCGTCTTTTTTTGGGTGCGTCACACATCGCCTTTGGAGTTCAACAAGTCAAGCACGAAATAGATTTATCAGTGACAAAGAAGCATTAGCCAACTAATTGAACAAACCGAGACAAGTCATATGTCGATATATCAGATAAGCGACATTTATTTTTGTAAACCTACTGAGATGCTATAATTGTGGTTCAGATGATATGATTGTAGGGCGCGGTGGCGTTGTGGTTAGAACATCAGACTATCAATTGGGAGAACCCGGTTTCGAATCCTTTTGCTGCCGTCTCTAAATCTGGACAATTTCGTTCAATTCACGTTACCTCAGTTCACTCAACTAGACAAGTACCTGACTCTTGGCAGTGGTGGGTATGTGAACGAATAGTATTTGCGCAGTAGTTTCAATAAAGCTTAATGTTTTCCATATAGTTGGTGTTGAAATGAGTAGGTCCGCTAGGGGAGTGTAAAGCGCTCTGAACAGTCCCAATGGTTGGATACCGGATAAGAACGAACCTTTACTTTTTTACATACGTTGGATACACTCGTAGTCAGCCTCGATATACTTGGCAACCCCTGGACATGCATCGGTGAACACGTCTCCATTGACTGCCACGTCGCATCCCGCCCTGCCGAAGCAGCGCCGATTGAGGACAGCTAGTGTGCTAGGGGTGAGGCACGACGTCTCGGCGGCAGGAACGCACACGCTCTCGTTCGTCCGACCGTAGTTGGCGCTCTCAAACACAATCACGTGGTCGTCTGGACACGCCACTGACAGCGTGTCGTCGTCACACACAGTCACGTGTTCAGCTGGGAAGGAAAACGGGTTGGTTGGATACAGATTTAGCGGTGTTAACACGAGGCTGTCAATCGCCGTAATTGTTACGTAATTAGACAATTATGTCATGCTGGTTGCGATTGTTTAGTTACGTCAACATCACTTTAAAAACACCACTTTAAAAACGATAATAAGAAAACTTCTTTTGTGCCTATGCTTCCTTGGAAGCCAAGCTTAAAGGTGCATCGACCCAAAAGGGTTAATCAATCTCGAAATCTGGAAGGAATATTAAGTCGTCAACATATGGATGGATACGTCAAGGAGCTAAGTATGATAAGCAGACTTGGCCTCACACTGGAGACATAGGTTTCGACACACGTGTTCTCAAATGGATGAGGTTAACATAAAATTTGGAAGAAGAAGAAATATGATTAAAAAGTCTTTAAATGACGACAAAATTATGTGATGTTTTCTACTGATCTAGAAAACTTATTTTTGTATGTGACGTCCATATTAAAATCAAGATGGCAACCATATTTGATTATTAGTATAACGAAACCGTTAACAATCGGTTAAACATGTTGTTAAGAGACAGGTCTTCAAACCATCACTCACCCCTGTAACGTTGACCTGTACACCCATCCACCTCGTTGGAGGAATGTCATTTATGGATGACTCCTAACAAAGCATCACTGCTTGTTCACTAGGATGCAAAGCTACACGTACATGTTACGACCCATGTAGGACCTGCCGATGCGGCTACAGCGGCGTCGTTTTAATAAGGCACATTCGCTGTCCACGAGATAGCTGCGCATGGATGTTTACGAACTGGACCAGTACGACCCAGTTCTACTGGACCAGTACGACCCAGTTCTACTGCAGTCGCTCGCAGGTAGCACCTTGTTCTATGTCAACCTAGAAACAAATTACACACACAACTAATATATGTCCATACCTTGTGTACACAGAACCGCCACCATTAGCGAGAGTATACCGCACCAGCTCATGTCGTTGTCTTTGCGCGACATGTGCGACTGCTAACGTCGAGTGAAATACTACGCTTCGCCGCACAACTGGGTCGACTTATTGACGGTAGGGGTGTCTATTTACAGTAAAAGGACTCCCGGGTCGACATTCCAAATATAGAAACATCATTTTACATTTATTGTACAGCAATGAGTCGGCGCCAACACATGGGCACACGCACAGGTATATCTACGTGGTTATACAAGATTTAACAAGATTTGCCATCCAAGCCAAAGGCCCAGATGGCAAGTGGACAAGGAAGCCATTGGCTTATCGAGAGTCCAACAATGTTCATCTACTTATAACCCGCCCTCCTGAGATATGTGTCAACCTTGTTTTTAAACATATTCACGCTGCTAGCAGTTACACAATCTGTAGAAAATTTGTTCCATTCATTTATTGTCCTCTGTGAGAACGAGTGCTTCCTGATGTCCAATCTACATTGATCCTTTACTAATTTTACTTCATGTCCTCTAGTTCTGCTATCCTTCTTGAGTGAGAAAAACATATTTCTATCAATATTTTCATACCCATTCAATATCTTAAAAACTTCAACCTGATCTCCTTTTAACCTCCTTGTCTCTAGAGTTGTTAAACCACATTCTTTCAGGCGTTCTTCATAACTAAAGTCTCTAAGTTCTGGAATCATTTTAGTTGCTCTCCTTTGTATGCGTTCAAGCGTATCTATATCCTTCTTACGATATGGTCTCCATGCGTGTATACAGTATTTTAAATGAGGTCTAACTATTGCTTTATAAAGAGGTATAATTAACTTTTTTCCCTTGTATGTTATGTTTCTTCTAATCAATCCAAGAATTTAATTACCCTTTGAAGCTGCAATACCACACTGCTCTGAAACTTTCATATCAGCGCTTATTGTAACTCCTAAGTCCTTTTCTTTTACAGTAGTACCCAGAACAGTATCTCCCATTTTATAGTTTACATTCAAGTTCCCATGTCCTGTATGTAGGCATTTACATTTCCCAAAATTGAACAACATCTGCCATTTCTCAGACCATTTCACTAATCTGTCTAGATCGTTTTGTAAATGTTGTTTATCACCATCAGTATTAACCTCTCTAAACAGTTTTGTGTCATCCGCAAATTTCAGTACGTTACTTGTTATACTGTCGTCCAAGTCATTGATATAAATTAAGAATAATATAGGTCCTAATACTGATCCTTGAGGTACCCCACTCAAAACCGATTTCCAATTTGAAACTTCTCCATCTACTACAACTCGTTGTCTTCTGTCAGTCAGCCATTGTTTTATCCAGTCAGTTATGCTATCCCCGATACCATGGGCTTTTAATTTAAGTAGTAATCTTTGATGTGGCACTTTGTCAAAAGCTTTCTGAAAATCTAAGTAGATAATATCTACTGGCGATCCCACATCTATCCACTTAGTGATTTCTTCCAAAAAACATAACATATTTGTTAAGCATGACCTCGCTTTAAGGAATCCATGTTGAGATGAATTTAATAATTTATGCTTAACGAGGAAGTCCACCATATGGTCTTTAATTAACCTTTCTAATAATTTACAAATCACTGACGTTAAACTCACTGGTCTGTAATTCTCTGACTTATTTCTCGAACCCTTTTTAAATAATGGTATGATGTTTGCTTCTTTCCATTCAAACGGAACAACTCCCTCTTTTAATGACAAGTTGAATACTCTTGCAAGTGGTATACTGATTTGATCTACTGTTTCCATTAGTAATTTTGGAGGAATCCCATCCACTCCCGGTGATTTGTTATCCTTCATTGCCTTTATTTTCTTAACTACCAATTCTGGAGTTACAACTAACGGTCCTAAATAGTCAGATTTAGCCTCCTGAAATTTAGCATCAGCAACTGGTAATGAACTAATATCTTCTTTGGTAAACACTGAACTGAAGTAACCATTTAGGTCTTCCGCCATTAAAAACCCCTGTGATATTATATTTCCAGCACTGTCTTCTAGAGGTCCAACCTTGTCTTGTACGTTTTGTTTACTCCTGACATATGCATAAAAACTCTTGCTGTCATTTTTTATGTTACATGCCAGTTTTTGCTCATAGCTTCTTTTAGATTGTCTGATTTCAGTTGTAGCTACATTAAGTGCCTCTTTGTATTTTGCATAGTCTTCTTCCTTTCTGGTACGCCTATAAACCCTCCACATAGTTTGTTTTAGCATTACTTTTTTTCTAATTGCCTCTTTTGACAAGTGTTTCTTTCTACACCGTTTTCCTTGTTTTTGGAAGGGAACAAATTTATCGATGATACTCTCAATTTCATATTTTAGAATATTCCAACATTCAATTGCGGTCTTATTCATCAGCATGTTATTCCAATCTAGCTTTGCTAAGTATTTTCTCATATCTTTGTAGTTACCTTTGTGGAAGTTTCTCTTGCACGTTTTCTTATTTTTACTTACTGATTTTACATTGATGTCAAAATGTATTTGATTATGGTCACTATTACCCAATGGTTCAAATATTTTTACATTGTCCACTAATTCTTTTTGTGATGACAAAACTATATCTAATACATTTTTTCCCCTGGTTGGTTCTAGTACGTGCTGAGTAAGAAAGCTATCCTGGATTAAACATAGAAATTGTTGATCCTCAATCCCTGTGCTCTCTAGAGAATTCCATTGTATGTGTCCATGGTTAAAATCTCCCATTATGATACATTCCCGTTTACTAACTTCCTTTATAGCGTTTTTATTTTTGTGCTGTCCTCTTCATTTATGTTTGGACTTCGGTAAATTAATCCAATAGTTAATTTTGAATTTCCTGAAACAATTTTGCACCAAACAGCTTCATCGCAATCTGCTTCCCTTTCTAGTTTTATTTCATAAGCCTGAATAGATTCTTTAACATATAAAATAACTCCCCCGCCCCTTCTTCCTATTCGATCTTTCCTAAACATTACGTATCCTGTCAGTCCTAATTCAGCATCTGTTATATCTATGTTGGCCCATGATTCAGTTATACCTATTATGTGAGGGTCAATATCTTCTACCATAATGTTTAATTCGTTTTTCTTATTTACTACGCTCCTTGCATGTAAACATACGCATCTATAACCTTTTTCACAGATGTTTTTCGGATGATTTGATATTGGTTTATCTGTGCTAGTGGCCTCTTGTTCTGCTTGAGACACCTCTAGGTAACCCCCCCTGCACTTCTAGTTTAAAGAATGTTTACGTCCAAAAATATTTGTCATTGTACCAAAGTCGCTATCTACTGCTGCTGAAAGTTTGTCCGCGAATACTGCCGCCCCCTTTCCACTTAAATGAAGCCCATCCTTCATGTACATATCAGCCCTCCCAACAAAACTTCCCCATAAATCCACAAATCCAACTTCCTCTTCCCTACACAGCCTCTGGACTAACATGTTAATTGCCATCCCCCGACAATTTCGATATTTGTGACCCCTCCTGCCCATTACAGGTAAAATCCCTGACAGTATTTCCTGCTCAACCCGCGTCTGTTTTAGTGTTCTGACCAACTGCCTATATTTCCTAACTATGGCAGTTGTACCCTCCCTCTCTACGTTATTTGTCCCAACGTGTACTAAAACAGATCCACCCTTACCCGAGCCTACGATGTTTTTTACCCTCTCAGTTATCGCCTCTATTTTGGCTCCAGGCAAGCAGACCACCACATCATCTCCCTTGTTTAAGACTCTGTCGGTCTTCCTAACTATCGAATCCCCCACAATCACCCTCGCTCTCTTCCTCACCCCCTCTATCACTGCTGCAGAATAACTCTTCCTTTCGATCCCCTCCATCACATTCTGTCCTGACCCCTTCCCTCCTGTCTCCCCCACTTCCCACTCCTTTGCTCTTGTCTCTCCCACTCCCCTCTCCTTCACTCCTGTTGTTTTCCCTTCCGTCTCCCCCACTCCCTTCTCCTTCCCTCCTGCTCCCCTACTCCCTTCTCCTTCACTCCGGTTGTTTTCCCTCCCGTCTCCCCCACTCCCTTCTCCTTCCCTCCTGTCTCCGCTACTCCCCTCTCCTTCACTCCGGTTGCCTTCCCTCCCGTCTCCTCCACTCCCTTCTCCTTCCCTCCTGTCTCCCCTACTCCCCTCTCCTTCACTCCGGCTGTCTTCCCTCCCGTCCCTTTCCTTCCCGTCTCCTTACGTCCTGTCTCCCTATGACCTGTCACCTTCCCTCCTCTCAGCTTCCTCCCAGGCTGAGGTGAGCTCTCCCTAGCATCTCTTGTGTCTTTCCCCACTTTATCGTCTACTGTTCCCTCACCGGAACTACTGGCACAACTCCCCTGTTCCCTTCCCACCATTGCCACAACGAGCAGCCTCAGCTCTTCCAACTCCACCTCTAGTTCCTTCATCTTCGCGCATCCCCTACACTCAAAACTAAAACTATCTGCCTGGACCTCAGCCCAGGACTTCTCGCACCCAGACTTGACGAAGTCCACCCAGTTACTGCAACTGCCACAAATTAAGTGCCTTGTGGCCTTTAACTGCCGTTTGCACGGTGCCATCATACAATTTAGTTTTAATTAGTTTGCTACGTTAGCCTTGAATAAGGCTGTTTTGGTGATCAAAAGAACACTTTAGGCTAATATACTTGTTAACTGTGTCTTCTATTAACCTCGCATGAGAAAATAAATCCTGCCACCTAGCGAATACGGAGAACACTGTGTAACAAAACAACGAAGTCAGTGTGTACTAATTTACGCTAAAATCCTGCTGTTAATTCCTTTTTACCGAAAACGGTTACTACCACTATGTCAGATATTACCTTATGTATGTATGTAATAAATCATTATTATATATATATATATATAATTTAAGTAAATAAATCATATTTATATATATATATATATATATATATATATATATATATATATATATATATATATATATATATATATATATATATATATGCCAATGTAAACGATAGCTCGATGCACGGGTTGAATGACCTGTAAACAAACTCCCTTTTATCACTCGTTGAGTTTGAATCCGGGAAAAAAAATATACGCACAGGTATATCTACGGGGTTGGTTATTAGGGTGGTAACTGTAACAGTAGTTGCCATCAGAATTACTGTGTGGTTCCTTTTGGGTTTGGAATCGTGGTGCCAGTGGTGGCATGGTAGTGAGCTGCTCGCATAACACTTGAGAGTCAAATAATAAAGTCCTTACCAACGGCCAGACTACTACATGGCGGCAGCGGTAAGATCTTATTGGTCACATGCATTAATAGTTTAGTCACCAGCAGATATTTATCACAATCACCAAAAGTTTCTAAAAGCATTCAAAAACACACTTTTAACTCACATTTTCTTCCCGTTGTGACAAATGTTTCGAAAAGCATTAAAAAACACACTTTTAACTCACATTTTCTTCCCGTTGTAACAAATGGCACTTATCGTACGTTCGTATGTTCGTATATTCTAATAACTGTAGTTTCCTGGGAAACACGGGTGGCTCAACTAACCCAGTGGCTCAACTCAACCCTGCCTTCCCCTACTGCTAATAGCTGTACTTGCCAAACATATCTAAGTGTTAATTTTCCCCACGTAGCCTTCATTCCTTGTTGCAAAATTCGCAATGAACTATTAATGACAGGCTGGCTTTTACTATTGTCTGCCATGCAACATACCGGAAGTTGGGCCGAATACTTTTCAAAGAATGTGAATACGAATACCATAAGATATATTCAAATACGAATAATATTGCTAAATAAGTTTTGAAAAGGTATTCAAATACGAATACTGCAAAAACGCATAGACAAAGCAATATGTAGGTAATGATTACTAACTATGATTTTTATTAAATACATTAAGCAACAAATAACTACATTTAATTTGCAACATGCCTACAGCATTGCCAGTACAGCTGTATAGGAGTGTCTATATTTCCAGTCACTTGGTTGACCCTGATATATCCTGCCACCAGTTCACTCGCTCTCTTGTCTTTCCATTGTGTGGTGCAGCTTTACCTGTGTCAGCAGCTGGAACCAGACTGATCCTCCCCTAGATTACTGGTGCAAGATGTTTGTCTCAGACATGGGGCGCTAAATGTTTCTTCCAAATAAACCTCATTCAGCAGACCCACTTTTGCAATAAATACAACAAATCACGAAGTACAAAAACAAAAGCTAGCTATAACAAATTATCTTCTACGCCATATATGGTTTGGCACTCCATATGTGGTGGTTTTCATGGTTCGGTCAGAAAGTAAATAAGTTCGAAGTCAAAGGCTACCACTTATGCGGTATCACTTGCCGCTAGCGGTTCGAAATCGTTACATTAAACTTTTTATTCTGGAAAATTTACAACGCCATCACTCGCTATTGTAACGCGAGTGAAACTATGCTGAAGCATTGAATAGAAATCACTGACTGAATGTAAACCCATATCATCATTGATGTCACAAAACCACGTGATCGCTCATCTAATTAACGTCGAATTTTACTCGCGCTTTGCGAGTTAAACGCATTAAACATCTAATTTAAGCGATAATGTTTTCCTAATTTTTTTTTTCGCATGTAGTACATACACTATTAAACTTTGTATACACATAGAGAAAGCAGTTTAGCTGTTGCCTTGTTATTATTCCCTTTAATGAAACAGCAACGTGTCACTTTCCAGCGTTACGAAAGACCGATCTTCTTATATAACAAGCACGACATATCAGGCTAGACTGTGTGTTTGGTGCGACGCGTCACCAGACGACATATTCTGCCCAGTAGTATCTCCGTTTCCAACTTCCGAGTTATTACTTTCGGTCACGAAATCTTGCGCCACACCATCCTCATTAATGGGGTCGCTTTGTGAGACGCCTCCGCTGTCGTCTGCCTTCTCTGACACCGGTGTTTCCCATTCGACTGCACTAGCCGGTGTTGACTCCGCACTGCGGCTTGGATATGGTTCACTGTTTGATTGGTCAGCAACGCCATTCACCTGCACAACTGACATGTCGTCTGATCCCGCCACGGGCAGTTTGCCGCCTCCAAGTGAAATGCCGTCGGCATCCCCATTCAGGTCAGGCATTTCCACGTTGACCTGATGATTTATGCCGTTGTCCCCGGTGCTATTCGGCTCTGGTATGTTACGACCGGTGGCAATGTCATGTATATCGTAGACTGGGTTTACTATGGCGTACGTGACGGTACCACTGTCGGCGTTGGCACCGCTGTCCTTCGGCGGCCGATCTTCATTATTCTCGCATCTTTCTCTGTCGCGTCTGCCAAACATAGGGACTACGTGTAATGCAGTGACTAAAACAACTACGTGTTTCTGGTAATCGTTGAAATAGAATATAATAGTATTTGTAGGAACATTCACTCTTTATTTTGTTGTATTTTGAGCGATGAAAATAGTTTTACCATCATCAAGTTGCTTTCCCAAGTTACTCGGAGTCACTGTCACGGGTGGTAAAGCATTTTTCTAATTAGAATACGATAACAACAAAGCTAATGTCATAAGTGACTTTCCCACACAATCAGCATATTTCTGTTTCTTTCCAGTAGTAATCGATCATGCAAAGTCACGATTGAAAACTACTATTGCTCAAACTATTCTGAAAAGTAAAATCGAGGAAGGTAGCTTATTCCTATATTGCCTTGCGTGGGCGTTGCCATGGTGATACTTACCGATTTGTAACGACGACGATGACAACGAGTACGACAAGAATGAGCACCAGTAAGCATATGATGACGACGATGACGGCGATGACAATCTTGGACGGTGAGCCCGAGGTGCTGGCCCCACTCGCCGTAGTGCCGTTGGCCGACGACGTCGTTGTTGTCGTCACTGCTGGTGGTGAAGACGACGACGTTACCGCCACTGGCGCTTGCGTAGCTGGTCTGGTTGTTAATTCGGCTTTGGTTTTATGTATGGTGATTTCCGGTTTGGTTACGGTTGTTGAATAAGAAGTACCACTGACTTTCTCCGTCATTCTTTCCGTTGATGTTGTAATCGATCCTGGTTGCTTGACGGTTGAAGCGGATTGCGAGACTTGTGGTTGATCGGTCGACGTCTGACTGTTAGGAGTCTTCGCTGTAGTCATAGTGACTGTCACGCCAGTTGAGGTGTCACCAGCTTCCACCGTTGTCACTGTCGACATCTGTATTTTTGTAGACAATCCATCACTGGACGAAGGAGTCTTCGCTGTAGTCATAGTGACTGTCACGCGGCTTGTGGTGTCACCAGCTTCCGCCGCTGTCACTGTTGACCCAACACCATCTGTCGACCATGATGTTTCTCTAATACCTGCTGTAGTGAACTGGTCGGGCAGGCCTGATGGGTCTGTTGACGTACTACTCGTTTCTTCAGGTTTTGTTTTTGGCGAAATGTCGAACGAAGCACTGCTGGTGGTACCCGCAGCAACCGAGGTCATTTCCCCAGTAGACATCACAGTAGGTGAATATTGCGATGAGTTACTGAACACAAGCTGCGTTGTTTGCTGTCCCAACGTCTCGTTCTGTACTGACGCATTAGACACGGCTTCCGGGATATTTGTCACAGTAACCGAATCGTTGTTCTCGTTGATTGTAGTCGGTGATTCTACACCTCTAGTGCTTGGACCTGGCGTTTCCGTATCGGCAACAGCGTTTGTGTGCGTCCTTCCACCGGCCATTCCTGTCGCGGTTTCCTCATCAGTGCCAGAAACTGTCGTCATAGCATCGTATGTTGTTGCGCTAGAGTTTGACGACTGTGTTTCCGTATTTGATGGCGAAAACGTATATGGCGTGTTTGTTATCTCACGTGATGTGTTTTCAACTTCAGAACTGGTCGTAATTTCATTGAACGTTGTCGCACCTGTCGCGTCTTCCATCGTTATCAATGGAGTCATCTCTGTTGGTGTCTCTGTCGTGTTAGGCTCATTGCCTCTTGTCGTTGTGTCGTTGCCCGTAAAACCAGTTGTCGTCGACGCAGTTTCAACTGAACTGGCGACTGTCGCCATTGACAGAATAACGTCACTGACTGATCCGACTGTCTCCGAAAACCTTGGTTTGTGTGTTATCGTTGTTCTGGTGGACGACGACATGGCCTCATCACTCGTAGTTGAAGTGGATGTCGTGACTTCGCGCACTGACGACGTTACTGGTATGACTGCCGAGAAGAAAAATGTGCGATAAACACGAGCATCAGTAAGCATATGACGACGACGATGACGGAAACACAGTCGTGGAGAGTCGAAGGTCGTGTGTTTTAGTTAGCATACAGCTACAAATAATAAAAAAGCATGTTGGTCATAGTACAGTAATGATATGCCATGAATACAAGTGCCCAGTGGCTACCTTGTCCACCTTGGCCACCTTGTCCACTTGCTATATGGGTTTTTGCTTTGGATGGCAATCTTGTTGACCAATAGATACTGAGATGGTGCGTTATGTTTGCGGAAATCCACTACGTTTACGACAACAAACATCTCTATTATCGCCCACCTTCATATCGGATCAGGAACCCTCGCATTGTTGACTGTGACATGTCGGTCGTGAATGTCAGAACGAGGTTGTCGAAGCTGGTGGAGCGCGGCTCACTGGTGGACATGACGTCGCCGCAGTAGGGGTAAGTCAAGTACGGCTTGTCCCGCTCCTATGATAACAGTCACCCAATGATTCGATATGAATGAGCACAATATGATTATACACTTTTCAACTGTGCATGTTCTGGTCACCTGGTTCTGGCTTAGGCTTGTACGGTAATTTCTATGCTTGACGGGAACACATATGCACGGAGTAATACTTCATGTGAATAAGGGAGAAGAATACGGAGACACGGAGTCACCAAACTACCACATCAGAAGCGAAAGGAACTCTTGAATGGAATAAGAAAACAAGCGACGTTGCAATTTAACATAAACGATCCGGATTCTTGGAAATGGTTGTCCCTACCAACATGCAATATCTTCATCGCGATCACTTCAATATGTTTTAATTGTATTCGTAACAACCGGACATTACATCAGACAATCGAAGCACGGCTACGGTACGAACCATGAGCTTCAGATAGTCGTAACAACCGCGCGTGACTCGGGCCTCCACGTCCAGATCGAGCAAGTAGATGTTCACCGAGTCGGAGTCGGCGTTGGCCACTCGTACGATGCACTTGGTGTTGGCCGGGTAGTGGCGTGGGTAGTTGGGACTACTTATGTATCCGACCATCGGCGGTCCGGCAATCTCGGCGGTGTCGCACACGTCGTCAACGAGAGCCTCTGTCGGGGAAATAATGTTGCGACATCACCAAGGACTCCGACTTGGTCCCCACGTTAAAACCCGTGGTTTCTTGAGAATGTTCGAAGACGATGAACACTATTATTGCTAACATGTTTTTCATACGAATATTGCCTTGCAAGCAATTATCCTTTCTACGCTAACATAAAAAAATTATAGGACTGTGTCTACAGTAAAACTACAGGGTATATGCAACGCTATCGCAACAAGATTACCAGGAAAATCAGCAGACAAGTGGGGTTTGTGTAACTATATTAACAGTTGCAGTTTTTGATGCCTGATTAGACAATCTACGGAGCACATAAACTATGACTGCACAAATTATATTATGTGCGAGAGCGGACATGTATAATACTTATGTAGAGTTGTCGGGAGAGAATCCCTGAAGACGACCCTGTAACTGTTATAACAGCAGCATCAGATCGTGTGGAGGGTAACAGCTGCTTTCAACCACAGTGATACCGAAGGGTCTGTGAAGTCATATGAAGAAGTTGTACAGGTGTAAATTATTTGTGTAAGCTCCCGTTGCCTTGTTTCATAACAATACACTCTACATTCTAATACAGTCTGTATTTGTTCTCGATAGCATAACAAATCGTTTTGTATCAGACATCCATTAAATACGCATGACAACGGTTTCAATCGAAGCACAATAAAAGATTAAGATACAAAGCCAAATTTACCATAGACAAATTGGCGTGTTTTTTATACAGTGACTATTATATTGTCAATTAGAATTACGTATTTAAAATGTGTTCGTGCCAATAGTTCATGTACACTGTTTGTGTGGAGAAATAAACAAAGACTATATATAAACAAACATACGGACTACTTGGTCATTTTTAAAAGATCATTTAGTCGTACAGTAATCAAGGAAGATATGAATGAGAACATCTACTTACTCTCCACGCACTCGTAGTCGACAGAAAGGCTATTTTGACCGTCTGGACAGAGGCCGGCAAATGCGGTGGCTGTGACGTTAAACGTACAATTCGCATGTCCAGAACACCTCTCGTTTACAACGAGAACTGCCC
This sequence comes from Lamellibrachia satsuma, assembly GCA_033239005.1. Taxonomy (NCBI): domain Eukaryota; kingdom Metazoa; phylum Annelida; class Polychaeta; order Sabellida; family Siboglinidae; genus Lamellibrachia; species Lamellibrachia satsuma. Next base: position 3,339,691 of record BSQZ01000007.1, read on the forward strand.
GCGACGATGCACAGTTCCCAGGATGAGGAGCGTGGCACGGGTTGTTCTCAAGAATCCCGTAAGTGGCGCTGTTGATAACTATCATATGGCCAGGTTGACAGTCGATCTCAAAATACGTATTCACACAAGCCAGCTGCTGCAAAGCTGCAATGTAAGGATTCACGGTTGAGTAATGTAGGCCTACCTATGTCCTTCATCAAGACAGCAAAACACAATTTATTAGCAGCAGGATCGTGTACACCTTTTGCATGGGTGAGAGCTTGGCCCCGTATGGACGTACCGTTAACTGCCACGAAAGAATGTTTTCTCACATTTGTCAAACAACGTTCACCACATCGTAGGCCTACATGTCACGAAGTCTGATAAATCATGTGCGTGGTCGAATTACGAGCGCTGCTAGCAACACGCGACACTTGATGTGGCCGTTTTCTGTGAACATCGGTACTCAAAGGTTTGTGAATAACTGTCATCAATACACAGTAAAAGTGGTTACGAAAGTGTCCGCGTTCTGTGTGCTCCCGCGGATGTCGTCCAATAGATGTTTGTCTGCTGTAGGCCTACGTGAAGTTTGGCAGGCGTAACACGTATTTTGTACCCGCGTGGAGAGCGACGCCATAAACGCAGCACATGGGTGTCAGTAATATAATTTAATCTTTTATGAATACTACAAGCAATATGTGAACATAATATTCCGAGTTGAAACATTCAAATTAAGCAGATAACGGTAAAATTATATTAACACATTATTCATTAAACCACATTTGGCGGTCAAAATGCTAGAACAGGAATTGTTTATACCATATAGCTTGATTTTACGATAAAAAAACCCTGTACCTGTGACCCGGACGAGCACGTTACTATCGGTCTCGTCTCGTTAATTGAGACGTAACAGAACAACTGAGGACGACATGCACCCTGGCAATGACCACCCTCAGTGCCAGCGTATAAAGATCGGCTTGGCAACAATGTTCTGAAAAACCTAACTAGTTGAATGAAGCCTGGTAATACCATCAAATTGTGAGTCACCACCTTGATTTATATCTACATCTTCTTTATTTTGTTAACACATTGATGTCATCCGCGAAATGTCAACTCACAGCTGATAGTTTGATCCATTAAGTCGTTGAAAACACCCGAATAACTGGACTAAGCATCGATCCATGTGGGATACCGCAACCTACTAGTAATGTGCTCTGCATATCATCCAGACACATCACCCAAGGAATGTGAATATATATATATATATATATATATATATATATATATATATATATATATATATATATATATATATATATATATATATATATATATATATATATATATATATATAATATATATATATATATATATATATATATATATATATATATATATATATATATATATATATATATATATATATATATATATATATATATATATATATATATATATATATATATATATATATATATAAACATATATATATATATATATATATATATAAACATATATATATATATATATATATATATATATATATATATATATATATATATATATATATATATATATATATATATATATATATATATATATATATATATATATATATATATATATATATATATATATATATATATATATATATATATATATATATATATATATATATATATATATATATATATATATATATATATATATATATATATATATATATATATATATATATATATATATATATATATATATATATATAATATATATGTGTGTGTGTGTGTGTGTGTGTGCGTTCGAGCGTTCGTGTGTGTGAACATACTATCACTGCGAAGCATAACCATTACTCATGGACAGTAGAGAAGGCAATAAAGCCAGAGCCCATTCACCTAACATAGCTAACATTATTCGTCTGGCCACACCTGTTTTTATGTTTACACAAGTTTTCAAAAATTATTCGGCTCGAGATGGTTCACCATACACTGAAGTAAATGTCCCGTATATGCCGAGATGACTAATTTCAAGAGACACCACGAAAGCTCCCGCCGATTGTCACAGCTGGTCTAGGACGACTAACCTACCTCGACTGCCCGTCGTAGATATCCATGTCGTACATAGCACAAACACTAAGAAGGACATCTCGTGACAAAGGAATAACTCTCCCTTCTTCGTCATGTTTTGTGTATCTTACACACAAAGTCCGATTTCTCGACACTGCGAAGTTCCATCCAGTCGTGTGGCAGGTATGTCAGGCGTTCACGCGTCTGTTGGTTTGTGTGACGAAATACTCGAAATAACTGAACTGTCAAAGTCAGTCGAATGTCGCTCAATGCCCTGTAGCGTTGCGCCGCTGCAGAAGCCCGCTCGTCACGCGTGGCTGACCACGAAACACTCGTAGAACTGGGCAGCTGGCCATTAACTATAGGGTGGAGTAAAAGTTAATTAAATTATATGTTGATGTGTCCGTGTACGTTGCGTGCGTGCGTGAGTAACTATAAAAAATCCAAATGAAGATGTAGACGCTGTCAACTGTTATTTAGTGTGGATATATATATATATATATATATATATATATATATATATATATATATATATATATATTGTAGTTCGATAAGAATGATATACCATGATGCTATTGAAATAAAAGGAGACGAGGCGCCGTTGCACTTTCGAATGCATATTGGATACGGAGTTGTTGCTGTGTTTCTGTCATAAACATATAAGATAAGATAAGATAATTCTTTATTGTCTCAACAATGAAATTGAGAAATTTGTCTCGGGTAGGAACAGACATGACTGCAATATATACATAAAACCATTCTATAAGAGCGGCAGATAAGTAGACAGTGAAACATATTAATAATAATAGTAATAATGATAAATAGTAAATATACAAATAAATAAATGAATAGACATTATATACATTGCATACACATTATTGTTATGCTAGGAACGACAAGTGACACTGTTGCAGCAGGCATCATGAGTTGAGTTGTTTAATGGACAGTGGCACAAATGATCGCTTTCATCAAATCGCAATATATCTTCCTAATTAATGTTTATGTGCTATATATAGGATGCTGCATTTGGACAGTTCATGACCGAGGCAACCTTTCGAAATCAGTATATATTGCCAAAGGGTACACGCTGCACGCATCACGTAAAACACATCCTGCCAAGCGCAAACATAACAGTCTACTTCCTTTGTCATTAAACAGCAGATGTTTGCAAAGATAGTGGCGCAATTTTAGGCGAATATGGTGTGGTGCAACAATAAAAATGTACAAAAGGAATAAGTTGCACGTTTCGGGTGCGAAACTGTTTAGTTTTTTTTTGGTAGGAATGTTGATTGCGGTGATTAGTTATGTCAGTGAACAAATAGCATGCATACGCTGGAAAATAGTTTTTAAAACCATGTTCGAAATAACCAGGATATGTTCAGATTACGATTACGGTTATTTTCATAATTGAGTTACTTTAGTATTACAATCCCATTTTAAGATTTTTATTCTGATATATCTCGATGACAGGCGCCTTGTGTTCCGTAGGGGAGGGGGAGGGATTGAGCGAGTGCGAATCAGGGTTGCCAGTGTGTCCATAGAGTCATTGTTGTTAGTCTGGCCTATAATGAGAGTTTAAAGCCACAAGTGGCTGATTTTCACTCTCAATACATGTAATCCATATATAATTCCATGGTTCAAGTAGAAAAAACTGAAAGAAAATTGTGCAGTTGAAGAATAGCAGAAACATAAATCACAGCAATACTATTCTCATAAATACACGCATTACGATTGCAACAATGATTGTTAATTATATACAATACTAATATTATATACTAACAAAAATCTCTTGAGTTGAGATTTAAATGTTACAAATGCTTAAGTACAATCCATTGTTTTTACCATATAACTCCATTGTTTAACACCATGGTGTTTAATACTTTTGTTTAATACGTTGGATTTTTAAATCGGTACATGCAATAACTCAGCATGGTGTGTCCTGTATTTGTGGATTTCATTATTTCTATTAAACATACTTGTCATAACCGACGGAAACATATTCTTGACAATTTTATACATAAACAGAACAACTGTGTATTCGTAGATTTTTCTTAATGGTAAAATCAATAGGTTCTTAAAGAGTTGGTCTGTGTGCGCTCTGTTTGGAGTTGACATAATTAACCGAATTGCATACTTTTGTAATTTGATTAAAGAACTAAAATATGTGTTACATGCTCCTCCCCACACCTCAATACAATACGTTAGATACGGATATATAAATGTATAGTATAATGTCACATGGGGTGATCTACTCAACGTTTTTTATAGCTTCACTTTTAATTCCAACAGCTTTAGCTATTTTACTTTTTATGTAGTGTATATGAAGAGATACTAGTATCTATTATAATTCCTAGGAACTTTGTGCTTTCTACCTGGGTAATGTGTAGGCAGTCAATAAAGATATTATTTTAACTGGATACTTTTTTATTCACTGACTAGAATAAAATAAAATGTGTTTTACTGATATTTAAAGTTAGTTTATTACTGCTTAACGAAATAAAACAAATTTTGAGTTCTTGATACGTTACAGTTTGCGTCATCTACAAATAGAATAGGAAAGAGGATGTTTGATACGTTAACAATATCATTAATATAAATCAAGAATAACAGTGGTCCTATTGTTGATCCCTGTGGAACTCCACATCATACAGACTGGAAGTGCGATTTTACTCCGTCAAATAAAACATACTGCCTTCTATTAGACAAATAACTTTCAATCAGGGCAAGTGCTATGTTCTAGTTTATTAAGTAATATGTTATGACCAACTGTGTCGAAAGTTTTACTGAAGTCAAGAAAAACTCCTAGTACGTAATCACCTTTATTTATATGCGTAGCAATTTTACCGACTAAGTGCACTAGAGCCATGCTTGCAGAATACTTCTTCCTAAAACCAAATTGGTAATCATATAAAATATTATGTTTGTTTATAAATATCGTTAATCGATTGTCTGGTTACTTACATTGTATATCGGGATAACTTTAGCAACGGGATAACTTTAGCGTCTGGAAAAATACCTTTATAGCTAACGATAAGTTAATAATGTATGTTAAGGGAAGTGTGAAAGCATGATATGTTAATTTAACTATACGTGGAGTTATTAAGTCCCAACCAGGACTTGGTATTTTTATTATGTACACAACTGTTTTAATACTCGTTACACGATTTCATTGAGTCGTAGTTCACAGGTAGAATGTAGGTCTGTATAACTAGTTAAATATAAATATAAATCAAATGTCCATGTTTATGTGCGTTTGGTAGGTGTACTGATCCATGTAGTGAAACCATTGTGAGTTCTTCTCTTTACTGATAGACACATGATCAGCTTCTCGCTTTCCACCTTGACTGTCATTATTATGGCTGCATTACATCATCTTTGTAAACACACGGAACTATTACAATGTGTGTATGTATCGTATAATTGTACGTATTGTACTATATTAACAGTTTCTACAATAAACCATCATCATCAATAGGTATACAATACAATGCAATACAATACAATACAATGTAATACAGTACAATACAATATAACTTTATTCATCCCATTCAGGGTAATTGCATAGTCGTTTGGACGGGCACAGTATATAAAATATTTAAATGTAAAATATAACATAGATAACAGCGTATTACTGGCTCACGTCATCGTAGTCACAAGAACAATAATTTATCACATGAACGCATGGAGTGCATTTCACATTGTAACCACTAAATATATCTAGAACACACACACACACACACACACACACACACACACACACACACACACACACACACACACACACACACACACACACACACACACACACACACACACACACACACACACACACACACACACACACACACACACACACACACACACACACACGTGGTTTTTTCAGGACTTTGTGTTTTCTTAAATCTATTACTAACTCCTTGGTCTTACATACATTAAACTTTAGATAGGAGTCATCACACCACTTAACAAAATCTCGTAGTGCCGGGCCATAATCTTGTTGGGAACCAAAGAGAAATTAAAGTAAGGCACTGTCATCAGCAAATTTCACTAAAAACCTGTCTGCGTGAGCACATCTACAACTGTCAGTGTACAAAATGTATGGGAGGGGTGAGAGACAACAACCCTGGAGCGAGCCCGTATGAGTCAACCTCATCTAAGAAAATTTCCCATTCACAAAAACAGACTGAGGACGACACGACAAAAAATCAACGATCTAGACAACAAGCCGGTTTCCAAGATTAAAATCAGAAATGAAATCAGTTTATGGGCTAAGATGAGGCTGCATCAAATTAAAACGCGATGAGAAATCTGCGAAGAGAATCTTGGCATGTGCAGTTGGTTTCTCAAGGTGAGTATACACTTTGTCCAGAATGAATAACTTCGCATCTTCAACACCCCTTCCAGCCCGGTACTGGAGTGTGTCTAATTGGCTCTCAGTGATGGGAAAGATTCAATGACTTGACTGGTTTTTCCAGTGTTTTCATAAAAAGGCCGGGATGTTAGAGCAACTGGTCTTTTTTGGGTTGTTTGTCTTAGGAATGGGGACGTCATTAGAAAATGTCTAAGCAGTGGGAATACTAGCCGTGTCTAGAGAGGTCTGAAAGAGATGTTGAAAGACGCCACTGAGCTGATCTGCACAAAACTTCAGAGTTCTGCCACAGGGCCTGGGCTTTTGTTTATGTTGATCATCTTAAGACAATTAGCTACACTCCTCAGATCAATGACAACAGTTTTTATCAAACGTCAAAGACAACTTAAGATCAGACATGTAGAATGAAAAGTTAAAAAATTGTGATCGTCAAAACGTGTAAAGAATCATTAAACACTTCTGGCAAAGACTCATTACTCACACCCTACAGTCTGACCTTAGATCTAACTGGGTCTGTCATCATGTTGACAGCTGCCATGTTCTTTATCCCCTTCCAAGCGTCACGAAAATTACCACCAACAAACTTGTGTTCAACTTTCTGTTTGCTGTGCTGTTTTGTCTGCCTAATTGCAGCTTTTACTTCTTTTTTTTTTTTGATTTACCTGTTTTTTCTCTTCGGTCGTAGGTGGAGGTGTTTCTCAAAACGAACGTAATTACGAAGTGTTACGAAGCGTGACAAGGGGTGGGGTGGCGTCTCAAAAATGTCCAAATATAGCGTGACGCCGTTAAGGGGTTATCCATCAGGTTCTATAATAGTATACTGGCCAGTAATCATATCGGTGTGAATAGTGGCGCCACCCATTGGACCTAGGACCAAATACCTGGTTGCGTAGTTAAGAAACAATCCAAGAGAGGGCGCGGGTGCCTGTAAACACTGGTACAACATGGCAGCTCCCTTCGTTGGACAGGTGGGTTATCAGTATATGCAAAATACAAGTTATTAGTCAAATCATCACCAAAATGAACTGATTGACGTCTGTTGTTGCGAACCACGGAAGTCATTTTGTAATCAGCGATATGCGCAATGTGCACGAGTTTTAGTAGAAGTCCCTGGGCCATGACATGCTGCGGGCGCGGCGGCGGGCGCGGTCGTGCACCACAGGATATGAGACCGCGTATTTGCCGGCACCATGGACGGAGGGGTAATGTTCGCGAGGGATTTGGATGCGAATCCATCAACGCACCCCGGTGTTGAATTCCGCTTCCGTTCACTTTTGTTTATTTCAGGGTCTGGGCCAGTGGCAGTCTCAGTGATGCCCGCTGACGGAACTTTTGACTTTGTACTTGGAACGGATCATTTATGTTTAGAGGGTGATGAAGCCATGTTATATCCACAACTTAATAAGGCATGCACACAGCCGATAACTAAAATGTAAATAGTTACATATAGACTTCTCAGATCACACTTAATTTTTCATGAACTATTTCAGATAGATGGTATTCAACTCCATAATATACTGTTTATTTCATTATTTAAAATAATGTTTGTCTGACAACACCTGCTATGTTGTAATGGACTAGCCCGCGTGGAACAGCTTGTGTTACTATTGTTTAGTGGCAGAAACTATAAGTTCCTAAGTCCTGAATATACACTCAATGTCTAGGCACTACTGTACTCTTCCACTAGCTACAGAGAAGACCAGATTAAGCACCAGACTATTGTACTCTTCCACTAGCTACAGAGAAGACCAGATTAAGCACTGGACTAGTTGGATAAAATGGTACTGTCATTTACTATGTTCTGTGTTAACAATTATAAGTTTAATCTTGTAAATTTGTTAGACTTTTAAAACATATTGTGCACATTGTTATCCACATGTGTTCCAGGTTTGGGGTCAAGAACTTGTGTTTAACTTGGACTTGTACTTAACTTTAAGTATGCTATTTAAGTATTTTGTAGGGGGATTTTGAAATTACTTGTACTTGATAAAACATCAGATACATTTCAAGTACTGTACTGTATATAACTAGGATATTCATCATCTAAATTAATTGCTAACTTTCTATTGTTTTTGTCTGTGTGATGCAAAGTGCTGTACTGCTGTACAGCTGTATGTCCATCCTTATTATATGTACATTTAATATTACATTGGCATCTGGATCTGGCATATCTCGTCATTCATCAAATTGTAACAATTTGGATTGTTCATTATCCTTTAGTTTTAAAGTTGTTTAATCTAGACAGGAGCCAAGCAGAACATTTAATAACAAACAATTGAATGTTGTGTCAATTATCCCAGGTGTCTCTGAGAAACTGTTTGGATACCTTGTTTTATGGCCTGTACACGTTTAGACCTTTAACATTCCTCGAAAAGTGTTTCATCTTGGCAGGTGCCCACTGACATGGTGGTGATGGTGGTGGTGGTGATGGTGGTGGTGGTTGTATATATCACATGCCTTTTCAAATTCGTGAGACATTTGGCGTGAATTATTTACCTTGCATGTTTCTGGTATGGACAAATGAGACATTAAAGGAAAGCTCGGACAATCACTGGACACCCTTGACGATTCACTCCAAATGCTCAACTGATATACTGCCTGTTACTCTGGATGTACTTAGTGAAGTGCCGGTAGACACAATGTTTCTTGGACAAAGGCCCTATTTTGATGGCCATTTGTTTATGAAACAATGTTGCAGTGTCACATACCTATATGACTTGTGCACTGAAGCATTACCAGCATCGAGCTGTGCCATGATTCACTTCCAACTGTCATATTACCAGGGTTGTTTGATTTAAATCATTTGATTTAAATTGCTCCAAAAAAAATATCATTGATTTATGATTTTTTTGACTTCCAGTTTTTTAATCGCTGATTTATATGAATTTAACACAAATAATTGTTTACAAGCATCGAGATCAACAAAGTTTTGTGTGTTTTTTAATGCAAAAGCACAAAGTGCGCACACTTGTGTAGCTGTATTGACACCAGATAGCCTGATAGTAAAATATTTTATGACATTGTGTATACCAGATTTAAAAAAATCAAATAAATAAAAAAATCCGATTTAAATAAAAAAATCCGATTTTTTATTTTAAAAAATCATGATTTTTTCAACCCTGGATATTACTCATGTTCTACTACTGTATGTTGTTCAGCCTATTCCTAAAAACTCAAAATATGACGGAATACCTTGGTAATCCGTCTGGATTACTAGACACTTCTCCTTAAAATCTACCCCTGTGCACATATCTCTCATTGTAATGATATACATGCACCAACAATTGGTCATATCATCGACAATGCTTGCATAATGACAAGTCGACAAGTGTAGTACAAACACATTATTATTATGAGGGTAATACCACCTGCAAAAATCTGATTCTTACTAAACAGTCGTGTCACTTGTTGCCAACTGGTGACTGAACCAGTTACATGAATCTGTTTTTCCATTCATTTGTCAGTAGAGGAACTTTGTAGTGTGAACAGTGAGAACAGTGTGAACAGGGCAATATTTGCCTAAGAAATGTGTGGGAAGGAAACAATTTAGTCAGAAATATAAAAAATAGTACAAAATCTAAAACAGGTTATGTTATTAATTACATTTAGGTTTGTTTAATAACTTTGGATGTGTTCTGTTGTGAAGGCATTCCCGCCCCTTAAGAATGACCTCATGATCAGAGCTGCCCGGGGAGAGCCGACATTGAAAGTCCCAGTATGGGTGATGCGGCAAGCAGGGAGATATCTTCCAGGTAGGTGAACCTGAGAGGTATTTGGTGCATAGACCAAGACTCAGCTAGTTTAGGTGAGCAGTGATGAATTGCTGTTACTGAATGGTATTCACCAGCAAAATATGACAGTCATTAGCCACGCCAGTAAGGAAGCCCACCAGCCCCTTCAAATGTAAGTGAATACGATGAACTTTCCGGAAAAATTACAGAAATAAAATCGTAAGCATACACATTTAGTAATTACACCACTATGTGCATGTCATGGGAGCCTTGAAACATCTGGCAGATCAAGGTATCTGCAAAGAAGGCCAAACTTGTGTGTGGCAGAATAACTATGAATAGAATAATTATGTTTAAACTAACAAAGTAATGTGGATGTATTCATGTGTAGATAAATGTTTTATTTTAATTATGCACATTCTGTATTATTTCAGTTGAAGGCTGTGATGCATTTAAAAAGAGTGACTGTTGTGTAACTGTTGTCATGTGTACATGTTGCTCTGATTGTTGTCGTGTGTACATGCTGCTCTGATTGTTATCGTGTGTACATGCTGCTCTGATTGTTGTTGTGTGTACATGTTGCTCTTATTGTTGTCGTGTATACATATTGCTCTGATTGTTGTCTTGTGTACATGCTGCTTTGATTGTTGTCATGTATACATGCTGCTCTGATTGTTGTCGTGTGTACATGCTGGTCTGATTGTTGTCGTGTATACATGTTGCTCTGATTGTTGTTGTTTGTACATGCTGCTTTGATTGTTGTCTTGTGTACATGCTGCTCTGATTGTTGTCGTGTATACACGCTGCTCTGATTGTTGTCTTGTGTACACGCTGCTCTGATTGTTGTCTTGTGTACATGCTGCTCTGATTGTTGTTGTGTGTACATGCTGCTTTGATTGTTGTCGTGTGTACATGCTGCTTTGATTGTTGTCTTGTGTACATGCTGCTTTGATTGTTGTCTTGTGTACATGCTGCTTTGATTGTTGTCGTGTGTACATGCTGCTTTGATTGTTGTCGTGTGTACATGCTGCTCTGATTGTTGTTGTGTGTACATGCTGCTTTGATTGTTGTCGTGTGTACATGCTGCTTTGATTGTTGTCTTGTGTACATGCTGCTCTGATTGTTGTCTTGTGTACATGCTGCTTTGATTGTTGTCTTGTGTACATGCTGCTTTGATTGACGTCTTGTGTACATGCTGCTCTGATTGTTGTCTTGTGTACATGCTGCTCTGATTGTTGTCTTGTGTACATGCTGCTTTGATTGTTGTCTTGTGTACATGCTGCTTTGATTGTTGTCTTGTGTACACGCTGCTCTGATTGTTGTCTTGTGTACATGCTGCTTTGATTGTTGTCTTGTGTACATGCTGCTTTGATTGTTGTCGTGTGTACATGCTGCTCTGATTGTTGTTGTGTGTACATGTTGCTCTGATTGTTGTCTTGTGTACATGCTGCTCTGATTGTTGTTGTGTGTACATGCTGCTTTGATTGTTGTCGTGTGTACATGCTGCTTTGATTGTTGTCGTGTGTACATGCTGCTCTGATTGTTGTCTTGTGTACATGCTGCTCTGATTGTTGTTTTGTGTACATGCTGCTTTGATTGTTGTCTTGTGTACATGCTGCTTTGATTGTTGTCGTGTGTACATGCTGCTCTGATTGTTGTCTTGTGTACATGCTGCTTTGATTGTTGTCTTGTGTACATGCTGCTTTGATTGTTGTCGTGTGTACATGCTGCTCTGATTGTTGTCGTGTGTACATGCTGCTTTGATTGTTGTCTTGTGTACATGCTGCTTTGATTGTTGTCATGTGTACATGCTGCTTTGATTGTTGTCGTGTGTACATGCTGCTCTGATTGTTGTTGTGTGTACATGCTGCTTTGATTGTTGTCGTGTGTACATGCTGCTCTGATTGTTGTCTTGTGTACATGCTGCTTTGATTGTTGTCGTGTGTACATGCTGCTCTGATTGTTGTTGTGTGTACATGCTGCTTTGATTGTTGTCTTGTGTACATGCTGCTTTGATTGTTGTCGTGTGTACATGCTGCTTTGATTGTTGTCTTGTGTACATGCTGCTTTGATTGTTGTCGTGTGTACATGCTGCTCTGATTGTTGTCGTGTGTACATGCTGCTCTGATTGGCTGGTTTCGCCAAGAGAGATTGTTGTCATGTAAACATGTTGCTCTGATTGTTGTCTTGTGTACATGCTGCTTTGATTGTTGTCGTGTGTACATGCTGCTCTGATTGTTGTCTTGTGTACATGCTGCTTTGATTGTTGTCGTCTGTACATGCTGCTCTGATTGTTGTCTTGTGTACATGCTGCTCTGATTGTTGTCATGTATACATGCTGCTCTGATTGTTGTCATGTGTACATGCTGCTCTGATTGGCTGGTTTCGCCGAGAGAGATTGTTGTCGTGTATACATGTTGCTCTTACTGTTGTCATGTATACATGTTGCTCTGATTGTTGTCTTGTGTACATGTTGCTCTGATTGTTGTCTTGTGTACATGCTGCTCTGATTGTTGTCATGTATACATGCTGCTCTGATTCAGAATTCCAGGAGGTTAGGAAGGAACATAGTTTCTTTGAAGTTTGCCAGACCCCTGAACTAGCTTGTGAAGTGACATTGCAGGTAAGTAGCACTAGTCTTGTGTTTATAGCTCACAGTTGCTGCTGGACATTCTCAGATGAACAGTTAATTATTTAATTACAATTAATTGTCATTAATAATTAATTATATCACTATGATTTGTGATGGGATCAGCAGAGATTTTGACTAAGTCAGGTTTTTGAGTTGATGTAATTTTCAGTCAAATGAAGGCTGATATGTCAAGTTTTATGGTTTTCATATGAATAATTTATTGTATTGCTTGTTTTATTTTCCAGCCCATTAGGAGATTTGCACTGGATGCTGCGATTATATTTTCGGACATCCTCGTGGTTCCCCAAGCCCTTGGTATGCAGGTTGACATGGTCCCAGGAAAGGTAGCTTATATATAACCTTAACAGATCATGGTTTAAATGTAAACTCTCTGCAAAGCTAGTAGTCTGAAAATCTGAAATCCCAAGATAATTAATTTGATACACTGTATGTGACTTTCTAGAAGGACATCTAATTCTGAGAAAATTAGTAATTATTATGATGTAATTGCAACATTTGGTATAATAATGTGTATTATTATGTAGACCTGTCATATTACACTCTCCAAATGTTTGCAAAGTTTAACTGCATATTTTTATTGGATTGTGACTTGGAATTGTAACATGTCCACTTTTAAATATATAACAGCCAAGTACAATTATCTTTAAACAACTCCGTAGTGACGGGTGAAATCTTTCATGTTGATTAAAACTGATTATGCATGTATGTTATGATGAGGTTGCAACTGGTTTTGTGAAGCCTACTTGGCAACATGAATAACTCTAAGCAGAAGGTATATATAATAGGATGAAACTAGAATAACTGTAAGAAGAAGGTGGATATAATAGGATGAAACTAGAATAACTATAAGAAGAAGGTAGATATACATGTAATAGGATGAAACTAGAATAACTCTAAGCAGACGGTAGATATAGTAGGATGAAACTAGAATAACTCTAAGCAGAAGGTAGATATAATAGGATGAAACTAGAATGACTATAAGCAGAAGGTAGATATAATAGGATGAAAGTAGAATTAATGAGGACTCCAAGGATTCCTGTTTTGATTACTATGTATAGTTTCAATATATATATGTTACATTCAGTCTGTGTAATCAGTCATTTCGCGTAATGACTGACATGTGTAGCCATTATGCGAAATGACTGTTTCACTCAGGCATTTCACGAAATGACTGAATATTCCAGTCATTATGCGAAATGACTGGAAATAAGGCACTAATATTACAGTTTGACTGGTGACCATTTCAGTCATACTGTGTAAAAACAATTTGTGTACTTTTGTCATTATATATTGCTCCAATGTTAACTGTGTATTAATGTCAGCTTTCATAATTCTTCAAACATTCACATTACTCAAGTAGATAAACAAAGTGAATAAATATTTGCTATATATTTGCAAACAGCAACATTTTGCTAATAATTTATCCCTCTCTGGGTACAAGATTCTAACCCTCCCAAGATTCTAACCCTCCACCTTACACTTTGATTGACAGCTATCTCACTGGTGTTCTCTGATTTGAAGAACAGGTAATGGATGACCCAACCATTCTCCAACTGGGAATGCTAATTGCCTAACAATGGTGACAGTCTCAATTGGCTATTGTGCATTGCCTCTCCCTATAAAACGAACACAATCAGTAGGTGTTAATCACATGTCTCTTGGCATAGCTGTCACAGTGGCACAGGATAATTACGAAGTACAATTTAAGGAAGAACTTTGCAAAAGGTTTCAAATATGTCAAAAACATATAATTCCCGAAGTGGAATATTTTAATACTATAGAACAACTCAAGCTTGCAGCAACTGATGAATCTTCAAAGTCACGCCATAGGTACTACATACTCCGCAAGTAAGAACCAATTTTTATTTGTGGTTTCTTATGCTGAACATTGTTTCTTGATTTTAAGTGTGATAAATTTACCAGACATTTCACAATTTGAGGGGTAGAGAGTAGTCAATTTAATCAATGCAAATATTCCAACCTATAATAAATGAGGTATGGATGGAAAGATAAAGTTAAATAATCTTCCAAATGTGCCATCGCTAACATGTAATTATGCAGTAATGACATCATACCAGAATTTTGTCATATAAATTACTCCACAGCCGAGCATGCAATTTTGGTGGCTTGCATAACATGATGTGGTTTCATTTTGATTTGGTAATGGTGAAATGTCACACCTTCATTCATTGATCTGCACATTGAAGCCACATAGGTAATTCCTTTTAAAGGTTTTCTCAGTCAGAAGCCCTGAGTTAATATCCACCACAGTTGTATTGGATACCAATTCAAGCCTTAATCCTTTCTCTGTTAAATTCTTCCTCTCTTTATGTAAGCCAGGAAGTTCACATTGAAAAGGTTTTTCTTCAGTTAGTCATGAATTGCACGAGTGAATACAAATGAAAGCTGTCAATACTGTTTCACAAAAGTCAAGAAGTCCTTTCATGATTTGTCACATTAAGCCATGCAAACAAATTAATTTAAAAGTAAAACCAATTGCTAAGTTTAGTATAAAAGACACATTGATTAACATCATGATTATGAGTATATTACAATTACAACATATTACAATATATATATTATTTAGTTATTCTCACCATTTTGGCTTAGGTAGTTTATAATTAAAATTGGATAATAGTTTAAATTTGCTCTTATGTTACGCAGGTATCAAATTTGTCAATGCAGTGACATCGAGAAGTTGATAAAGAAACGAAATACACAGTGATGCACACTGAAAACTGAAGTGATAGGATAAAATGTCTTGAACCTCTGAAATCAAAAGGACACAATGTCATGATTCCACAAAAACAATAGGACATTCTACATTTCCAACATTCAATTTAAGATACACAATAGAAAACAAATCGTAATTGATACTTCGCAGTGTTTGCTCTGGGTATAATGCCACAAAGCGCACCTAGGATTAAGAACATTAATTTGATGATAAGTGGTTGCGACCATGTGGAGTAACTTAAATTCCTGGTATTCTACACGATCCAAAGTGAACCCGAACAATAATCTTAAATCATAATTTCATCACAATATAAAAAATAACAGTGCCTTATTTCCAGTCGTTTCGCGTAATGACTGGAATTTTCAGTCATTTCGCGAAATGCCTGAGTGAAACAGTCATTTCGCGTAATGCCTAAACATGTCAGTCATTACGCGAAATGACTGATTACGCAGATTAACTGTAACATATATACTTCTTCAGTGCAATTTTCAATGTGTAGCCAGATCCAATTTTGTGCTCGTTCAACATCTAATTTAAAAACTGCTTCTGTGTTGGAACTGCAAATGTTGTGTTATTTGTGCAGAACAAAACATAATTCCATTTTAGGGTCCAACATTTCCAGAACCATTGGTGGAACCAGGCGATTTGGAGAAATTGAAGAAAGACGTTGTTGCGAGCAAGGACTTGAAGTATGTGATGGATGCCATTACCCTCACAAGGCACAAGCTCGAGGGGAAATGTCCCCTTATTGGCTTCAGTGGTGCACCGGTAAATGCTTGCAATGTTGTCTTTTTACTTGTCTTAATTGTTTTTTTAATGTTTCTCTAAAGATGAAAATGCATGTTTGTGTGCAAAAGTAATTCGGAAAACAAATCTTGGTGCAACATTCTTGTGACCATGTGACGAAGGAAGGTAATAACTCCACTTA
Source organism: Lamellibrachia satsuma (assembly GCA_033239005.1). Lineage (NCBI taxonomy): Eukaryota > Metazoa > Annelida > Polychaeta > Sabellida > Siboglinidae > Lamellibrachia > Lamellibrachia satsuma. The sequence goes on from BSQZ01000007.1 coordinate 3,356,148, forward strand.
TTGCAGCCATTCATTGTCTCATGGTTGGGTTGGAAATTTGTTTACAAATTATTTAATTTCTAAAATTGTCCCAGCAGTCCCCTGGGTTAAACTTGACAAATTGATAATTTCCATCATACATTACTTTTATGCGGCTGCCCCACATGAAATGTTTTCCTGCAGCGTACATGTGCAAAAAATGGGGTTGATAATAGAAACTATAGTTCAAGTCCACCTAATGAGAGGAATGGATTCAAGTCCACCCAATGAGGGTACCAGGTTCAAGTCCACCCAATGAGAGATCAAGGTTCAAGTCCACTTAATGAGAGGAATGGGTTCAAGTCCACCTAATGAGGGTACCAGGTTCAAGTCCACCTAATGAGGTTACCGGGTACAAGTCCACCTAATGAGAGTACCAGGTTCAAGTCCACCTAATGAGGGTACCGGGTACATGTCCACCTAATGAGAGTACCAGGTTCAAGTCCACCTAATGAGGTTACCGGGTACAAGTCCACCTAATGAGAGTACCAGGTTCAAGTCCACCTAATGAGGGTACCGGGTACATGTCCACCTAATGAGAGTACCAGGTTCAAGTCCACCTAATGAGGGTACCGGGTACATGTCCACCTGCCACTGTTTTGCAACTCGGGCCATTCACACCACTTTGCCTGTGTCTTTCAGAAGAGGCACTAAAAGCCATTGATCCCTTTTACCTGGTGTTTGTACTAGAGGATCCCACACAGCGAAATGGAGAAAACCTGTTGTGGACTAACAAAGCCAAAGGTCTCGATTTACAAAAACCCACATGGGCGCTGCATTAGCTCCTGCCTATACAAGACCACACATTGTTATTATTTCTAACTGTATTTCAGTGGACTCTGATGTCCTACATGGTGGAGGGTGGTGGCTCCGTGACCCAGTCGAAGGCCAAGCGCTGGCTGTATGTCTACCCTGAGGCCAGTCACCAGCTGCTGCAGCTGCTCACAGATGTCATAGTCTCGACTACCTCATTCAGCAGGTGTTGGCCGGGGCACAGGTGAAGTCTGGGTTGAAATCTCACAAGGGGTGTATCCCCGAACAGTGGTTCCTAAAGTGCACCTCCAACTGTAGTAATGAATGGGTTGGTAACATTGTAGTGTGTAGTGTAATCAATAGGTGGCAAATAGACGGTTTAGTGTTTCAGTACAACATCTTTGAGCCATAGAGCTAATGTTTTGCTAATATAATTTGGAAAACATTGAGGTACCATGCACGTCACTGGGAATATGTAGTTATCATTACATATGCTTTTAGTTAGAAGACCTGTTAACAATTGTTTACAGACAATAGGGGATATATGTGGTCATACATAATTTTCTTAGAATTTTCTCTGAAACCGTTTTATTTATTTCATTATGCATATCCGGTAGGTCAGCAGGGTACCGTTTCACTTACATTCTTATGAGCTCATAAGCAAGATTTCGGTCTTAAAAATCGATTTCACACATTAGCTATGATCAAAACAGAAAATTGCATTTCATTAAGAATAAATCACAAAAACACTCATAGAAACACTGCTTAAAACGCTCCTAACTTACGATGAGGTTAGACCACTCATAAAGCAAAACATATCCACCATAAACAGTCAAATTGACCTAACTGCATATTATCTTGGCTCCACTTTTACGTAGAGATCCAGTTTTTACAGTCAGTTAAGTTTTCAAAATGTGGGCAAGGAATAGTTGGTAAATTATGGGTTTGTCTACAGCATCTATTTTACAGCACTGATGTTGACAAGTCGTGTGCACTGTTTTACAGCACTGCGAAGGTCAAGGTTGTTTGCAAAACGTTTGCTGTTCAATTTAGAGCAAATTTTTAACTGGACTAACCAAAATATGTACACTCCTAACCTTCATATTGGTATACTCGATGACACAACTTCAGTTGAGGTTGATGGCGTTTTTATTGAAAACTGTCAAAACTCACTTGTCAAAACAACACGTCGCCGGTGTGTCACAGAAATAGTGTCTTCTTTTTAAAATAAATTTTTTTCTCTTCACCCAGTGAGCAAGTCAAATTTAGTTGAAAAGTGTTCGATGGATTGTATTATCAGCCACTCTCGGACAACTTTTCTATTAATTTTGCCCAATTGTGCATATTTTGGAGCTTATGATGGAAATGTTATCATTAGCTTATGATGGATTTATGAGCATCTTGGTGAAACGCATTTTGAAAACACTCTTAAAAATCTATGATGGATTCTGTGTTATGATGGATTTTCCTTATGAGCTCTTTGTGAAACGCTCCCCAGATTACGATAATGAGAAAATAATATACATCTGTATTGCAGCAGTGTTACATAACATAAAACTCATGTTTATGAAAATGAACGTTTGTCTTCTTGGAGCAGATGCTTCAACTGTTTGAGTCGCATGCGGGTGTGCTTGGATCGGGAATGTTCAGCAAGTTTGCCCTGCCCTACATCAGACAGATCTCTGCCCAGGTGAAGAAAGGATTGGAAGACCAGGGGTGCACCCCCGTCCCAATGGTGAGTACTGGGACAGTCTCTGTCATCGCCACAAATCTCACAAACAGATGTATTCTGTAATAATCTGTTTGTGTCTGAGAACAGAAATTGATAGCATTGATTAGATTCAACAGAAATTAGATTGACATGCAAAGCTATTTTCAGAGTACCAAATTTAGGACTAGCTGGATATATTTAGCACTATTTGTACACAAATATAAAATTTCCTAATTCTTACATCTCAATGAATTAGACATCTTGCAGTTAATTGTTTTAGAGACGTCATTGTTTGAAATTTATTTGTTCAGAGCCCAGGTTTCAGATATAAAGTGTTGTGTTTGGATGTTGAGAATGGCGTATCTAGTCTTATAAAATGGTTTGGAAACAATGTAGGAATCTGACATGTCTACACATGATTATAGAAAACCGAAATTGCTAGATTATATCTGTATAATAAAGTGATGTGACTGTGTCTGTCTGTTCCCTCATATCTCCGTCAGTTTCACATGTATGTAGCTGACATTTTGTATGCGTGCCCGGGGCCCACTGTGATTGCTCGTATGAAATTTGTTCATATGAAACCGGTTGTACATGATTTTTGGAGCATGAAGGTGTCATTACACTACCAACCTTGACTGGGTGGAACAAGGAGTTACTGTCATTGCACTATCAACCATGACTGGGTGGAGCAAGGAGTTACTGTCATTGCACTATCAACCATGACTGGGTGGAGCAAGGAGTTACTGTCATTACACTACCAACCTTGACTGGGTGGAGCAAGGAGTTACTGTCATTGCACTATCAACCTTGACTGGGTGGAACAAGGAGTTACTGTCATTGCACTATCAACCTTGACTGGGTGGAGCAAGGAGTTACTGTCATTGCACTATCAACCTTGACTGGGTGGAGCAAGGAGTTACTGTCATTGCACTATCAACCTTGACTGGGTGGTGCAAGGAGTTACTGTCATTGCACTATCAACCTTGACTGGGTGGAGCAAGGAGTCACTGCCATTGCACTATCAACCTTGACTGGGTGGAGCAAGGAGTTACTGTCATTGCACTATCAACCTTGACTGGGTGGTGCAAGGAGTTACTGTCATTGCACTATCAACCTTGACTGGGTGGAGCAAGGAGTTACTGTCATTGCACTATCAACCATGACTGGGTGGAGCAAGGAGTTACTGTCATTGCACTATCAACCTTGACTGGGTGGAACAAGGAGTTACTGCCATTGCACTATCAACCTTGACTGTGTGGTGCAATGGCAGTGACTCCTTGCACCACCAAGTCAAGGTTGGAAGTGCAATGGCAGTGACTCCTTGCACCACCCAGTCAAGGTTGGAAGTGCAATGGCAGTGACTCCTTGCACCACACAGTCAAGGTTGGAAGTGCAATGGCAGTGACTCCTTGCACCACCAAGTCAAGGTTAGAAGTGCAATGGCAGTGACTCCTTGCACCACCAAGTCAAGGTTGGTAGTGCAATGGCAGTGACTCCTTGCACCACCCAGTCAAGGTTGGAAGTGCAATGGCAGTGACTCCTTGCACCACCAAGTCAAGGTTGGAAGTGCAATGGCAGTGACTCCTTGCACCACCAAGTCAAGGTTGGAAGTGCAATGGCAGTGACTCCTTGCACCACCCAGTCAAGGTTGGAAGTGCAATGGCAGTGACTCCTTGCACCACCAAGTCAAGGTTGGAAGTGCAATGGCAGTGACTCCTTGCACCACCAAGTCAAGGTTGGTAGTGCAATGGCAGTGACTCCTTGCACCACCAAGTCAAGGTTGGAAGTGCAATGGCAGTGACTCCTTGCACCACCCAATCAAGGTTGATAGTGCAAGGAGTCACTGCCATTGCACTTCCAACCTTGATTGGTGGTGCAAGGAGTCACTGCCATTGCACTTCCAACCTTGATTGGTGGTGCAACTGTGGATTTGAAAAAAAATTGTGATGAAGACTACCAATCTGTGTGGGTGTCTGTGACAGGTGATATTTGGTAAGGACGCACACCATTCCATGGAAGAGTTGGCCCAGAGCGGCTATGAGGTGATCGGAGTCGACTGGACCATCAAACCACAGAGGGCCAGGCAAGTGTCTTCACCTTAGGCCGTGACCTTGAGTCATGCTTGTGTAGGGAAAATGGGTCAGGAAAATACAACAATGAAAGGAAAGGAAAGGAAAGGAAAGGAAATGCTGGCACAACATATAAAGTATTCCTTGTAATATCACCATTTTTCAATTTATTAAATAAATCGATGTGGACATTTCTTAGGTTCTTTGAAGCACGGTAAAATAAATACATTTCCCTGCCTAGTAGTAAGGAATACCTTTTCAGGTGTAACATTCTATATGTACCCAAACAAAGAGTACAATGCAGCTGACTGTTATAACTGTGTTAATTGTGCAGGAGAATGACTGGACCCACACTGACTCTGCAGGGCAACCTTGACCCATGTACTTTGTATGCTTCCAATGTAAGTGGCCATTTACAGAACACTATAAATGAAACATTGCTATAAATTAGTTCAATCAAAGTAAATATTTATTTAATTATCTCTAACCGGTTCCAAAGATTTTGGGAATCTGAAAGATGTCATTGATGTAATGTGATTCGTTTGCCATTTTATTCAATTTAAAACTCCTCTATTCATTGAGCCCCTCGGGAATCAGGCTCATTTATGTTCAAATCTACATGTATACTTATTGTATAGTGGCATGAACAGTTTAAGTAATATGCGCATGACTTTTGTCAAAATCATTAAAAGAATTGGTTTTGATCATTAGATTGCGAAAGTGTGAATTTGTCCTTTTCTCGCACAATTTTGTCTGGATTTAATAATTATTTAATATTCTGTCTGATGATTTCATCAAAGCAAAATAACATGTTTGCACAAGCAAGTTAGCATGTCATAGCATATAATAGATGTTTGAGTTTTCATGAAATGATACTATAATGAGACAAGGGAAGAAATTTAATTGAGGAAGGACTTTTAACATTGTGAAAGGGTGTAAGAATACCTCTCTGTTGTCTGAATCCAGGATGACATTGGACGTTACGTCAAGGACATGCTGCAGAAGTTTGGCACTCAGCGATACATCGCCAATTTGGGACATGGCATGTACCCTGACATGGACCCTGAACATCTCAAGGCATTCATCGATGCTGTTCATATGTACTCCGAGGACATGAATGCTAATAACTGAAGTGTCATCCACATAGCAGATCCAACGTTGAAGTGTCATCCACATAGCAGATCCAACGTTGAAGTGTCATCCACATAGCAGATCCAACCTTGAAGTGTCATCCACATAGCAGATCCAACGTTGAAGTGTCATCCACATAGCAGATCCAACCTTGAAGTGTCATCCACATAGCAGATCCAACCTTGAAGTGTCATCCACATAGCAGATCCAACGTTGAAGTGTCATCCACATAGCAGATCCAACGTTGAAGTGTCATCCACATAGCAGATCCAACGTTGAAGTGTCATCCACATAGCAGATCCAACCTTGAAGTGTCATCCACATAGCAGATCCAACGTTGAAGTGTCATCCACATAGCAGATCCAACCTTGAAGTGTCATCCACATAGCAGATCCAACCTTGAAGTGTCATCCACATAGCAGATCCAACCTGCTCTCTTAGTGCAATAGGCAGCCACATATGCCAGCTGCACAGAACACCAAACTTATAATTGTTGGAGAAGATTTCTCGAGTTAGTACCATTAGAACAGTTTAATAGTGCAGGTCATATGATGTGTGTGGCACTAACTGTTGAACAGTAACTGTATAGCAAAGATTGGTAAATTGTCATATGTTATATGCATTATTTCTTCACTAAACCAGCAAAGTTGACTTGCTATCAACATTTCAAAACCATCAATTTTGTTTTATCACGTGTCCATCAGATGGCGATTCTGTACATGGTAGACTAACATAGTTGATCACGCAGTCACAGATAATGAGTGAACATGACTGGTTCTGTGTAGGAAATGTTACCAATAATGGAAGTATGCTGAAGAATCATTTCAAAGACAATGCCAAACTGATATTAACAACCAAAGGTCTAAAGCACCTAGTTTAGATGACAACTATAAATTATATTTAATAAGTTGCAAAACTGTTGTGTCCCACATTTCATAAACAGGTTTTCATTCAACTGTCTTTGTGCGTCTTGAACGCTTCTGCTGTGACTCGTTGAGAGATCAAGGCCACAGCAGATTACGCATTTACCCCACATTTTGTTTCCCCTGTCATAAACACCATGTAGAAGGGACCATCGACTTTTAGCGTCTCTTCCGAAAAACGGTTAAGACAGGGTATGGCCCCTTGTCTAATACTTCTGGTGGAGATTATGTTTGACCCTCCACTCAAGAGAGGTTCACATTCAAGTGGATGCTGCTATGGGGTGTGTAAAGAGTTTTATATGAGAAAACAATGTTGCAACATTTGTTTTTATACCAAAGGTAGGTTAAATGAGCGTTTCTAAGCATGCGGTTTAAAAAATTATTATTTAAAAATAGTTACTAAACAGGTGTTTATGAGAATGTTCCAATTTTAAGTCTGTATTGTTAAACTGTTTGTTTTGTAATTTTTTACATGTCTGATAATGACTAATGTTTGTGGGAACTGAGTGTGCAAGTCTTCACAATGATGCTGGACTGGCGAAGACAAAGATCTGTGCTATATTGGGGATTGAGTTTCACCCCATGTTAACTCGTCAAGATGACAGACAAATTGCCTGATATAATCAGTAATGATACAGTATGTCCACACTGTTCAGTAACATCCTGTCAAACTGGAATAAGGTGCGACAGATAGTGAAAAGACAGAGATCTGTGATACACTGGGGAATTGAGTTAATATATATCCACAGTGTATTGCAATAAATGTTTTGTGCTGTTTAGATTGTATCAAACTCACAAGAATGTCAAGTGTTAGTCATAAAATTATGAAAGGATTATGCTGTCTACTTCCGTGGCACATACTTCAATTGACCGAGTGAAAATCAGTCATTTAGTGATCATTGTTATTAGAGTAATAATAATGAAAACTACCAACTGCTGTGACAATCCTTTGGTAGGTAAAAAATAAAAATGTGACAACTTAGTACTTACTCATGATTTTGTCCGTTTGTGTAGAGCATAACTAGAGAATGGGAGAAACTAGAATCGGCATATATGGCAGAGTTTCATACTGTAAATGGCTGACAGGATGTCCGACTATCTACGTAATGTGGTCACTAAATATACGCTTCCAAAACAAACCTACAAAATATGGCACCACTTCAACAAATTTATTTATATTCTTGAGTATCATAATGGAGCATAACACAGCATCACAATAACAATAATTGTATCACCATATTTTTATGTGGTAATGCACATATTTTAACAACTAATTTATAGAAATAATGTTAATTCTGATTGATATTTGTGTAAACTGATGTAAATTGAATAAATACTGCTTGGGTTGTCAAAATGCCAAATATTTTAGCATATTTTATTATGAAAAAATCATAGCTACACATATCACATGGGCTTAACAGGGCCATGGTCAGATACTTGACCCTATCAAATTAATATTAGACTGCACTGAGTTGCCACTAGGCGGCTCCGACATATCTGAACTTGAGAAATTCTTCTGCCAACAAACTGAATGATCGCCAGCAACAGACCAAGGCTATATATAATGAAATGTGTATATATATTAAATAGTTTGGATTCTGCTATCAATTCTCAATGAATCAGAAACAGTTATCCCACCACAAACCAAGGCCATAACAACAGACTAACAGGGAGGCCAACACAATCCGCTGGGTTGTGTGGCTTTTAGAGCTTTCTTGAAATTTATTTCTACTGAAAAGTTGCTTCTTCAGGGCTGGTTGTGGCAGTTAAATACGAAGCAGTCCACATTTTGTACACCACCACCAAAACGTGGAGGGGACTGTTCATTACGTCGATGATATACATAGTATGTAGCTTTCTATTTCAAAGCAGCCCTCTGATATTTCAGTCTGTTATAAGAAAGGTCTGTCTGCTTGACAGAGGCAGCCATACAGAATGTTGTGGCTGTAAGTCAGTAGAGTACATAATACTACATCTCACATCATTACACTGTTCAACACAACTTTCTACACAATATCTCACATAATTACACTGTTCAACACGACTTTCTACACAACATCCTTCACACCATCTTGAGAAATGCTTTAGTTCTGGAGTGTTTCAAAACTTATTCACTAAGCACTGGAGTAAACAAGTCATTAGTTATTTCACAGCATCAATCACTGCCTGTCACTGTCATATTGATGACATTGTGGTTTGTCTACTCGCATCATCATCAGTGTCCCAATCATTATGATGACACCCGGCTTCTGCAGTGGTGTCATTCTGACGATGCAATGATGATAAGGTTTCTACACCCACATGCTCCTCTCCTTCATTTTTGATGACTTCAAAGTCGCTCTCGTTGTCTGTGTGCTCGGCCTCCACTGTCAGACTAGACACAGCATCCCCGCCAGCCAGTGAATCCTCAGGCTGGTTCACAGGCACAACATCAAGTGCCATTCTCTCACTCTTGTCAGCCACCAGCCTCCGTACCTTTGTCCTCCTGGACCTCTGCTGAGTTGGCCGCGTTTCTCTCGGGGTGATGATGGTTGTATTTAGTGGCGGGCCTTGTTCAGGGTGAGCGGGTTCTGTGGAGATGTGACCTTGTGGCTGTTTGGATGACCTTGCTGGTCTTGTCTTCGGGGCTGATTGTTGGATGGTCAGTTGATGCACCTGTTGTCACATACCAACACCATATACACAATCACATAATCATAATGGTCAGGAAATAAATTTCTTTACTAAGAATTCCAGATATGGCGAGAGAACTCCCATTTTTTTTTCATAAAAAAAATCCTCCCGATTTCTAATAAAAATCTCCCATGTCATATTTGTATTACGATTTTTTCCTTGTTGATTTTCAGGTTTTTGTCTTCATTACATTATTTGCATATGATTGTACAATATAATTTCAATGTTTTCCAAATAAAATAATACAAAAGACGAAAATGAGTCTTGAAGCTAGTGAAGCAGTTGCAAAATGTTTCCGAGAATATTTTATTTGGTGAAGTCAACAAACAGAGAACGTGTCATTTTTATTTGTTGATTGCCAAATAAAGGATGTTTAATACAGCATAAAAAGCATCACTGAAAATTGCTTGTTTGCTATATGGTAACCATTGTGAATGTAGAGGTTCTTTTTTAACAAGCAAAATGACAGCATCACCTGTTCACTGAGGTCCTCGATGCGTTGTTGCTGAAGTTGTTTCTCATTTGAAGTAGAGGTAGTTGATCGTGGTGTTGGCTCAAGGGAAAAGAGAGGCCAGATTCGGACCTGGTAGCCACAGCACATCATGAGCAGGAAGAGACAGATCACCATAACAAAGCCAAGCACTAGTGGTGAGACGGTCACAGGAAGCCCAATCAGTATTGCCTTCAAGAACTTGTTCATGGCATGAGCGATATGTTCCAGCGGCTCCACAACGAACTTTGTGATCGTCTTTGCAATAGCCTACAAGACCAAAAAAACAATCTCTAATATCAGATATGTTTGTCTTTAGAATTAGGCCAATTAAAAAGTGTCTGATTCTGATGACGTTAAGAGTTCTAGCATTTGAGTCCAATTCCCAGATGCATCAAAGCTTTCCTACGTCTCGCAGGCAAATGACTACACAAAGTGGAAATGCACAATAGTTTTATCTATCTGACACATCTCATCTCATGATATTCACCTGTGTTGGAGAAATCTCCCACATTGGATCAACAAGAAGCTTCTCATAGTATTGGGCACATGGATCTGTGGTTATTGTGAATGCAGACACAATTGTCTGCCAGAATGAGACACTGCCACCTTCTCTGCACTCGGCCGGCTTGTCCTTGTCTAGGACCGCGTGTCTGTTAGCCAGCGCAACCTAACACAGAAACACAACCGGGTGGTGAGGGTGTTGTTAGGAACTGTGACTTTATAGAAGACAAAACACATCAGTTAACAACAGACAACAAGGTCTAAAGTACAGCTCAAAGGAAAAGTTATAGAGGAGGACAACACATTGACCTATGTGGGCCATACCTTGTACATGTGCCACCACGTCCAGAAGACACTAAGAACAAAGGAGAGCAGGAGAAGTTGCATGAGAAGCATCTTCCAAGACAGATGCAGCTTCATCTGTAGAAACAACATCATCTGTAGCAGGACGACCAGACTGCACACCTGCAACACACAAGAAGCAGTAGTTGTACACTCTCACAGACACCAACACTTCAGTTGTAGTTGTACACTCTCACAGACACCAACACTTCAGTTGTAGTTGTACACTCTCACAGACACCAACACTTCAGTTGTAGTTGTACACTCTCACAGACACCAACACTTCAGTTGTAGTTGTACACTCTCACAGACACCAACACTTCAGTTGTAGTTGTACACTCTCACAGACACCAACACTTCAGTTGTAGTTGTACACTCTCACAGACACCAACACTTCAGTTGTAGTTGTACACTCTCACAGACACCAACACTTCAGTTGTAGTTGTACACTCTCACAGACACCAACACTTCAGTTGTAGTTGTACACTCTCACAGACACCAACACTTCAGTTGTAGTTGTACACTCTCACAGACACCAACACTTCAGTTGTAGTTGTACACTCTCACAGACACCAACACTTCAGTTATAGTTGTACACTCTCACAGACACCAACACTTCAGTTGTAGTTGTACACTCTCACAGACACCAACACTTCAGTTGTAGTTGTACACTCTCACAGACACCAACACTTCAGTTCTAGTTGTACACTCTCACAGACACCAACACTTCAGTTGTAGTTGTACACTCTCACAGACACCAACACTTCAGTTGTAGTTGTACACTCTCACAGACACCAACACTTCAGTTGTAGTTGTACACTCTCACAGACACCAACACTTCAGTTGTGTTGGAAAACAGGATTTTTATGGCAATCTTCCTGTTCTCCCGATCGACTCACACAAGTGTCTCTATTTTTTCTGACTGACCACACAAACTTCCCAATCTTCGCACTTGACTATATTATCTTTACCTCCCGAATGACCCCACAAATCTCCGTATCCTTCCAACTGACTATACAAATCTTCTTACCTTCACAAACAAATCTCCCTACCTTCACAAACAAATCTCCATAACCTCCAAATCTCCCACACAAATCTCCAAGTTTTCCCATTTGAGCACAAAAAGCTTGCAATTTTCCTAATTTACTAGAACAAAAAGATTTCAGTTGCATTTTTCTTCTTGTTATATGTCCCGAACATCGCTTCCTCTAAATTGGCGAAGACATCTTCAGAATGACAGAACTCAATGTGACTACTGTCAACAGTTCAACATACAGTATAATCAAAACACAGGGACTTGTGACCACTGTTTTATGACAGAACTGCTGTTTTCAAATTTTATGCAATCTGAACTTGAAAAGGAGCTATTCCTGGATGAAAGACTTTAAAGTAATGAAACTGAAATGCTGCATATCAAGTCTGCTAAATAGTAGTATTGTCAACTGTGCATACGCAAATAGCGTCATGTCTTAATACACTGTTGTCTTAATGCACTTTTGTATGTGTGCCATTTTCTTGTAGAATCGTATATTTAAAATACAATGGTTTTCTATATAAGAATGGTACAATTACCTGGATAATAGCTGGCAAGTTGTCTTTAACAACTGAAAACAGTGCCCCAAGGGTTGACCTGCTGTTGTCCTGCAAGTTATCCGGTAGGCGTATCCTCGTAACCATAGCAACGAGGATGGCATGGGCATCCTGCACACTGCCCTGTCGATTACCACTGCCAAACTTCCTCAAGGTCTCAATGTCTGACGGAGATATCTGGATGTCCGCCTCATATGAGTCAACATATGTAAATGTCTGGAAATATCAGTGGACACACATAATAAATCTACATCGAGAGGACTGGGGTTTGATATGTTTTGCTTCCATCGAAAGCCTGGCAATGTCATTCACTGCCCCTAATTCTCGGATGTGGTTTTAATTTTGTGAAGCATTTAGCCATATTAAAATGTCTAGACTAGTACTATTTCGTCCCTTTAAGGTTACGATTAATGCTAGGATTTTCCACATCTACAGACCTAATGCAAGGGGATAATGTGTCTATTAAACACCAGCACAGAGAGGATGCAGAAACATTTGTATTTAATGATTACAAAGCTAGATATGATAATATATACTGATAAATATGTTTACATTTAAACACTAAATAATTTAATAAGCACAATCATATCAAATAAAGTACATGGTTTACAAGTTATTAACTTAAATAAGTCATGTAAAACATCCATAATTAAATTATATATACTAAAGTCTAAACTGACTTACTGGTAAACTGATGTCTTGGTCAAATTGCTTCAGCAGTGAAAGGACGTATTGCCTGAAGAACTGCATCTCTGAACTCTCATCTGGGGATGCTCTAGGGTGAGATATAAGCATCTGAACAGATTCCAGTTCTTTAACATGTTGCCTGCATGCCCGCAACTGAGCTGTATGATTGGAACAGTCACATGACTTGTTATGAGATGTCTCTGTTGCATCTAGTGTGTCCACTGGCTGACCTCCTGAACTCTGTTTAGGGTCACCATGGCCAGGCACACCCCCGGCAGGCTGAAAGGAATATTTGCCTTGATTATGATTAACTCAAGGAATTAATCAGGGTAGAGAGATGGGGAGGCAGGATCACTGTAGTGTGGACATTGGTTGGAGGACAGATGACGTGTATACTATCAGTATATGCATCACAGAGAGGGAGAACGCAAGAAGACAAGGACGTATTTCAACGTAACTTGGAAGAAATTATCGAGCACGTGGAGCCGGCGACAGTGTTGGTTGTGGCAGGTGATATGAATGCACATGTGGGAAAGAGACAGAACAGTGAGTAGACCGTAGGAAAGTATGGATGGGGCTCAAGAAACAAAGTGGGACAAGACCTGGTGGAGATGCTCGCCAGAAACCAGTTGGTGGTGGTAAACTCCTTCTTCCAGAAGAGGGAGTCACACAAGATAACCTACAGAAGTGGGAACAACAGAACAGAGATAGATCTGCTGATTATCAGAAGTTGTCAGCAAAACAAGGTTAGAGACTGCAAAGTTTTGGCAGGAAAGCACATAACGAGCCAACATAAACCATTGGTTTATGAAATGTGGATAGGAAGAGACAAACAGAGAAGGAGGAAGCAAAGGTAGGTGATGGAAATGTGAAGGAGAAGTGATGGAAAAATACAAAAGCGAAGTTGAAAGGAAGTTCAGGTTACTTAAAGAACAAAGGGAGGATGTGGAAGCAGAGTAGACAACATTCAAGGAAGGCTTTATTGGAACAGCTGAGGAGATATGTGGCCAAACATCAGGAAAGTCCACACAAAGTCGAAAGAAGAAAGAACAGTGGTGGTGGAACCCGGAAGTTGAACAAGCTATACAAGAAAAGAAGGAGGCACTGAAGTGTGTGGAAGAAGCAATAAAAGACAAGGCTGAAGTAGAAGTACCAGGAGAAGAAGAGCGCAGCAAACAAGGCTGAAGCAGAAGTACCAGGAGAAGAAGAAGGCAGAAAACAAGGCTGTTGTGAAAGCAAGAGATAAGAAACAACAGGAATGGTGCAATAGGATTGAAGAAGATGGTGGGAAAAAAATTATCTTCCAGCTGGCCTGAGATAGAGACAGAGGTGGGAGAATGTGAGATAGAGATACCACATTCTGTAAGGAGAGAGAGAGGCATAGAGAGAATCAGCTGGGAATTAGGAAAGGGAGAGGAACGGATGATGGATTGTTTACCATCAGACAAATTATTAAGAAGAGGAGAGAGAGAGAGAGAAGCAGAGGTCAGAATGGTTGAGGAAATGTACAAGGAGACAACAGCAGTGGTGAGAGCTGAAAGAGAAACATCGGAACAATTTGGAGTGGGAGTAGGACTTAGACAGGGAAGTGCCTTGAGTCCCCTGCTTGTCATTACGGTTATGAACCTGATCAGTGAAAAGGTATCTGAACAGGAAGAACTTAAGAATATACTATATGCAGATGACCTAGCAGTAGTGGCTGATAACAAAGAGGAGTTACAGAAAACATTGCAAGAATGGAGTAACACGTTTAGAAAACAAGGCCTCTGAATGAATCTGGAGAAGACAGAAGTAATGTGGATGGGCGAACAAGAGGTGGACCTACATGTAGTTATTGACGAAAGACCATTAACAAGTGAACAGTTTTGTATACTTGGGTGGTACAATGAGTGAGGATGGAGGAAGTAGTAAGGAAATAAAGAGGAGAGAGAGCAAGCAGGAGCAGCAGCATGGAACCCGGAAGTTGAACAAGCTATACAAGAAAAGAAGGAGGCACTGAAGTGTGTGGAAGAAGCAATAAAAGACAAGGCTGAAGTAGAAGTACCAGGAGAAGAAGAGCGCAGCAAACAAGGCTGAAGCAGAAGTACCAGGAGAAGAAGAAGGCAGAAAACAACGCTGTTGTGAAAGCAAGAGATAAGAAACAACAGGAATGGTGCAATAGGATTGAAGAAGATGGTGGGAAAAAAATTATCTTCCAGCTGGCCTGAGATAGAGACAGAGGTGGGAGAATGTGAGATAGAGATACCACATTCTGTAAGGAGAGAGAGAGGCATAGAGAGAATCAGCTGGGAATTAGGAAAGGGAGAGGAACGGATGATGGATTGTTTACCATCAGACAAATTATTGAGAAGAGGAGAGAGAGAGAGAGAAGCAGAGGTCAGAATGGTTGAGGAAATGTACAAGGAGACAACAGCAGTGGTGAGAGCTGAAAGAGAAACATCGGAACAATTTGGAGTGGGAGTAGGACTTAGACAGGGAAGTGCCTTGAGTCCCCTGCTTGTCATTACGGTTATGAACCTGATCAGTGAAAAGGTATCTGAACAGGAAGAACTTAAGAATATACTATATGCAGATGACCTGGCAGTAGTGGCTGATAACAAAGAGGAGTTACAGAAAACATTGCAAGAATGGAGTAACACGTTTAGAAAACAAGGCCTCTGAATGAATCTGGAGAAGACAGAAGTAATGTGGATGGGCGAACAAGAGGTGGACCTACATGTAGTTATTGACGAAAGACCATTAACAAGTGAACAGTTTTGTATACTTGGGTGGTACAATGAGTGAGGATGGAGGAAGTAGTAAGGAAATAATTATGTGGGACAGAAAACTGAAGAAACAACTAAAAGGAAAAGTGTTGGAAGCCTGCGTGGTACCATCCTGGTATATACAGGTTGGGAACACTGGTAGTGACAGGGAGACAGGAGAAGAAGCAGAAAACAACTGGGTCCGAAGAATATGCAAAGTAACCCAAGAAGATAGAAGGAAGATGAAGGAACTGAGAGAAGAGATTGGCATGAAAAAACACCTAAAGATGAAAGTAGCCGGAAGCAGAATGAAGCAGAAGGACACGTGCAAAGAATGGGTGAAGACAGACTGTCAAAAAGAGCATGGAAAGCAGAAGAGGGTGGCAGAAGTAGAAGAGGAAGGCCAAAGCTGTGATGGAAAGACTGTGTCAAACGAGATCTTGAAAGGGCAGGTACGAATGGCCAAGAGTGGAAGACCATCACAGAGGTCAGAGGGAGATAACTAACAATGAAAGTGGAAGAAGCTACCAAGTGACTTGGACCCTACCCCACAAGGAAGCAAGGGGAAGAAGCTACCAAGTGACTTGGACCCTATCCCACAAGGAAGCAAGGGGAAGAAGAAGATTATGATTAACTTAAAGTACCCTAATTTCGTCAGGGTCCTAATATCGTCATTGAAGTTTAAATGATCCATTGTTACGTGGCATTTGGCAAATCCATGCCATATCGTCCATACTTGGAGCAAGAGTGAAATCATTATGCCCAATGGATAAAGTAACATGTGATCTCCACTGTCTTATCTTGCATAGAAACATGAGGTTTGAGAACAGTGTGTCTATTAGCACACGGTCTAGCTTGTGGCAGACAAACCATTTCGTTGCTCTCCTTTCTGCTGATGTACAAACAATAACACCAGGCATGATTGAGGAAGACCAGGGTACAACAAAGAGAGAATGGATAAATGGTGAACAGGAGGAAGAGCAGGGTGCAACAAAAAGGGAACGGATGGACGGTGAACTAGAGGAAAAGCAAGGTGAAACAAAGAGAGGACGATGAACTGGAGGAAGAGCAGGGTGCAACAAAGAGAGAACGACTGGGTGATGAACTGGAGGAAGAGCAGGGTGCAATAGAGTGAGAGCAGACAGACGGTGAACTAGAGGAAGAGCAGGGTGCAAAGAGAGAACGGATAGATGGTGAACTGGAGAAAGAGCATGTGCAACAAAGAGAGAACGGATAGATGGTGAACTGGAAGAGCAGGGTGCAACAAAGATATAATGGATGGATGATGAACTGGAGGAAGAGCTGGGTGCAACAGAGTGAGAGAAGATGGGCGGTGAACTGGAGCAAGAGCAGGGTGTAACAAGAAGAGAATGGATGGACAATGAACTGGAGGAAGAGCAGGATGCAACAAAGAGAGAACGGATGGACAGTGAACTGGAGGAAGAGCTGGGTGCAACAAAGATAGAATGGGTGGACGGTGAACTGGAGGAAGAGCTGGGTGCAACAAAGAGAGAACGGATGGACAGTGAACTGGAGGAAGAGCATGGTGCAACAAAGAGAGAACGGATGGACAGTGAACTGGAGGAAGAGCTGGGTGCAACAAAGAGAGAACGGATGGACAGTGAACTGGAGGAAGAGCTGGGTGCAACAAAGAGAGAATGGATGGACAGTGAACTGGAGGAAGAGCAGGGTGCAACAAAGAGAGAACGGATGGACCGTGAACTGGAGGAAGAGCAGGGTGCAACAAATAGAGAACGGGTGGACAGTGAACTGGAGGAAGAGCAGGGTGCAACAAAGGGAGAGTGGATGGACGATGAACTGGAGGAAGAGCAGGGTGCAACAAAGGAAGAGCGGATGGATGGTGAACTGGAGGAAGAGCAGGGTGCAACAAAGAGAGAATGGATGGACAGCGAACTGGAGGAAGAGCAGGGTGCAACAAAGAGAGAATGGATGGATGATGAACTGGAGGAAGAGCTGGGTGCAACAAAGGGAGAGCGGATGGACGGTGAACTGGAGGAAGAGCAGGGTGCAACAAAGGGAGAGAGGATGGATGGTGAACTGGAGGAAGAGCAGTGTGCAACAAAGGAAGATCGGATGGACGGTGAACTAGAGGAAGCGCAGGGTGCAAAGAGAGAACGGATAGATGGTGAACTGGAGGAAGAGCATGTGCAACAAAGAGAGAACGGATAGATGGTGAACTGGAAGAGCAGGGTGCAACAAAGATATAATGGATGGATGATGAACTGGAGGAAGAGCTGGGTGCAACAAAGAGAGAATGGATGGACGGTGAACTGGAGGAAGAACAGGATGCAACAAAGATACAATGGATGGACGGTGAACTGGAGGAAGAGCAGGGTGCAACAAAGGAAGAGTGGATGGACGGTGAACTGGAGGAAGAGCAGGGTGCAACAAAGAGAGAACGGATGGACAGTGAACTGGAGGAAGAGCAGGGTGCAACAAAGAGAGAATGGACAGTGAACTGGAGGAAGAGCAGGGTGCAACAAAGAGAGAATGGACAGTGAACTGGAGGAAGAGCAGGGTGCAACAAAGAAAGAATGGACGGTGAACTGGAGGAAGAGCAGGGTGCAACAAAGGCAGAGCGGATGGACGGCGAACTGGAGGAAGAGGCTCCAAAGAGCATGGTGCAACAAAGGAAGAGAGGATGGATGGTGAACTGGAGGAAGAGCAGGGTGCAATAGAGTGAGAGCAGACAGACGGTGAACTAGAGGAAGAGCAGGGTGCAACAAAGAGAGAATGGATGGACGGTGAACTGGAGGAAAAGCAGGGTGCAACAGAGTGAGAGAAGATGGGCGGTGAACTGGAGCAAGAGCAGGGTGCAACAAAGAGACAACGGATGGACAGTGAACTGGAGGAAGAGCTGGGTGCAACAAAGATAGAATGGGTGGACAGTGAACTGGAGGAAGAGCAGGGTGCAACAAAGAGAGAACGGATGGACAGTGAACTGGAGGAAGAGCTGCATGCAACAAAGAGAGAATGGGTGGACGTGAACTGGAGGAAGAGCAGGGTGCAACAAAGGAAGAGCGGATGGATGGTGAACTGAGGAAGAGCAGGTGCAACAAAGAGAGAATGGATGGACAGAACTGGAGGAAGAGCAGGGTGCAACAAAGAGAAACGGATGGCGATGAACTGGAGGAAGAGCTGGGTGCAACAAAGGGAGAGCAGATGGACGGTGAACTGGAGGAAGAGCAGGGTGCAACAAAGGCAGAGCGGATGGACGGTGAACTGGAGGAAGAGGCTCCGAAGAGCATGGTGCAACAAAGGGAGAGTGGATGGATGGTGAACTGGAGGATGAACAGGGTGCAACAGAGTGAGAGAAGATGGGCGGTGAACTGGAGCAAGAGCAGGGTGTAACAAGGAGAGAATTAATGGACAATGAACTGGAGGAAGAGCAGGGTGCAACAAAGAGAGAATGGATGGACAGTGAACTGGAGGAAGAGCATGGTGCAACAAAGAGAGAACGGATGGACAGTGGACTGGAGGAAGAGCTGGGTGCAACAAAGAGAGAATGGATGGACAGTGAACTGGAGGAAGAGCAGGGTGCAACAAAGAGAGAACGGATGGACAGTGAACTGGAGGAAGAGCTGGGTGCAACAAAGAGAGAACGGGTGGACGGTGAACTGGAGGAAGAGCAGGGTGCAACAAAGGAAGAGCGGATGGATGGTGAACTGGAGGAAGAGCAGGGTGCAACAAAGAGAGAATGGATGGACAGCGAACTGGAGGAAGAGCAGGGTGCAACAAAGAGAGAACGGATGGACGATGAACTGGAGGAAGAGCTGGGTGCAACAAAGGGAGAGCAGATGGACGGTGAACTGGAGGAAGAGCAGGGTGCAACAAAGGCAGAGCGGATGGACGGTGAACTGGAGGAAGAGGCTCCGAAGAGCATGGTGCAACAAAGGGAGAGTGGATGGACGGTGAACTGGAGGAAGAGCAGGGTGCAACAAAGGAAGATCGGATGGACGGTGAACTAGAGGAAGAGCAGGGTGCAAAGAGAGAACGGATAGATGGTGAACTGGAGGAAGAGCATGTGCAACAAAGAGAGAACGGATGGACGATGAACTGGAGGAAGAGGCTCCGAAGAGCATGGTGCAACAAAGGGAGAATGGATGGACGGTGAACTGGAGGAAGAGCAGGGTGCAACAAAGGAAGATCGGATGGACGGTGAACTAGAGGAAGAGCAGGGTGCAAAGAGAGAACGGATAGATGGTGAACTTGAGGAAGAACAGATGCAACAAAGAGAGAACGGATAGATGGTGAACTTGAGGAAGAGCAGGGTGCAACAAAGATATAATGGATAGATGATGAACTGGAGGAAGAGCTAGGTGCAACAAAGAGAGAATGGATGGACATTGAACTGGAGGAAGAACAGGATGCAACAAAGATACAATGGATGGACGATGAACTGGAGGAAGAGCAGGGTGCAACGAAGGATGAACGGATGGACAGTGAACTGGAGGAAGAGGCTCCAAAGAGCATGGTGCAATGACAGGAGAGAGGATGGACGGTGAACTGGGAGAAGAGCATGGTGCAACAAAGGGAGCGCAGATGGACGGTGAACTGGAGGAAGAGCATAGTGCAACAAAGAAAGAATGGATGGAAGGTGAACAGGAGGAAGAGCCGGGTGCAACAAAGGAAGAATGGATGGAAGGTGAACTGGAGGAAGAGCAGGGTGCAAAGAAGGGTGAGAGGATGGGTGGTGAACTGGAGCAAGAGCATATTGCAGGAACTGTTATAAGTGTGTTATTTTATTTAATAGTTATCGATAACTAACTTTAGGAATGTCATAATTACTGGTGACGAACATACGGCGTCCCTGTAAATAGGGCAGATGGACATAAGACATCTTGCCGAATTACAGACACCCACACAGACGGAAATTGGTTACCGGGTTCCTTATTCCGTCATGTGCACCCTCTCGCCTTTGCATCACTCTGCATAATTTACCTTTAACATACATATACCCATAGTGTGTTTTGGTTGTTCCCAAGACATCACTCTTTACAATGCTGCCAAACGTTCTTTATTTGTGCCACCTGCTGAATAAATGCATCTAACCGAAATCGGGGAAGCACAAAACCTGATGATATTAGGGCACTTTACGTTACTCAATTATGTATGCTATCATAGGTTATTAAAGACAACATCACTGTCTGTAATGTCTGCATTGGACTTGCCCGAATCTGGATGAATCACACTTAAATATTGCTTTCCACTAATTCTATAACAGTGTCTAAGTTGCATCATTTGCAAGTACTTCTGCTAAGATATGACACACGTGAATTTGAAATTTAAATGACTACCTATGACACTTTCTGCAGAACTTAAATAAATGGAATTAGCAGGTATCCATTCAAAATATGTTTTTATATGTTTAGAAAGTGCAACCTGAAAACTGTTCCACATTATTGTTTAGCAAATTGAAAAGTGGAAGTACTTGGTTTTTCTTTCTTCAAGTATATACTGCTAAAAAGTAGTAATTTACTATTCTGCAGTTTGTAACATCATCTCCCTAGGTGGAGTGATCTAAAATGTTTGTATGTACAATAAATTTGTGCAGTTCTGGGTTAAAATGGACATCTACGATGACTTAGTAACTTTGAGGGTGGCTTTCTGAAATTGCCATTGGTGCCATGACTGCTTCCTGGGTGGGAGTGAACTTAGAAGGAGTGCTGGCAGATGACGCAGGAGGCTGGTAGTGTTTGGAGTTTATACTCATGGTGGAGTCTAGTGCGAGCATCTGCTGTAACAATGATGGTAGGCAAACTGATGCGAACTTGTCCATGGTGAATCTTATAAAACAGAGTGGCATCTCTGATGCAACGTCTAGTATGCAATGTATCCCACATGAGGTTAGTACATGCACATGGCAGTGACACTTGAAGTTCTCCAATAGTCACCAGTGACAAAACGAGCTGTGGAACGCTGCACTTGTTCAATTTACTGAATGTCTGTCTTGGTGTGGGGTGACCAGGCGCAAGTAGCCTACTCATGTGTTGGTCGGATGAGTACCTCGTATGCAGTTTTGGTGGTGCCTCATGCAGTGTTCTCTTGATTAGGTTGAGCATCTTTCTGGCTTTGTTTTGTACCTTGTCGATATGCGGCTGCCACAATAACTTCATGTTGATGGTAATTCCAAGGTAGTCCTGGTTGTCAGGTCGTGGGATCTATTGGTCATCCATATAGTAATCATATGTTGATGGCTGCCTCTTGGTCGTAACTGACCTTCCGGTTTGGTGCCTAGTGCCAATTTGTTCAGAAATAAGTGAACTAAAGTAACCATGAACTAATGCAGTAGTTCATATCACTGGATCACATATATGCAACAACCATGACAGGTGAATATGGACCACACAAAGGTGATTGTATAAGATGTATCAGCAACGTATTAAAATAAGAAACTTGAGAGTAACTGTTGAGTTGTTTCACACACCTCACTTTTCCTCTTTTCTGTTGGACGTTTCCTCATCTCGCCACTGGTTGGGTCGAAGTTGAGCATATCATTTGGATCAACCCAGTCAGCTTGGTTTTCCTGAGCACGCACTGCTGTTGCAAGCCATGCAACCAGTGCTAACATGCACAGTGTAGCGGACGCACAGCATCGCCAGGACATCATCCTTGCACTGAAATTACATGAGATGTCACAGTATGTGGACAGTGTTTAATGGAAGTAGGACACAACTGATGGCTTTGTAAAATGGTTGACTAACTAATTGAAAGTTAAGTTAAATTCTTCCTGGGCAACTTCTAAAGGTACACAAGTGCTTAAATTATGTTTTCCTGGTCAGAATGCACCTCTGCGGCTCTGACTGAATGCACCAGTCGCAATGCGCCAACTGGCATGGTCGGAATGCTTCAACTGCTTAGTCGGAATGTCCCACTGATATGATTACAGTCAAGCATATGTATAGTAAAAAGTACATAGTAGACTATGTACATTAGTATATTACACCAAAACTACACTTATATTACTTCACAATTGTTACTTTTTTTATTTTAGACGTCCTTCAGCCAATTCAGTGTCCATTTTATTTCAAAAATTTTTTTGTGTTGTTCTAATTTCATATCATATCATATTTAATTATAATGTTCAAACATATTAAATACAGATGATTTTGGGCCACAGTGAAATTTGGCCTGCAATTCGGGTGACTTTGAGCTTGAAACTTTAATCAAGGACTCGCCCCCATTTGTCTAGTGTACTATATTTTTGGATCATCATAAGAGAATGAGGCGGCATTTGATGCCAAATGAAACATATGTATGTCTTATTAATCATAATTATCTCTCAAGAAACTTGAAGTTTGTTCTGGATATTTCGACTGCAACTCGCAGTCTTCTTCAGCAGACTGAAGTTACGGATGTGTCACATGACCAATGTCATGTGACACAAGCTGGAGTAGGACTGGTGGGAGCTCCTGGCCGACGTCTCGGTTCAGCGTAGGTTTCTTTCTGTGGATGTTAATCGCCTCCTTTATTTTTCTCCTGTGCCAGTTCTCCTCGTGGTCTAGAATATTGACATCCTTCATAGAGCACTGATGGCCTGTGTTCAGTTTGTGTTCACTTATAGCTGATAGGGGTTGGCGACAAGATAGATGTTCTTTGATTCTTGTGCCAAGTGTTCTGGCTGTTTCTCCTATATAGTGTTGGTCACATTCTGGGCATTGTATGTCATATACTACCCCACACTTTGCTGCCTTTGCTGTTTTGTCTTTTGGGTGTACCAACAGTGACCTCAGGGTGTTGATAGGTTTGTGGTAAACCGGGATGTTATAGGACTTGAAAATCCTTGCTACTTGTTCTGATAGTTTACTAATGTAGGGCAGACCTATGGCATGTTGTCTTCTGCTGGTTTCTGCGGTGGTGTTCTCCTTCCTTCTCATTGGTTGCATGGTGTTAAACATCCAAGTTTTGTAACCGTTTGCTTTCAGCACTTTCTTGATGTGGTCCACCTCTATGTTCTTGTCTTCTTCTTCCGTTATCAGGTTTTCTGCCCTTTGGAGGAGTGTCCTAACTACTGAGCGTTTGTGTTCTAGGTGGTGATTAGAATCCCAGTTCAAATATTGGGTTGCTTTCCTATATATCTTGACCTTGGTTGATCCATCATCATTCAGGCAAACACATGTGTCTAGAAAGGCTAACGTATTGTCCTGTTCTGGTTCTACCGTGAACTTAATGTTCTCATCCACTGAATTCAGATGGTGTGTGAAATGTTCTTCGCTCTCTTGTAATACTGTGAATGTGTCATTTACATACCTCAACCAGATGTCTGGATGATGAGGTGCTTCTCTGATGGCTCTTTCCTCAAAATGTTCCATGTATAGGTTTGCCACTATAGGAGACCGGTGAACCCATGGCTGCTCCCTTCTTCTGTTTGTAGACCAGTCCTACTCCAGCTTGTGTCACATAACACTGGTCATGTGACACATCCGTAACTTCAGTCTGCTGAAGAAGACTGCGAGATGCAGTCGAAACATCCAGAACAAACTTCAAGTTTCTTGAGAGGTAATTATGATTAATATTAATAACCAAGAAACCGGATCATCCATTCAAGGATATGTATGTGTTATTGTGAATAAAGCTCTAATTTGTTAACTGATTCTTTGTTTCATTTATTGATTGGTTACTTTGTAACTGTTTGTATAGCTTTTGGTTCCTTCCGCATAAAATATGCCTCTATAGTATTTAATTTAATACACAATAAGCAAGACGATTGTTAGAACTTATACAATTTGTTGTATCATTAAAATTAATTAATATATGATATATTAAAAAATATATATATAGTTTAATAACTTCAATGAATAAAAGTATTATTATCAGAATATCTTGTTTCTTTCTTGATTCTATATTGCTCTGTATAACAATACAGAACAATTACAGTGATAACTGCTGCTAGAGAATCTTTTCTCATCTGGCGGTCTGCTGGAAGTCCTCGTCATGGTCCCTAGCTTGTATAATATAATGAAAATTAGAAGTGCTCATTAAAAAAAAAAAATGCAACAAGACTATGTGAAAAAAAATGCTGAAATTCTTAAAGCTGAACGACTTGCTTCTAAACTATGTAATAATGACTTCAAAAACATATGAATAATGCCAGGTTGCCAAATCCTAGCAATGTTGGTGGTGCTTCTGGTGCGGAAAATGTAAAGAATATGTGGCTTCATCATTACCAGTCCCTACTTAACTCTATACCTGGCTCCCCAGCCAACATCACGAAGATCAATGAATACTGTAGCAATGTACAGTTTAATGTTCAAATGATTATTAATGTTAAGGAAATTCAAGATGTAATACATGCAATGCCTATAAGCAAAGCCCTGGGTTATGATAGTGTAAGTAATGAACATTTTAAATACGTGAATGAACTACTTCATGTTCTCATGTCACTGTTATACAACAACTTCATGTTCTCATGTCACTGTTATACAACAACTTCATGTTCTCATGTCACTGTTATACAACTTCAAGTTATCATGTTACTGTTATACAACAACTTCATGTTCTCATGTCACTGTTATACAACTTCATGGTCTCATGTCACTGTTATACAACAACTTCATGTTCTCATGTCATTGTTATACAGCAGCATGTTAATTCACAGTTTTTTACCAGATGCTATGATGATTACAATCATAGCCCCCATAATTGAAAATAAGGCTGGTGACTTGTCTGATAACAACAACTACAGACCCATTGCTCTAGCCACAATTGCTAGTAAATAATTTGAATCCTTGATATTATCCAGTGTTTCTACTGTTTTAACTACATGTGTAAACCATTTTGGATTTAAAAAGCATCACTCAACCGAAATGCTCATATTTTTATTAAAAGAACTCTTTCGACACTACATAGCAAATGGCTCATCTATGTATGTCACTAGGCTGGATGCCTCTAAGGCCCTTTGACAAAGTTAACCATAGTAAACTATTCACCAAACTAACTGACTGGGAATGTCCTTCTTTTATTGTGCGCCTTCTTTATTACTAGTACAGCACTCAGAAATTCACTGTCAGATGGTGTTGTAGCTTCTCAGAATTTGTTACCATTTTAAATGGTGTTAAACAGGGTGGAATCCTTTCTCCACATTTTTTTAACGTTTACATGAATGACTTAAGTGTAAATTTGAATAAACTACAAATTGGTTGTCTTTATGCAGGAACCATAATGAATCATATGATGTATGCCGAAGATCTTTTTTCACCTATAGTGTTTCTGGGTTGAGAAAATTCACTGATTGTTGTGCCGAGTATGGCAATACACTTGATGTGGGGTGTGATGGCATACCAGTTAGAAGGCCGGACTCTCAATCGAGAGAACCCGGTTTCAAATCCCACTGCGGTCACTTCGAACCTTTGGCAAGTTGCCACAGTGAATTGAAATAAAAGTTGAGTAAAATCGTGTTAAACGTAATTGAGCAGGCAACAGCAATATAAATCTCCGGTGAAACAGCAACAAAGTATCATTAGCCTTCCGTTAGTCTGTTACACCCATCACAAATATCGTTCTCGAATCTTCGCTATGCCTATGCCAAAACGCAAGGCGTACATAATACGCGAAAAGTACCTGTACCAGGAAGGTGCCAGATAGGTAGTACATGGTAATGTCAATACGTCGTACCAACCTTTCTGGTAGTCCACAGAAATACATAATAACTTCATAAACAAAAATATGTAATGCAACCTATTGTGAATGTGCAGTGTCAGTAATCTAGTAAATTGTTTTCTGTGTTGTTGAATCGTAGTATGGCTACAAAGGCAGGATCCAAAGTGGCCACATAACCATATGTTGATACCTTAGATGTGTTCAGTAGGCAGCCACAGGTATTCGGAGAAATTACGAATCGTTGATGTAGATCCGTATGCGTTGCCGAATTCAGCATGGTCCAACAGTTAAGCAAGTTTTCCAGCACTGTCCTACCCAGACATAGTAAATTTTTTGATATCTACTAAGAGTGTCTAGAGTTTCTACACCATGGAAGACATGAAGGCATGGAAAAGCTTAGAGGCCTACAATCAGTTGACGTCTGGTTAGATCAACCATGTGACCGTTTTCGTGGAAAAGGTGGGAGGACTGTGTGAAGAAAGATTTGGCGGGTTTGGGAGGAGAGTGCAGAACAACAGCGAGGGATAGTGGGTGTGGTGACAGGTGGTGGATACGGTAGTGAAGGGGAAGTTGACACCCAGTATCGATGCCAACCTAAACTGGACTTCAGGGGTAAAGAGGAAAGCAACAACATAATACGTACGTAATGTATAATAAATACTATGTACATGTCATATGTGTGAACATGTAAGTGTGTGCATATGAATAATATATTGACCTCCTTTACTGCTTTTATTTTTTATAATTCATTCACATCTTTAGAAATTGGAATGAGCCAAATGCAATAAAACGTAATTTCCAGTTTAATAGCTGAATAATAATACAGTATTTGCATCAAACCGACCATGTTTGTCTTCTAAATTTCATAATTATATTTAATAGAATTTCCAATCATACCGCTTGAAAATTACTTGCATAAACTAGTAGACAGAACCTGGTAAAAATTAGAATTCCGAGAAAAAAGCTAGATTATCGCGCGTGCGGAAACCTGTCCCATCATAGGCCATGGCTACCCCGGGTATCCGCTACCCCACCGTTACATGCTCACAGAAAATATAAAAATGTGCGTTCACAAAGCCATAGCCAAAGCAATAGTTGTCATATCATAATAAAAAAAAATAGATGTGTAGAGATCGATGTCGGTTTGTAATTCAAACTACGGCAAAATTCAACTTCCCGAGTTGTCCGTGGGCCGAGTAGTCCGAGCACCGCAGCCGTCTGATGCACGGCCTATTCGGGGTATTGAATGTGAATGTTTTTTAATATACTTAATGCTAAAACATCTTTAAAAGGGCACTGTCTCAAAATCACTGGGACTTTATTCATTTACCATCAAACTGGATATAAATCATTGTACAGAATTTTGGCATTCTGCAATTTCTGGTCTAAAAAATTATCCGTCCCCAAATCAAATGTGGGCGATAACACAAGTTAGCCGTTTTTAGTTGAATGTTACTAGATGCTACAAACATCTGACGCTACGTTCTCATGTAGACTATTGTTTTTCTTAATAAAATGCATTGTATGTAGCAATTCTTTCTTTATTCTTTGTAATAACATTATAAATGTTACCTTTCGTTTTCGCCAACAACAACTACAGTAAGATCATGTTGACTGCATTCCATACCACAAAGACATCTATTTATTCTAACCGCTGCAAGGAACAAAACCATTTGTGAAAATGGTAACTGGCTACAACGTATCATTTTTGTAGATATTTAACAAATTAATTCAATTATGTAACTCAGAATTAATAAGTAATTAAATATTAATAACTAATTGCATATAATTGCACGCTTATCGATCGCAAATACATTGTTGGTATCAGCCTTATGCATGTATAGACATAATTGTCTATTCTAAACATACAGTGTATTTGCATAAGTATCATCTTATCGGTTCACATATGAAGACCTTGGATTTATACAGCGAAATCTCGTTGAAACGCACACTTTGATTGCCAATGGTTCTAGTTGGGTTAATGAATTGTGCATGCAGTTTATTTCTAGTTGGGTTAATGAAGTGTGCATGCAGTTTATTGAATCACTAAGTAATTCACAGTGTGTCGAGATAGTTCCCACATAAACGTACGGATTACTGAAGAAACAGATTACTGAAGAACGGATAACCGCGATATGACTGTATATATATTGAATTCGTATTATTGATTTTTGTTGTATCCTACTGCACAATAATTGTTATTGCTGGCATTACTAATAAAACGTAGTATTCACTCGTTATTCATGAAAATACAATTTATTCAACTTACGTACTACGTGTCCATTATCAGCAATCATACACAAGCACGAAGCACGCACGCACGTATGCACGTATGCACGCACGTATGCACGCACGCACGCACGCACGATCCTGGTAAAAATTCAGGAGGATGCGTCTCTACAGCCGAGGATGGATTTGGATGGTTACTCGGAGCTAATCATTTATTTCTACAACGCATGCGCACACTGCAATCGCATCCTGTGACTTCCCGAACACCGAGCAAGATGGGTTTGAAGGACGCTGTTGTTGTTGCATCTGATCCACAGGAGGAGGAGGAGGAGGAGGTACTAAATAGTGTTACCTTCAAACAGTTAATGATTATGTGCATTGCTGCATGCTCTGAAAGCGGAATTTTTGCGGTGCTTGTTAAGCGAATATCTGCTCAACGACGTAACTTCACTAGCCGGTCAAAAACATGAAAAGGTCATGAACGTGTGTAGCTTGTTTCTCTAACAAGTCTTCCAGACTTTAAATATATTAAGATACCGCAAAAACATGCATTAGATAAGTTATTGTTCTTATTTCAACAACATGCATAAACAACAAACCTGAGGCTAATGCTTATTTAACAAGATTTGCCATCCAAGCCAAAGGCCCAGATGGCAAGTAGACAAGGAAGCCATTGCCATTGGCTTATGTTCATCTACTTATAACCCGCCCTCCTGAGATATGTGTCAACCTTGCTTTTAAACATATTCACGCTGCTAGCAGTTACACAATCTGTAGACAATTTGTTCCATTATGGTTGAACTCCCAACGGAAATTTGCATCAAACCTCTCCCACCAACTGTGAATCCGTGTGATTGATGCTGGGTCTGTGACATGTCATTGTGATTGTCCGCCTGCCTGACGAAAGTTTGTTTATTCGGGTACTGGTCATAATGGCGACAGATCCAAAACGGCGACATCCTTGGTCAAAACGACGACAAGTCGAGTCAAAACGGCGACACACTTTGGTCAAAACAGACAGATGTTGCCGCTGTATGTATAGCTGGGTAATGGTCAGAACGGCGACAAACCAAAACAGCGACACAAATAAATAATCATCATGTATAACCAGGGTTGCTTGATTTAAATCATTTGATTTAAATCGCTCCAACAAAATAAAAAAAAATATTTATTTATGATTTTTTTGCTTCCATTTTTTTATCGCTGATTTATATGAATTTAACACAAATAATTGTTTACAAGCATCGAGATCAACAAAGTTTTGTGTGGTTTTTAATACAAAAGCACAAAGTGCACACACTTGTGTAGCTGTATTGACACCAGATAGCCTGATAGTAAAATATTTTATGACATTGTGTATACCAGATTTCAAAAAAATCAAATAAATAAAAAAATCAAATAAATAAAAAATTTAAATCATGATTTTTTTCAACCCTGTGTATAAGCGTCACATACTCATGAAAAAATAAATCAATGGTGCACATGGCTGGGTCCAGTTACACAAAATTATATCAATTACAATTACATTAAATTTTTTATTACAATTACAGTCATAATTTTCTAAATCAATTACAATTTCAATTACAATTACATTATGCGGAACCAAATATATTCAGCATTTGTTAATTATGTATTTTTGCGCGTTTTGCTTAATTTCAATATTTTGTACACAATTGATAAACAAATATAACGGTAATGTTTGTACATTTTGTTGAATTGTGACTTTGAATTATACTAAATAAAAAGATAGCTGTTTAAAACATATTTTTATTATATAAAAATACAATGCAATATCCAGACATAATCCTACAGGACATATTCCAATGCAGACATTTATCAGTGCGCATTTCTTAAATTTTTCTTTGGAAAATACTAATAATAGGGTTTGATGTGTTTACTTTGAGGTTGTAGCTCCTGCTCTAAGCTGATATTCTTAATTGGTCTGCCCTTTGCTTTGTGTGAGTTGGGAATGGGAAGAGAGGCCATATAAACAGTCCTTGCCACCTGACCTGTCTCCAACCCACCACAACACAAGGGGTGTAATTGGCTTGCTAATTCTGCAATGTTTCACTAAATGTCTGTGCATTGTTTATTGCTTCCTGGCTGTTACCAACTTACTGAAAAGGCTAATTGCTAAAGCTACCCACCACTAGCACCACTGACCAGTACCCACCAGACAGTGAATACTGAGACTTAAATGTAAATATATAAGTAGGTGTTATTATTAGTCTTGATTTTCAACTCATGTGAGACTTAAATTATATTTTTATTGACAATTCGTTCAGGTAGTTTGTGATATGAAACGTACTGTAATTGATTGTAATTGATTGTAATTGAAATAAAATTTCAATTATACAAAATATAACAATTACAATTACAGCAACATTTTGAAACCATAATCAGTTACAATTACATGATTTTGCTGTAATCAATTACAATTACATAATTGGACCCAGCCCTGATGGTGCATATACCCGATATGGATAACCCCTGATGGTTAAATTAAATGGAACCCAAAGTAAATTATGTTATAAGTGACACAAATAAATAATAATCGTGTATAGATATGGCATGTGTCTCCGTTTCGATTTGCGCCGGTTTTTTGTTCTGTCGCTCATTAATAAAAAATATAATTCAAAACACAAATAACTTATGTATGATTCCTGCATATTGGATATTTATTATCACATAATACACACAAAATCAATGCGCACTAGAATGAACTTTACAAAACTTCAGCGCATTACGTTTTGCGCAAATGCTTGCATAAAACAAATGCCGATAACTTGCATAGCAGTAGGTCATAAAGGTTTTGCGATTATTATTCAGCTTGCATTTTGCATCAAAACTGTGGCTCAATTTATAATATATTTGATTTAATTTTGTGGACAAAAGACAAAGTAATCAGCATATAGTTGGTAATATCTTTTAATGTTTAACTGACATTATAGGTCTCATTACTTGAATTATTTTAACGGTAACGTTAACAAGCGGGCCTTGCATCATCAAAGGGAGGCCAAGCTTATATAGTGGATAACCCAATTTGGTTCGCTGCTGATGTCCAACGCATTGCCTCGTACAATGGGCAGGTGTGAATAACAAATATTGCTGCACATTCGCAAACGCGAACCGGGCTTACATCTCATGAAAACCGATATCAAAGAACCTACGCAGATGGCTTCGATGTGTTCAAAAACAATACTGATATAGTTAGGGTATGATATCATGATGACATTTTTATTTCCAATAGTAATACCCACAACATATAATATTAATATAATATTATAATATTTATTCAATCCATTAACCTTTGTATACAAATATCACCTTCATTTATCTGGTTTGTCGGCGTTTAGGTTTGTTGCCGTTTTTGTCACCGTTTTGACTTATGCCTTGTTGCCGTTCTGACCTGTATCCGTTTATTCGGTTTAAACACTATATCAAGGCCATCTATTACAGTACAGGCATTTGGGTGATGTTACACATTTTGCCCCAACCATCAAAACGGCCACCTTTAAGGACTAAGGTAAGGTAGCTGGGGCGGCTAGCATGTCAGTTGATTTTTGTCTTCATAACATGCTAGGAAATATTGAACTGAACGTCGACGCCAGAAATAATCACCCAGCACTAACGTCATGTTTCGCCAAGCCATCCTTTAAAAAAACAGTCCTTTTGGAAATCCCCCTGACGTCTTAGAAACACTGATGATGTTTCCATAGTAATCACTGCGTGTGCGTTGAGCTTCGTACCAGCTATGTCCATTCGCCATGAACGCAGAACATACCATCTGGTTACTGTAATTCCAGTACACATCAGTATCATATCTAACTAAATCATGTCCTTAAACCAGCAAATATCAGCGCTAACGTAGTTTATTGTGCCTTTGAACCTATAACGGGATGGCTGGCATTACCTGATTTCGTAGATGACAACAAATTGAAGGGCCATTGTGGCGGCAAATTAATGGGACATGTCAATATTAGAAATGGCCATTTGTCAACAACACGTAAAACACCAGTGAAAATCGTAACATTTCAAGCGTGATGTGGGTATCTATCAACATTTCTGTTATCACAAACAATCAGGAAACGTTACCTAATAAATTTGTTTACTACTACAACACTTATGATGCTGAAATTTGGTGTATGAACGCATCTTACATGTATATAACTTTACATTCAACATTCAACTTTTGTTTAATTCATTAATTAATGTAGCATACGTAATTCATTTATGTTAACCAAAATCTCCCTTAAATTTATCAGTAGTGACGCTGTCATACTGTGTATATATGTCATTTATTTCTTTGGGGATTTTCTCAAAGCGATATAATTTTGTGGCTATTTTTTACATTAAAATTTTTTTTTAAAGTCTTGTAACATAACCACACAAATGAAACACTCCAATTTAATTAATCTGGTATATTATATATTATTTCATGTACAATCTGTGAAGAAATGGTTAATTTCTCTTAAAAACAAACTACTGAAACTATTCAATCAAGACAAACATACAATAGCCACCCCTTAACCATTAACCTTCTTGCACCCTTTTAATTAGTGAAAACTCAACAGTAAAATGCACATAATTTGCAAAACAAAAGTGCAGATTTGATGGAGAAGCACAAGAAAGGGCAGTGGTAGTGGTTCTCGCACCACAACGCCGACAATTCTCTTACAAGACCACACCCTGCTTGAAGAGGAGTCCCCATAACACAACAACCACTGTACTTAATAAGAAAATTTTTTAAATGAAGACTGACCTGTCTGAAATATTAGTATTCTAAAAAGTCAATGGAAATATGCATTTCCCCATATTTTCTGTGTCTATAATAATTAATCATGTTTTGCTTTCTTGTTTTTACAGGAGGAAGTTGTGGTAAGTATTTCAGAAACTTTCTATTTATTTTTATTTATTATTATTTCTATTCCAAGCTGGGCAGTGGTCTACAAGAGAGAAACTTTGCTTGTCAGATCGGGTGAAGTAATCTATTCATCTACTTGGTGCATAGATGTGTAGTATTTGGAACTAATATTTAGTTATTTTTCAAATAACATGACCCTTTTTTTTAAAGTAGTTTTGCTCATTGCATTTAAATAAAATAGGGGGCTTGTTTAACTTCAAGTGACATAACTATTGTTGTATTCTAATACACTGGCAGTGATGAAGATGTTTTCATTGTGAACAGTATTGTTGTGTATTGAAATGCAGAAGATTGTTTGGAAATAGTGGAATTGTTGGAAATAATTACATTTACAAATTACAATATTTTTATTAACATGTAACATGTTAAAGTGTGATACTGTTTGAAAATACTTTTTTGATTTGCTAATGAACATTATGCTTCCTGCAGATCCGTCTATCATTCACAAACTTCTGATTCGCTGTAGGACCCCCAGGAGGAGCTGCGATCAAAGTGCGGCTCTTCAGGCGGGTGTGACAAGTACAAGGCAGAGCTAGACGCCTGCACGGAGCGTGTCAGCAGCCGACAGAGCACGGCGGAGACATGTACACAGGAGCTGTTTGACTTCATGCACTGCGTAGACCACTGTGTGAGTATCTCTGTATGCTCATGTCTCAATGCTGTTCCCTCTTCAGTGGTTTGACACTTGACCTGTCATGATTACTGCATACTGTTGGGTCTGTATGCATAATTCCAATTTTAATGAAACTGTGCTATGCTAAATAAATGAACTATACTGAATACTATGTAATATCAATTTACAAAATAAAAAACTTGACATATTACTTTGTGTAGTATTTTTAATTCTGACTCATTTTTGAAAATTTTTCAATGACTCCCTTCAGCATTCTACACTTCTAGCTGTAGTTATTTTGAGATCAACAGATTTTTACTTAGTCTTGTGTGTGAAAATGGAAAATAATGGCACAACAATATGCCATGGTAGCACACAAAGGTTGCATTGTTGCATAAGGAAAACCTTGTCAACGTTTTGAACTTTAATATAAAATTAATTTGCTGGGAAAATTTGTTTACACTCATGTTTTGACTGAAATCTAATTATAGATGATAATAATAATAAATAATAGATTCTTGTTGGCTTGACCGTACTACCCGTAGTTTTAGCTGTGTTCCATGATAAACCAATAAGATGCCAACTGAATTCATAGTAGTATGGCTAATCTGTGACTGCGTCTTTTGCAGGCAAGCAAATCCCTGTTCAGTCGTCTAAAGTAAGATGGATCCTTACTGAAGATGGATCCGTGCTGTAGCTTCCTTGAACTTCTTGACCAAAGTTAGACATCCAACATATCCTCTGTCTGTCAATACTTGTCAACAGTCGGTGGAGAGAGAGATGCTTGATTCCACAGTATGCACAAATTGCGTTGATATGGTGGTGAATACCTCAGTTTGGTTGTAGAACTGTTCTACTTAATAAATTTGTACCCTAAGATGTATGCTTGTTCTGTTTGTTAGCATTTTCTCAAGATCCTTTGCTGTACACTGACAAGTGCATTTATTCATTGTTGCTGAACAAATACATGCAGATTTACAAGTAATTGCCCCCGGGGGGGCACTCAATACGTTGCCAGTATACCGTATACCATCCTTGAGACAAATTCCGTGTTTTATGGGAATGTTTTGTGCACCAGCGCATGTTGATGCACAATGTATGTCGATGCACAAAGCATGTCGATGCACGCAACATGTTTGCGTAATAAAGGGTATATATTTAGTCAGGATCTGATTTATTTCAGAGCAATTTTGTGTAAGTTTAGTTAACATTATCATGGAAAAATGCAAATTTGCCCGTTAAACAATATATATTTTGTTGAATTCTGGGAAGATGGTATACAGATGTCTAAAATGTGTTTAGGGGGTCAATTACATAAGTGCACTCTGCTTAATTCAAAGTCAGTTAATTCGAAGAGCTGGATAATTCGAAGTTGGCCCGAGACCTTTATCCAGAGCTTCTGATAAATCAAACTCCTGATAACTCGAAGGGTTTTTGATTATCATGTTCATTTCAAATTATCCAGGTTTTTCTGTACAACTAAACTTGGTGAACATCCAAAATGGTCATCAAAGATGGCTTTTTGTTTGCAATGCCTATTGTGCATTTGTAATGTAGTGTAAAGTAAATGCATTGCAACAACATATTCAGGTGAACTTAGAAACCACTAGAATGAATTATTCTGTTTTCTGGGATAAACTGACAAATCCACGTTTCAGGGTACGTATTTTGTTCTTGAGAAAAGTTTATGTTTCCCAGGATTGATTTTGGTTGCATTTTTTCTGCAAGTCCAGGAAACCCCACTAATCATGTTAAGATGCTTTTTAATCAAATGTCCAGATTTTGTCCAAAAAGTGCTAATTTTACTGGACTAGTATTGTACTACTGCCACCCCTGGCTAGCGAGGATGATCTGACCCAGTAGTGGAGCACTACTGCCACCCCCGGCTAGCAAGGATGATCTGACCCAGTAGTGTAGTACTACTGCCACCTTGGCTAGCAAGGATGATCTTACCCAGTAGTGTAGCACTACTGCCACCCCTGGCTAGCGAGGATGATCTGACCCAGTAGTGTAGCACTACTGCCACCCTGGCTAGCGAGGATGATCTGACCCAGTAGTGTAGCACTACTGCCACCCCTGGCTAGCGAGGATGATCTGACCCAGTAGTGTAGCACTACTGCCACCCTGGCTAGCGAGGATGATCTGACCCAGTAGTGTAGCACTACTGCCACCCCTGGCTAGCGAGGATGATCTGACCCAGTAGTGTAGCACTACTGCCACCCCTGGCTAGCGAGGATGATCTGACCCAGTAGTGGAGCACTACTGCCACCCCTGGCTAGCGAGGATGATCTGACCCAGTTGTGTAGCACTACTGCCACCCCTGGCTAGCGAGGATGATCTGACCCAGTAGTGTAGTACTACTGCCACCCTGGTTAGCAAGGATGATCTGACCCAGCAGTGTAGCACTACTGCCACCCCTGGCTAGCAAGGATGATCTGACCCAGTAGTGTAGCACTACTGCCACCCCTGGCTAGCGAGGATGATCTGACCCAGTAGTGTAGTACTACTGCCACCCCTGGCTAGCGAGGATGATCTGACCCAGTAGTGTAGCACTACTGCCACCCCTGGCTAGCGAGGATGATCTGACCCAGTAGTGTAGTACTACTGCCACCCCTGGCTAGCGAGGATGATCTGACCCAGTAGTGTAGCACTACTGCCACCCAGGACTGGGTCCAATTATGTAATTGTAATTGATTACAGCAAAATCTTGTAATTGTAATTGATTATGGTTTCAAAATGTTATTGTAATTGTTATATTTTGCATAATTGAAATTTTATTTCAATTACAATCAATTACAGTACGTTTCATATCACAAACTACCTGAACGAATTGTCAATAAAAATATAATTTAAGTCTCACATGAGTTTAAAATCAAGACTAATAATAACACCTGCTTATATATTTACATTTAAATCTCGGTATTCACTGTCTGGTGGATACTGGTCAGTGGTGCTAGTGGTGGGTAGCCTTAGCAATTAGCCTTTTCAGTAAGTTGGTAACAGCCAGGAAGCAATAAACAATGCACAGACATTCAGTGAAATGTTGCAGAGTTAGCAAGCCAATTATACCCCTTGTGTTGTGGTGGGTTGGAGACAGGTCAGGTGGCAAGGACCGTTTATATGGCCTCTCTTCCCATTCCCAACTCACACAAAGCAAAGGGCAGACCAATTAAGAATGTCAGCTTAGAGCAGGAGCTACAATCTCAAAGTAAACACATCAAACCCTATTATTAGTATTTTCCAAAGAAAAATTTAAGAAATGCGCACGGATAAATGTCTGCATTGGAATATGTCCTGTAGGATTATGTCTGGATATTGCATTGTATTTGTATATAATAAAAATATGTTTTAAACAGCTATCTTTTTATTTAGTATAATTCAAAGTCACAATTCAACAAAATGTACAAACATTACCGTTATATTTGTTTATCAATTGTGTACAAAATATTGAAATTAAGCAAAACGCGCAAAAAATACATAATTAACAAATGCTGAATATATTTGGTTCCGCATAATGTAATTGAAATTGAAATAGTGTAATTGTAATTGTAATTGATTGGGAAAATTATGAATGTAATTGTAATTGAAATAAAAAATTTAATGTAATTGTAATTTTAATTGATATAATTTTGTGTAATTGGACCCAGCCCTGCTGCCACCCCAGCTAGCAAGGATGATCTGACCCAGTAGTGTAGCACTACTGCCACCCCTGGCTAGCGAGGATGATCTGACCCAGTAGTGTAGTACTACTGCCACCCCTAGCTAGCGAGGATGATCTGACCCAGTAGTGTAGCACTACTGACACCCCCGGCTAGCGAGGATGATCTGATCCAGTAGTGTAGCACTACTGACACCCCCGGCTAGCGAGGATGATCTGACCCAGTAGTGTAGCACTACTGCCACCCCTGGCTAGCAAGGATGATCTGACCCAGTAGTGTAGCACTACTGCCACCCCTGGCTAGCAAGGATGATCTGACCCAGTAGTGTAGCACTACTGCCACCCCTGGCTAGTGAAGATGATCTGACCCAGTAGTGTACTACTACTGCCAACCCTAGCTAGCAAGGATGATCTGACCCAGTAGTGTAACACTACTGCCACCCCCGGCTAGCAAGGATGATCTGACCCAGTAGTGTAGCACTACTGCCATCCCCGGCTAGCAAGGATGATCTGACCCAGTAGTATAGCACTACTGCCACCCCTGGCTAGCAAGGATGATCTGACCCAGTAGTGTAGCACTACTGCCACCCCCAGCTAGCGAGGATGATCTGACCCAGTAGTGTAGCACTACTGACACCCCCGGCTAGCGAGGATGATCTGACCCAGTAGTGTAGCACTACTGCCACCCCTGGATAGCGAGGATGATCTGACCCAGTAGTGTAGCACTACTGCCACCCCTGGCTAGCAAGGATGATCTGACCCAGTAGTGTACTACTACTGCCACCCCTGGCTAGCGAGGATGATCTGACCCAGTAGTGTAGCACTACTGACACCCCTGGCTAGCGAGGAAGATCTGACCCAGTAGTGTAGCACTACTGCCACCCCTGGCTAGCGAGGATGATCTGACCCAGTAGTGTAGCACTACTGCCACCCCTGGCTAGCAAGGATGATCTAACCCAGTAGTGTAGCACTACTGTCACCCCTGGCTAGCGTGGATGATCTGACCCAGTAGTGTAGCACTACTGCCACCCCTGGCTAGCGAGGATGATCTGACCC
Source organism: Lamellibrachia satsuma (assembly GCA_033239005.1). NCBI lineage: Eukaryota > Metazoa > Annelida > Polychaeta > Sabellida > Siboglinidae > Lamellibrachia > Lamellibrachia satsuma. The sequence goes on from BSQZ01000007.1 coordinate 3,394,886, forward strand.
AGTAGTGTAGCACTACTGCCACCCCTGGCTAGCAAGGATGATCTGACCCAGTAGTGTAGCACTACTGCCAACCCTAGCTAGCAAGGATGATCTGACCCAGTAGTGTAACACTACTGCCACCCCCGGCTAGCAAGGATGATCTGACCCAGTAGTGTAGCACTACTGCCACCCCCGGCTAGCAAGGATGATCTGACCCAGTAGTGTAGCACTACTGCCACCCCTGGCTAGCGAGGATGATCTGACCCAGTAGTGTAGTACTACTGCCAACCCTAGCTAGCAAGGATGATCTGACCCAGTAGTGTAGCACTACTGACACCCTTGGCTAGCAAGGATGATCTGACCCAGTAGTGTAGCACTACTGCCACCCCTGGCTAGCAAGGATGATCTGACCCAGTAGTGTAGCACTACTGCCACCCCTGGCTAGCAAGGATGATCTGACCCAGTAGTATAGCACTACTGCCACCCCTGGCTAGCAAGGATGATCTGACCCAGTAGTATAGCACTACTGCCACCCCTGGCTAGCGAGGACGATCTGACTCAGTAGTATAGCACTACTGCCACCCCTGGCTAGAGAGGACGATCTGACCCTTGATTTGAAGTAATATACAAAGAGTAAACAGTAATCTCGTCTTTATTGAAAACCAACACATTCATTTGTTCAGTAATAAAAATACGTTTTAAAAAATGTCTGTAATTAGCAGATTCTATACTTGGTCTGTGATGTCATGTAGAGGCTTTTAAACATACATGTTTTTAATATGAGTTATTGACAGACACCAGCTGTTCTATAATACAGGTTAATTCTCAGGCACAAACATCCTGCTGTTACATAAATAAAATATCACAAAAATGCTTTAATATAGAGACTGCAAGTGTGAAGCATAAAACACATGTTGCGCACACATCTCACAAACAGACAGTATATAAACAACAACATAAAACACATGTTGCACACACATCTCACAGACAGACAGTATATAAACAACGACATAAAACACATGTTGCACACACATCTCGCAGACAGACAGTATATAAACAACGACATAAAACACATGTTGCACACACATCTCACAGACAGACAGTATAGAAACGGTTGCTGAATATTTTCATAAATTTAAATATTCCTTAAACCGTTACATGTTGACATATTGGTGGGAATTTGTTGGTGTACATATGCTTGTTATTGCAAACAAATAAGAGTTCTGTTTGTGTAATACCCATGATAGTCCAGTTACATATAATACATTGTTGAATCATAAATAAACAGTGCAACCAGGTATATTGGTTACACTATGTAGTCTCATTCCCACCCGTCGGGACAACAACATTTAGTTGTAATGAAGCACGCAGGACATAATGCTTCACAAGTCTTCACAGTGTCATGGTTGGGTGCATTACATTTGTTGAAATCATTCTAATGCCTCCATTAGCTACAACTCATTCTTATCCTTCAACAGAACGGTGTCATAATTGTTAACAATGTTCTAGTTCTAATAGGTACCTTATTATATATGACATGATGATTACCGCAGAATGTCCCATTCAAGGTACCTGGTGACATACTTGGTGACATACACTTATGTGATATAACAACACCACAGATTAAAATACAAACTTATGTAAATATTATCTAATAAACCATACATATCATTGATATACATGTATAAATATTCTCTAATAAACCATACATATCATTGATATACATGTATAAATATAGTCTAACAGTTATAAGAACAACACAAGTGATTAATAATATGTAAACTAATGTTGGCACACAGTAATGTGATATAAGTTAATAATATACATACACACTAAAAAAAATCTGATAGACAATTGTCATGAATCACTGTTAAGTATACTACCATTCGTTGTAAACGAGATGTCTACAGATTTATGGTGTTTAGCAGAATTAGTCTCGGTTGCTCGAAGCCTAACTGCGCAGCCACTTGTGTCTTGTCTGTTGTCATGGCAACATCTGTAACTGGGGCGTGGGAGAAGAACCTGCCGACTGGATGACCTGTGTTTATGTCCCATGTTCTCAGGGTTCGGTCTGCTGATCCGGAGATAACAGTCTTACTCACCAGGGCAACACTCGTGATCTGAATAAACCAATAACCACCGCTATTGTACTGACTTTGAATCTTCGCATCATGTCATAATTTTCAATTTCTCATTTGAACTCCTTTTTTGTTCCACCCTGTTTCAAGGAATGCACAAATTGTATATATACAATAACACGGAACATAATAAATATGTTAATGATTGTTTTGCAGAGATGCTATTGTAGCCTCAGTATTTACTTAAGAAGTTATCTTTGTATTTACTGGTTCTTTGTTGGATGCATTAACACATTTCAAGAGAGGGTGCTATTTATTGACTTTGTTACTGATGCTACCACTCATATTTGCATGAGTTGCTGTTGTACTATATGAAACCTGTTTTAATATTCACCACAACTGTAAGTCTGCTGTTTCAGCAAGGGAAAATTTACATATCAAAGTTGAGGACAACAGCTTCAAAACTAATTTATCGCCTGTTTTGAAAGATCAAACATTAACAGTAGAGATGCCAAATCAAAGTTTGACATTACATATTGATCCTCACCTTCTGTGTGTGCCCGACAAGAACAAGCAACAGCAATCGTTTCTCGAGGTCCCACAGCTTCACCCTAGCATCTTCCCCGCCCGTTGCCATGACATTGCCGTCACTACCCAGTGCAAGACACGTGACAGCGGCACTGTGGGCATGACGACTGGAGATACTGCGTCGCTTCTTGCCTACGATTCCAGTCGTGCTGACATCAAACAGATTCCCAACAATGTCCTGCGTCAGTACGTCCCAGATGATGACCGATCCGTCAATGCTCCCTGTGACACAGCAACCGTCGCCGATGGCAACCGAGCACTTCGGTGACACAGTATCCAGGTGGATGGGTTCATTTACTGACATCGAGATGTCATCGTTTCTCTTTCCCCCGATGACAAACGTGAAGAAATATGACATGTTTGTTGCAGGGAAGAAATCCAGCACAGCGAACAGGCGCTTGTCGCCAGTGTCGGAGTTAGTATCGGTATCATCTGTTTCTTTTGGTGACATGGCACTGAAGCCAATCAGCTTCAGGTTGGTGCGGTTCATGTCTCCGTAGACGCTGCAGTGCAGGGTCGTGATGCACTTCATCTCAAACAGGCAGTAGATGCCGATGACCAAACCTTCAAAAACAATAGATCAGTAAGAAGCAACAGAGGTTTTACTCAACTGGCAGTTTCATACACACCAAGTCATCCAAATTTCAAATGGCTAAAGTTTGCTGTATTTCAAATCTGTATGTTGCTGATAATACACGTTTCTTCAATCAATAGTGTGAACAGCATGCACTCAGTACAGGTACTGCACAAACACAATACAGTTATATTCGTGAGCCAAACAGTAACATTGAAACTGGGTTATATGTGGTCACACTCATTCACTCGTGAGTTCTATGCGGTGACACGCATTCACTGCATGGATAATTCTATGTGGTGACATTCATACACTGGTGAGTTCTATGAGGTGACATTCATTCACTGGTGAGTTCTATGAGGTGACATTCATTCACTGGTGAGTTCTATGCAGTGACACTCACTTGTGAGTTCTACGTGGTGACACGCATTCACTGCATGGCAAGTTCTATGTGGTGACATTCATTCACTGGTGAGTTCTAGGTGGTGACACACATTCACTAGTGAGTTCTGTGTGGTGACACGCATTCACTGGTGAGTTCTATGTGGTGACACACATTCACTAGCGAGTTCTGTGTGGTGACACACATTCACTAGTGAGTTCTGTGTGGTGACACGCATTCACTGGTGAGTTCTATGTGGTGACACACATTCACTAGTGTGTTATATGTGGTGACAACACTGACACGCATTTACTCCATGGCAAGTTCTATGTGGTGACATTCATTCACTGGTGAGTTCTATATGGTGACATTCATTCACTGGTGAGTTCTGTGTGGTGATATTCATTCACTGGTGAGTTCTATGTGGTGACATTCATTCACTGGTGAGTTCTATGCAGTGACAATCATTCACTTGTGAGTTCTACGTGGTGACACACATTCACTGGTAAGTTCTGTGTGGTGACACACATTCACTGGTGAGTTCTACATGGTGATACACATTCACTAGTGAGTTGTATGTGGTGACACTCATTTACTGGTGAGTTCTATGTGGTGACACACATTCACTAGTGAGTTCTATGTGGTGACACACATTAACTAGTGAGTTCTGTGTGGTGACACACATTCACTGGTGAGTTCTATGTGGTGACATTCATTCACTGGTGAGTTCTATGTAGTGACACTCATTCATTTGTGAGTTATATGTGGTGACACTCATTCATTGATATGTTCTATGTGGTGACACTCATTCACTGGTGAGTTCTATGTGGTGACACTAATTCACTGGTATGCTCTATGTGGTGACACTAATTCACTGGTATGATCTATGTGGTGACACTCATCGACTGCTATGTTCTATGTGGTGACACTCATTCACTGGCAAGTTTTATGTGAAGGCACTCATTCATTTGTGAGTTTTATGTGGTGACACTCATTCACTCATGAGATTTTATGTGGTGATACTCATATGCTTGTGAGTATTATGTGGTGACACTCATACGCTGGTAAGTATTATGTGGCGACACTCGTTTATTGGTGAGTATTATGTGGTGACACTCATTCACTGCTATGTTCTATGTGGTGACACTCATTCACTGGCAAATTTTATGTGACGACTCATATTCACTGCTATGTTCTATGTGGTGACACTCATTCACTGGTATGTTCTATGTGGTGACACTCATTAACTGGTATGTTCTATGTGGTGACACTCATTCACTGGTATGTTCTATGTGGTGACACTCATTCACTGGTATGTTCTATGTGGTGACACTCATTCACTGGTATGTTCTATGTGGTGACACTCATTCACTGACATGTTCTATGTGGTGACACTCATTCACTGGCATGTTTTATGTGATGACTCACATTCACTTGTGAGTTTTATGTGGTGACACTCATTCACTCCTGAGATTTTATGTGGTGATACTCATATGCTGGTGAGTATTATGTGGTGACACTCATACGCTGGTAAGTATTATGTGGCGACACTCGTTTACTGGTGAGTTTTATGTGGTGACACTCATTCGCTGGTGAGTATTATGTGGTGACACTCATATACTGGTGAGTATTATGTGGTGACACTCATACACTGGTATGTTCTGTGTGATGACACTCATTCATTGTGAGTATTGTGGTGACACTCTTACACTCATTCACTGGTATGTTCTATGTGGTGACACTCATTAACCGGTGAGTTCTATGATGAGAAACTGCACAAAGTATATGTCCTGGTCAAGTGAATGTGACACTGTCTTACCTGGGTCGTCACTGCGGTTGCTGGGAGAGACGGAGAGGAGACGGTCACCCCCGGGGAAGACACAGCTACAGTAGATGGTCAAATTGCCTCCTTCAAAGCTCAAGATCTTTCCTGTCTCTGCATTCCACACCTAGGGACCATCACAAAATGTTATTCATTTATGGAAGGTTTTGAGTAGGCGGAAATTAGAAATATTTTTAGGTACATGAAAATACCCAGCATATTTCTATACTCAAACTAATTCCATATGTTACCCCACCACCGATTCACCAGGAATAAGTATTACAAGACATATGTAACATATATAATTTTAATTAAATCTGTCCAGCAGTTTTTAAGCAGTGGCCATTAGAAATATTAGAAACAAAGACAAACTGACAAAAACACAATTGTGTTCTTCCTCCTTGTTCCCTGCTGTACAGGGGTGAGGGTCAGGTAAAGTCTCTTCCTCCTTGTTCCCTGCTGTACAGGGGTGAGGGTCAGGTAAAGTCTCTTCCTCCATGTTCCCTGCTGTACAGGGGTGAGGGTCAGGTACAGTCTCTTCCTCCTTGTTCCCTGTTGTACAGGGGTGAGGGTCAGGTAAAGTCTCTTCCTCCATGTTCCCTGCTGTACAGGGGTGAGGGTCAGGTACAGTCTCTTCCTCCTTGTTCCCTGCTGTACAGGGGTGAGGGTCAGGTACAGTCTCTTCCTCCTTGTTCCCTGCTGTACAGGGGTGAGGGTCAGGTACAGTCTCTTCCTCCTTGTTCCCTGTTGTACAGGGGTGAGGGTCAGGTAAAGTCTCTTCCTCCTTGTTCCCTGCTGTACAGGGGTGAGGGTCAGGTACAGTCTCTTCCTCCTTGTTCCCTGTTGTACAGGGGTGAGGGTCAGGTAAAGTCTCTTCCTCCATGTTCCCTGCTGTACAGGGGTGAGGGTCAGGTACAGTCTCTTCCTCCTTGTTCCCTGCTGTACAGGGGTGAGGGTCAGGTACAGTCTCTTCCTCCTTGTTCCCTGCTGTACAGGGGCGAGGGTCAGGTAAAGTATTGTTGAGCCACTCTTTTTGTTCTTTCTTTCCATAGTTTTCTAACGGCTGCCCCCTCTCTCCATCTTTCATCCTCTTCCGATCTTCTCATGTCCCTCTTCACGCAGTCCTCCCATCTCAGCTGTGGCCTTCCCTTTTTTCTATGTCCTTGATGTTTTTCCACCTCTGCTCTCTTTGCTAGTTTGCTTACATCCATTCTTACCAAGTGGCCTGCCCATCTCATCCTGCTTCTCACCAATCTTCCTGTTGGGCTGCATTGTATCCCAACCTCTTTCCTCTGGTCGTTCATCCTTCTTCTGTCCACCCTCTTTGTTCTTGTTATTCAACGAACCCAGTTGTTCTCACAAACTTGCAACTTCTGTTGTTGTTGTTCTGTTCCATACAGGCATGCTGGTGTAACACATGTTCTCAGGACTTTCCCTTTCAGCTTTTTCGCAGATATCAGAGGCAAATTTGTTCAAGTGATACTAATTAACAGAACGCATATTTTAAGGTCCTTCCTTCTATTTTTTTGCTCTACTGATTTCAGGCTTTCTTTGCAAAAAACAGAACTTAACTAGTATCCACTATGACATGCTAGCTCGTTCATACAAATTTGTTATTTAGTTTTGGTGAAATCATCAAACAAAGTAATAAATTATTTATGACTGGATCCAGTAAAAAAATTGTAAAAATATAGCATTAGATTTTAACACTTTCGCAAGTTAACCGAACTAAAGATCAAAGTAAATTCCTTTGATGATTTAAACAAAAGTACGCCCATTTTTATTAAACTAACTGTGCATATTACTTAAACTATCCACATACAACACATCTGAACATGTTACTTCGACTGTTCACAACCAACACATCTGAACATGTTACTTTGACTGTTCACAACCAACACATCTGAACATGTTACTTCGACTGTTCACAACCAACACATCTGAACATGTTATTTAGACTGTTCACACACAAGACATGTTACTTAGACCATTCACACACAACACATATGAACATATTACTTAGACTGTTCACACAAAACACATCTGAACATATTACTAATATTGTTCATATACAACACATCTGAACATGTTATTTAGACTGTTCACATACAACACATGTTACTTAGACTGTTCACACACAACACATATGAACATATTACTTAATCTGTTCACACACAACATATCTGAACATATTACTTAAGACTGTTCACACACAACACATCTGAACATATTGCTAAGACTGTTCATACACAACACATCTGAACATGTTACTTAGACTGTTCGCACACAACACATGTTACTTAGACTGTTCACACACAGCACATGTTACTTAGACTGTTCACACACAACACATGTTACTTAGACTGTTCACACACAACACATGTTACTTAGACACAACACATGTTACTTATATTGTTCACACACAACACATCTCACATTGACGAATCTGATTTGCAAAGGCATCAAATGGGATCAATCAGTTGAGGAAGGTGTCTGAATCCTTGGGAATTGAACAAAGAACCAGAATGTATATGAAGGATAAATAGCAGGACTATAACCAGCCCACCAGAGGGCACTGCAGCTAACCTTTAAGTCAAGGGCTTTGGGAGATGCAGCCATCAAGTTGTGGGCCACCAGCAGTCGCTCCCCGTAGGCCAGGTAGAGTTCAGCCGTGCCTGTGTCACTGCTTCCAGAGACCAGGGTGTGAACAAGATGCCCTATAATATGACATTATGTTTATAGCAAAGTGTAAAGACACTATCCTCCTGAAATAAATACAAAGTTGAATCTGACTCACATCTGCAGGCTTGATCAAATATCATTGCTATTTTAATCCATGACTTAGATTTGGGCTGTGTTAGTTTTAGCTTTCTGATTGATCTTATTCTTAAGACCAGCAGTAATTAACATTGCCTGCTTATTTTGTATGACTAATTGACTATCCACAGAACCACAGATATATATGTGGTACCTGAAAATACAACAAAAATGTAGGTTTCGGCTGTAGTTGGTTACTTGCATTTGTGACAGTTGTATCCAATTATTAACCCCGAGTAGTAAAACATCCTCACCTGTCTTGACGTCCCATACTTTGACTGGTCCAGTGTGTGACCCTGTCACCACCTGTCTGCCAGAGTTCCTCAGAAGCATGCAGCTGATGTTTTCTGTGTGTGAAGGAAACACTCTAGCATCTGTGTCTGCCTTGGCATCAACGCTGTCATCTCTCATGGCTTCGTCAAATTGTTTTATTCCATTCCAGCTGTCTATGTCTTTCACGTCTACCTTCTGTAAGAAACTTTTCAGTACTTCATCAACATTCCACAAGCGTGCATCACTGTCTTCAGCAGCAGTGAGCAGTCGACCCTCGGCAAGGCAGTGTAGGGTGTTCACCCTCGCCCTGTGACCCTCCAGTCGTGTGATGAGCTGAGTGGTTGCAATGAGGTAAATGGCTATAAGCCCTGATTCACAGCCAACGATGAGGATCTGTTCCTTGGCATCGAGGGTGAATTTGACCGGGATGTGACAACCAGAGTTGTTGTCACTGACACTGCTAATGGCCTTCAGAGCCACGCCTTTGTCAACCGAGTGAATCACTATACCATGCTGGCGTGTCGCAATGACAACGTGTTTGCCCCGCTGAGTCAGGTAGATGTCAGTCATACCAATGAACATGACATCCTCAACAACCTGACTCAATTCACCCTGGTTGAGATCAACAAGTAGGATTGCCCCAGTGTCGGCCGAACCACAGAGAGCGATCTGCTGTTCCTCTTGAACACGTACATGCGAGATGGCATGACCAAGGTCGATGCAGAACTCCAACTGTTGCGAGTCAAGGTTCCACAGCGTCAGGTCCTTCGACTTCGCAGCCCCCAATGTCAACAGTGACTTGTTTGACTTGTGGAGTTCATCAAGGAACATGACATGTGCCACTCCGTCCTGGTGGACATCATTGGCTAGCAGTGTGTAGACGATCGCCCGCGACATAACATCGACACCTAAGAGACATCGGTATAACTTCTGAGTCTTGTCTGCCTGCATTGTTGTAGCCACGACAAGCACCTTGTCCTGTTTATCCAGAGCGATCACCTCGAACTCGTGCGCGAAGTGTGACTGCAGCAACTCGACGCCTGTGTCTGTGCTCAGCACACGCAACTCCATCTGGCGGTTGACATATGAATAATGCCCAACAACAACAAACTCACTGACTCTGCCTGAGACAACTCCAGTGACTGACTGCTCAGGGTGTACGGGGAACTGGTGGGTCAGCTCACCAGTGTTCAGGTGCCAGATGCTGATGCCGTTCCTCTGACTGAACATCACTGCTAGACTCCCCCCGCGCTTGAAACCAACCACATGAGTCGGCCCATTCATGCAGAAGCGCATCGGGTCTGTTGGTAGGGGGAGACAGGTGAAGACAGGCAGCAGGAATTTCTGGTGGTCAGCCAACCACCGTTGTGCACTTGTCACAAGGACTCCGACTGACGACGGGAACTCATCAGAAAATGGACTCAGTCGACAGAGGACCTCCACGGGCAGGTTGTCGACGTCTGCCTGGATGGCTGGCTCAGTGAGTCGTAGGAACAGGTAGAGCAGCTCAATGTCCTTCCACATGGATGTCTCCATGAACACCTGCTCGTCGTCAAGTTGACGACACAACATAAGGATGTTGAGGACGTCCTGGAGGACATCTCGCAACGTTGTCGCACGGATCTTCGTCATCATCCAGTGCAAGTTGAAGAAGGCGACATTTTTGATGCGGGCAGGTCCCTCCATCGGGAGCAACACCTTCAGTAACAGTGGCAGCCTCTGCAGCATCGTCAGGTTGCCAGTGTTCACCAACTGGCTCCCAACAACCTGCATGGAGTCAGTCACGGTGTCACTGTCTATTTCACCAGGTGTCACCACCTGTCCATCTGGGAGGTAGCGGTTGACCATGTCTTCATGCAGTTGGAGGGTCAGGCTAGTTGCATCACTGGTGATGCTCTGGTCACCAGCTCCTGAGTAGATGACTTGGTAGCGACTGGACGTGGCAGCGTAGATATCAGCATGGTTCCATGCAAGCACCATCTTGCCGAACTCAAGATGTTCCTCCATGAGAGGTGCCAGGACGTGCTTGATGCGGCGCAGCAACTGCGGTGGCACTAAAACAACGCCATCTGGTAGTGGAAGGCTACTGCGCATCTCACTGATGACGTCATCGTTGCTGGTGAGCAGTTCTCGCAGCTCCTGCTCATGGATGCCAATGGTGGCGGCCGTCATGTGGGCCACAAAGTACCTCACCAGGTTCACACCAAGGTCAACTTCAAGTGCCTCCAATTTTGCATTCACAAACGCTGCAGTGTTTTCTGAAATGTTTCCAGGTGGTGTGTCGGACGTCCACTGGAGCGCATCGGTCAACAGCAGATTGAGATGCAATGGCTGACGGGTCACTGAGTATGCCAGCAGTAGTGCCCTCTGTTGGCTGTCGGTCAGAGTTCGGGATGCAGCAGCACATGCTGTGGAGATGACATCTGCAGCTCCTTGCTCACTGAGTGGAATAACCTCTGTCGACAGTTCCTCATCTGTGACCAGAGTAAGCAGGACACCAAGGAAGTTCACTTGGCCTAGTTGCGGGATGGTCGACATCAACACATGAACATTTGGCGGGAGATCGTGCAGTGCCCACAATGCACTAAGTGACTCATCATGTGGAAGCAATTGATCAAGTCCATCGAGGACAATGTAGAGAGGTCGAAGTGCAGCATATTCATGCGACACTGTGGTGATCGTTTGGCGAAACAGTGTCAGTACTCCGAATAACGTAGTTACATGTTCAGCACTGCTTGGTGGCACCATCTCATAAGCTGCCCAGATCTGCTCCATGATGCTTGACACGACGCTGTAGATACCGCTGCTCTGAGATGATGTGCCAAGGAACCGCATAACAACAACTGTATCATAACCAAACCACACCTTGATGTGCGTGGCAACTGCTGCCATGAAGACAGACTTTCCACATCCAGGCTGTCCGTACACAACATATGGCTTCACGGTCTTCCTGGGGTCATGCAGGTACTGCTCAATCTGGCCAAGCGTGGCTTGTGGTTTACAGAAGTGGCGCAACTTAGCAGTGCACATATATACGAGTGGTGCAGCACCTCCTGATGTAGCAACGTCTTCGTCAGGCTCACCTGTTCCTTGTTGATCTTGGCGAATCCCTGTAGGATCAGATGGGTCATGTCTTCCACAAAGTCAACACACAACTTCTCCAGGTACTTCTGGAAGCCAGCATCCTTCTCCTTGTCGGCCAAGCCATCGTCCACCCACTGAAGGTAGTAGGCATGGTAGTTGCTTGCACGCAGGTATTTCACGGCACGGTGGTTCAGACTATCCAGTTTTTTTTGGTGCTCCGTGTCAATCACAGGCTGGCCACTCTCGTCAGTGGTGATGTCCACGTAGGTGGCAGCATTGGTGGTGTCTAGGTGTTTGTCGATGTGCTGGAACTCTCGGCGGTAACACATACAGTGGCTGCGAGGGTCTTTCAAGTCAAAGATGCCCCAAGTGAGCTCGTCTTCCAAAGCTGCATGCAGGGGACAGTGGATTAATGAACAGCAGTGTGTGAAGGAGAACATGGGACATCGGATTAATGAACAGCAGTGTGTGAAGGAGAACATGGGACATCAGATTAATGAACAGTAGTGTGTGGAGGAGAACATCGGACATCAGATTAATGAACAGCAGTGTGTGGAGGACGACATGGGACATCGGATTAACGAACAGCAGTGTGTGAAGGAGAACATGGGACAGTAGATTAATGAAAAGCAGTGTGTGGAGGAGCGCATGGGACATCAGATTAATGAACAGCAGTGTGTGGAGGACGACATGGGATATCAGATTAATGAACAGCAGTGTGTGAAGGAGAACATGGGACAGTGGATTAATGAACAGCAGTGTGTGGAGGAGGACAGGGGACAACAGATTAACGAACAGTAGTGTGTGGAGGAGGACATGGGACATCGGATTAATGAACAGCAGTGTGTGAAGGAGAACATGGGACAGTGGATTAATGAACAACAGTGTGTGGAAGAGGACAGGGGACAGTGGATTAATGAACAGTAGTGTGTGGAGGATGACATGGGACATCGGATTAATGAACAGCAGTGTGTGAAGGAGAACATGGGACAGTGGATTAATGAACAGTAGTGTGTGGAGGACGACATGAGACAGTGGATTAATGAACAGCAGTGTATACAGGAGGACATGGGACAGCGGATTAATTAACATTAGTGTGTGGATGAGCTCTCAACAAAGTCATCAACCTGTAGATTCTATGGTAATTCCATGAACTGTTTTAAAATTTTAAATATAATAACAATTGTTTAATAGTATTGGTGGAATTGCTATGTATATGCAAAATGTGCATGTATAATTTTTTCTATCAAATTTAATTGTTCTTTTTAGCATATGAATATATGCCTGTATATAATGGTGAAATGTACATACAAACCAGTGTTTTATTAAACAAATGCAAATAAATGCATGCTTTTTATTTTTAACTGTTTAATGTTATCACAAAAATATATATACAAAATAATATTATTAATCATGGAAAAATCTGGCTGTAATGCAGGACATCTCATGTTTGCAATTATGCATTGTTGCAAATAAGTGATAAGAGGATAGATAGAAAGAGGAGAGGCACAAGTCAATGGTAGGATGACTGTGGATTGAGCTTAGGATGCTGTGGGAAAGAGATCACAGGAAACAGAAACAAGAAAACAGACAGACCAAAAATGGCAAATAAAGAAATAGGAAGAAATAAACAAAGTTCATGGAGACCATACCGGACTGAGAGAACTGGCTGGCTCGGGCCTCAGTCATTTGTCCATTGGTGGCCAGCAGCTGGGCAGCTTCCTTTAGAACCTTCTGCAATCTCCCCATCTCTCCAGAGTCTTCTTTTGAAGCCTAATCAAAGCAACACCAACTCATCAGGTCCTGCCATGTTCTCCACATCAAAGACAGTTTGTTGCATTCAAAACTATGGCAGAGAAGATTTAGAAAAAAAAATTTCTATTTTAAATTAATATATTTGTAAAAATAATGCATGTTTTTTTACCATAATCTATTAGCATAATTGTCACCATACAGTGTCATAACTGACAGAACAGATGACAAGGGCAGTCATACATAGGTTACAATTGGTTGGATTCTTGTTCAGCTAATGGCTTCCTGATCCATATGCCATTGGGAGCTTTGAATGATATTCTTGAGAAATCTAGTAAAGTTACTGATATCTAAATAGAGCTCTCTCTCTCTCACTAGATGACACAGAAGTATTGCACGCACCATTGCACTAACATACGACATGCAAAATTGCTTCAATACACCAGGTGAAACTTTCTCTATGTAGAACCCGTGTCCATTACCTGGTAGACAAGGGTTGGAGGGACAGCGTTGTTGTCAACCTTGTAGAACTGCTGGAGCAGCTCTAAGTCACTGGAGCGGGCTGCGTCACACAACAGTTGGAACTCTATCTTGGACATCTCAGTGACCACTTGTTCTGGTCCATATGAGTCACCAATGAGGGCCTACAAAGGGAGAAAACAAACATGGTCATCATCCTAGTGCAGGTCATCACTTCATATGGAACTGGAAAAGATGGAAACAACATTATTTGTACTGTAAGTATGTAATTTACTCAGATCTGCAGCTTGGGGTGATTGTAGCACATTAAATACCATATCAAGGTGAAAGTTAATACTACAATAACGTTAAATTACACTACAATAAAAAGCTGAATAAAATTACAAAATTACTACAAGCACACTGATTAATTTCAACTAGAAGGCACACTTTATTAGAACCTTATCTAAAGGGACCAACTATATCCAATGTGTGGCCAGGCACGACAGCATGCATGTTCATGTACTGGATGTGAGTGAGACTCACCACGAAGTAGGCACCGACAGAGACTCTCTGGCACTCTGCAATCGTCTGTCTGCGCATGCTCCTGGTCACACCATGCAGGTGGTCCTGGTCATCGGTCATCCCCCAATGGACATCCAGCAGCTCAAAGCCAAGGTTGTACTCGCTGCAGAGGTCAAGCAGTCGAGGCACAGCTCGCTTCATCAGGTAGTTCCTCTCTGCCTGCATGTCTGAGTCAAGGTGATATAGTGAGTGATCAAGATTGTGAAATCAAGGTGAAGGTCACAGTGTATAAAAGCAGGAAACTTGCCAAAGATCAACACTGAATACGAATTGGAATCAAGGTCATGACTGTCATAGACTAGAATGTTGGGAATGCCTTCCTTACGGGGCAAGTCCTCCAGCATGTCCAACATCAAGTTGTAAAGTGAAGTACATATATATATATATATATATATATATATATATATATATATATATATAATAATATGAAGATCACACAATATAAATGGAGCACTAATATTAAATGTAATGACTAGGTCATAATAAAAACTAAACAAATGCAGAATACCAAAAAGGGAAATTTCAAAATCGGTATGTTATAAAATCAACAAAATTTTGACAATTTTCTCATCCAATATATTACATTATGCCATGAATTGTTGAATGCATTTCCAGACAGGAACATTGCAGAAATGTGCAACATATGCATCAACTATGGTAGCAGCACAAATCAGCCAGCTATAGAAAGAATTACCTTGGTGATTTGATGACAGGTAGACACGGACAGTGTCTGGTGTCTGCTGAGGAAGCTCTTCAACACTTCCAGCAACGACGCTCTTCATTTGTTCGTCTGTAGCAGAGGCTCCTGGCAAAACTAATAATAAAAGTATTGTGGAAAGATCTTAGTTAATTAATTCTTTTATGAAACAGTTAGTAACTATTAAATTACAAATATCACTAATCTAAGGTTCATCATAATAAATATTCAATATTTCTGCAGTACAGAGTAGTATTTAAGGAAAATATGTGTTTTGGCAATTTATTTTATCAAAATGCCACTGTCATGAATTATAATGCCAATTGTTTGACTTCCACCAAAGTGTCATATGACAGCGATGTGACATCAGTAACTATCATGTCAGGGTTAATCGTCATAATTAAATCAAATGAAATGTAAACAAGTAAACCCACCTGGGGAGCCAGTCAAGCTGCCATGAGATCTTCTGAAAGTGCAAAAAATTACTTTTGACAGATGTTCTAGAGGCATGTCCCCAATTGTATGTGTTCACAACTGTGACATTAATTCAGTTTAACAAGAAGAATAGTAGGAAGCTGGATGAGACGGGCAGGTCACATGGTGTGGTTGGAGGCGGGCCAACTACCAAAGAAAGCAGAGGGGATGAAACAGCCAGGTCATTTGGTGTGGTTGGAGGCGGGCCGACTACCAAAGAAAGCAGAGGGGATGAAACAGCCAGGTCACTTGGTGTGGTTGGAGGCGAGCCGACTACCAAAGAAAGCAGAGGAGATGAAATAGCCAGGTCACTTGGTGTGGTTGGAGGCGGGCCAACTACCAAAGAAAGCAGAGGAGCTGAAACAGTCAGGTCACTTGGTGTGGTTGGAGGTGGGCCGACTACCAAAGAAAGCAGAGGAGATGAAATAGCCAGGTCACATGGTGTGGTTGGAGGCGGGCCGACTACCAAAGAAAGCAGAGGAGATGAAATAGCCAGGTCACATGGTGTGGTTGGAGGCGGGCCGACTACCAAAGAAAGCAGAGGGGATGAAACAGCCAGGTCATTTGGTGTGGTTGGAGGCGGGCCAACTACCAAAGAAAGCAGAGGAGATGAAACAGCCAGGTCACATGGTGTGGTTGGAGGCGGGCCAACTACCAAAGAAAGCAGAGGAGATGAAACAGCCAGGTCATTTGGTGTGGTTGGAGGCAGGCCAACTACCAAAGAAAGCAGAGGGGATGAAACAGCCAGGTCACTTGGTGTGGTTGGAGGCGGGCCGACTACCAAAGAAAGCAGAGGGGATGAAACAGCCAGGTCACTTGGTGTGGTTGGAGGCGAGCCGACTACCAAAGAAAGCAGAGGAGATGAAATAGCCAGGTCACTTGGTGTGGTTGGAGGCGGGCAAACTACCAAAGAAAGCAGAGGAGCTGAAACAGTCAGGTCACTTGGTGTGGTTGGAGGTGGGCCGACTACCAAAGAAAGCAGAGGAGATGAAATAGCCAGGTCACATGGTGTGGTTGGAGGCGGGCCAACTACCAAAGAAAGCAGAGGAGATGAAATAGCCAGGTCACTTGGTGTGGTTGGACGTGGGCCGACTACCTAAGAAAGCAGAGGAGCTGAAACAGTCAGGTCACTTGGTGTGGTTGGAGGTGGGCCGACTACCAAAGAAAGCAGAGGAGATGAAATAGCCAGGTCACATGGTGTGGTTGGAGGCGGGCCAACTACCAAAGAAAGCAGAGGAGATGAAACAGCCAGGTCACTTGGTGTGGTTGGAGGCGGGCCAACTACCAAAGAAAGCAGAGGAGATGAAACAGCCAGGTCACTTGGTGTGGTTGGAGGTGGGCCAACTACCAAAGAAAGCAGAGGGGATGAAACAGTCAGGTCACTTGGTGTGGTTGACTGCGGGCCAACTACCAAAGAAAGCAGAGGAGATGAAATAGCCAGGTCACTTGGTGTGGTTGGAGGCAGGCCAACTACCAAAGAAAGCAGAGGAGATGAAACAGCCAGGTCACTTGGTGTGGTTGGAGGCGGGCCAACTACCAAAGAAAGCAGAGGAGATGAAACAGCCAGGTCACTTGGTGTGGTTGGAGGTGGGCCAACTACCAAAGAAAGCAGAGGGGATGAAACAGTCAGGTCACTTGGTGTGGTTGACTGCGGGCCAACTACCAAAGAAAGCAGAGGAGATGAAACAGTCAGGTCACTTGGTGTGGTTGACCGCGGGCCAACTACCAAAGAAAGCAGAGGAGATGAAATAGCCAGGCCACAAGACCTCAATTATGAAGGGATATGAGATGGGCCGATGAGGTTGAAAAAGTGGAGGAAAAAGGCAGAGCAGTGAAAAAAGCTGAAGCTGTGCTGCAGTACAAGAACTAGATGGTGTCACAACTGCTGATATTAAAGAAAATAAAAATAAACAAAATCACCATTTTGGGCCTTATGACAAGATATTTTTCATATAATATTAGATGTGTATAACAAGACTTACCTTTCAATCCGAGGGGGGCCCATGTGGTTCTTGTAGAGAGGCTGTAGTCGTCCACCAGGTAGTGCTTTCTGTTTCCTGCCACCTCGGTGCAACGACTGCAAAGTATGTAAGATATGGAACAAACTAAGCACACTTTATCGATCTTTAACCTCATTTCTCCAGTCAAGTACACATTGATAAAACTGAAATTATCAACACTCATTGTACTGTTATCACTAATTGCAACAATTAATTACTAAACATACTTGGATTCTACTGTTTGTCTATTGTAAAACATAATGTCGGCATTATTAAAAATGAGAGTTGTGTGACTTACCTTTGTGAGTTGTCTGAAGGCACTGAGGGCTCCAGACGTCTCCTTCTGCAGCCAGAATCCTGAAACACCAGCAGCATGGCTCACACTTAGATGACACTTAAATGTATGACTATAGTAAACCACCACATTCTAGGAAGCAACATCATTGGAAATCTACCTAATCCATCTAATTTTCTTCTTATCAAAACATTACATAACAGCTTCATGAATGTTTTTGTAAATTTGAATGTAACTTTGTGTTGGTTATGTTTAAAAATCCTAGATTTCTAATATTTTATACAATTTGGTATAAAGTAGCACATCTAATAAACTATTTCCATGTGACTTGTGATAATGAGGGGCTACATCGTAAAGAGAAGTTGATGACGCTAATACTGCAGACATCATTAACAGCTGCAGGATGAGATGGAAGGTGATGCTAGTAGAAACACTGCTACTGGGTACATATTGATTTCTCACAGACATATTGAGCATGGGTCGTGTGGCAGGACTGAGGCAAACACTGACTGAATGTGACACTTCAACTCTATTAGAGGCACACTGTGTGTGTGTATGTGCGTGCATGTGCGCGCACGTGTGTGCGCGTATGTACCTGTGTGTACCTGGTGTGTACTTGTGTGTATCTGGTGTGTACTTGTGTGTACCTGGTGTGTACTTGTGTGTACTTGGTGTGTACCTGTGTGTACCTGGTGTGTACCTGTGTGTACCTGGTGTGTACCTGTGTGTACCTGATGTGTACCTGGTGTGTACTTGTGTGTACTTGTATGTACCTGTATGTACCTGGTGTGTACCTGTGTGTACATGTGTGTACCTGGTGTGTACCTGGTGTGTACCTGTGTGTACCTGGTGTGTACTTGTGTGTACCTGTGCATACCTGGTGTATACTTGTGTGTACCTGTGTGTACCTGTGTGTACCTGGTGTGTACCTGTGTGTACCTGTGTGTATGCATGTGTTGACAAGTGTGAGAGGAAGAAGGATAAGGATAAATTTTATTTGTCCCAAACAGCAAAAAACATAGATAAATTACATTGAGCGGCAATATAAATTATATAGATACATATGACACATACACATATAGAACTGTACAATATATAATAACAACTAATAAATCATCAACCAAAGTAATACATTATGCAACAACAATCAAAAAAAGAAAAACATATTTACTGCTACTAAGACCAACACTGGTCGCTATCGTAGGAGCCACCCAAACTAAAAATAACAAATAAACATATATTCCCAATACATATATTTCTACATTAAAAAAGTAGAAAGTATGTTTTTTTCTGTGTCTTACGTATAATCAATTTAAGTGTGTGATGATGTGTTGTACTGGTGTGTTTTATGTGTTGTTTTCGCCTGTACACGTGTAAGCATGTGTGCAAGTATACAAATTGAAAAGTATTTGCATGAACTGTGTTACACTTATTCATAATTTATTTAATTTAGTTGGCATATATAGCAACTTAGAATAGTGCACGTGTCATTATATTTTTGTAGCATGTAATTTTTGGCATAACTTGAAAAGCATTTCAAACTATGAGTCACTATCTTGTCTATAACTAAATCAGGGATATTGCTTATAACATGTGGCAAGTTGTATTTAAGAATTTTTTTTGCAAATTCATGTTTTGTTCTGTAAGTATGTAGTTCAGTTGTTCTCCGAGTATTATAGTTGTGAATGCAGGTATTTGGGGTTGTTTGCCAGTTTAATCAATAGACAGTAGATTTTGATGTCTATATTTGTAATAACATTTAAGTGTAGTTTTAGTAAGTCTTCTACTTTTAGTGTGTTGAGTTTTTTAAAAAGTGGTTCTGTGTGTGAATTGTATTTGCTTATTGTTATAATTCGTACTACTTTCTTTTGCATTTTCACTAATCTGTTTCCTTGATATCCCCATGTCGTAATACAGTAATTAATATAAGGTAATATCAATGCATTGTATAACATAATTTTTATTTCTAAAGGTAACACATGTTTTAATCTATTTAGTATTCCTATAGTTTTGGAACACTTATTTGATATTTTTTCTGTGTGTTTTTCCAATTTAAGTTAGTATCTATAGTTAAGCCTAGGTACAGCTTGTAGTTAAATTCTTCCACGTATTTGTGACTTGGTTAATTACTAGGGTTAAGGATTTAATTATTGTGGGTTCAATTATTTTCAACAATTTTGAAGAAATGCTGTCAAATCCACTACTGCTTTTTGTTGGAAGATCATTTATTGTTTTCCTTACAGTTTCTTCATTAACATTCTTAAATTTGAGAACAGATATAACTTGTGTATTTAAGTAGTTTTTTTCCTTTATATTGAATGCTTTCTGCAACAGTATGACCTATGTTTGTAAAATAGCTATTGAATTTGTTTGCTATATTAGTTTTATCAGTTATACTAGTACCATTTACTTGAAAAATTGTCGAGGATGTTTTCTTTCCTTTATTTTTTGAAAGAATTTCATTGATGGTTTTCCAAGTATTTCTTATGTCATTTTGCATCGGTTAAATCGTGATTAAAAATAAATTTGTTTAGCTGCACGAATAATTCTTTTTAATATGGAGTTGTACGTTTTGAGGATAGTGTTTGTGGTCTCATAATCATGTGAATTAGGGTCAGACATTTTTAATTGTTTATAAAGTGTGTCCCGATATCTAATAGATTTTAGCAGACCTTGAGTGATCCATGTCGAACTTTTATGTTTGCATTTATTAAATTTCATTATTTTAATTGGCACATAATTTCTTCATGCATTATGTTATAATTAAGATTGGGGTTCTCATTTTGATGTTTATGTAGTTTGTTGTAACAGTTACAAGAATCAATTTTAATTTTGACTTTCTGCATGGCTTCTTCACTTTGTGTATTTATTTTTATATATTTGGGAGGAAATTCAATTTTTGGAATAAAAAATAAGGTTGATGATCTGAAAATGTTTTTGTGAAGATCCCAGCAATGCTTTCTAATACGGATTTAATTAGCTTACAAAAAAGTTATGTATCAGTGTTCCATTGGTTCTAGTGAAACGAGTTGGGAAAGTAATCTGAGGGTAGAGACTATGTGATATTAATGTATAAAAAAATTTGCTATAGATTCTCTTCTCATTTATTTTAAGTAAACTTATATTAAAGTCCCCAGCTATGATGAGATTATTACTGCTATTTTCCAGAGATGATATAACTGATGAAAATTCCTCAATCAATTTTGTAATATTTTCGTTGCATGTTCTTGGAGATCTATATACATTTCCAATGGTCATTGTCTTTGATAAACTATTTCCAGTTACTTTAATCATTAACCCTCCCCAGTGTTCGTACATATTTAGATTAATTTTTACTTCAGATTTATATTTATTGTCCACATATATTAGTAACCCTCCTTTGTTGCTACACTTTTTCCCCTGTGTTATACAATCATATACATCTAAAAATTTTTTAGAGAAATCATCATTATCAACTTTCCATATCTCTTGTAAGCATATTATGCTAAATTTAAAACTGATTCTACGTAAGTCCTCTACGAATATATTTCAAGTTCATTAAACTTTGTATTTATAGACTGAATATTCGAGCCTAGAATACTAAAACTGTTAGTGTTACTGTTTGCTAAAATGTCATAATATCATAATATGAAGAGCATCGTATTACTTGAGGCTCGTTTTTTTGTAATTATTTTCATTGGTATTTAAAACATTACTTAGGTTGTTTTGATTTCCTCCTAAGTATGAGAGGAATGCTTCATCGGATGTTACTGTGACTGTGCCTTTAAATTGAGAAAAGTCTTCAGTAGGTATCGACATAATTTAGATAGATAAGTGACAAATTAATATTAAATATACTGATATTACTAATATAACTAGTACATATATAAAGTTCTGGTGATATAATAGTCCTCACTGGAGAGGATAGTACTGATGACATAATGACATTAATGACATAATAGTCCTTACTGGATAATTATTTTAAACATACACATGTTGTTATTGAGCAACAATTCATTTAGACAATCAAAGTTAACATTTTCAATAAAGTTGGAGGGAGGAACCAAGAAGGGATGGAAGGAGAGGATTGGTTTGGAGGAAGAGGGATGAGGATGGAGGAAGAGGAAGACTGAGGAAGAAAGAGGAAGAGGGAGGAAAAGGGAGGAAGATGGAGGAAGAAGGAAGAAGAATAAGGTTGGAGGGAGGAGTCAAGAAGGGGTGGAAGAAGAGGAGTGGTTGGGAGGAAGAGGGATGAAGAGGGAGGAGGATGGAGGAAGAGGGGGGAAGATTGAGGAAGAAAGAGGAAGAGGGAGGAAAAGGGAGGAAGATGGTGGAAGGAGGAAGAATACGGTTGGAGGGAGGAGCCAAGAAGGGGTGGAAGAAGAGGAGTGGTTGGGAGGAAGAGAGAGGAAGATGGAGGAAGAGGGAGGAGGATGGAGGAAGAGGGAGGAAGATGGAGGAAGGATGAAGAAGTAGGAAGACTGAGGAAGGAGGGAGAGGGAGGAAGAGGGAGAAAGATGGAGGAAGGAGGAAGAATGAGGAAGAGGGAGGAAGAGGGAGGAAGAAAGAGGAAGAATGAGGAAGAGGGAGGAAGAGGGAGGAAGAGGGAGGAAGAGGGAGGAAGGGTTGGAAGGAGAGGAGTGATGGGGAGAGAATGTGCATGCATATATGTCGGTCCAGACACATGTGTCGGTCCGTAGAGACTGTGTACATATGTATGTATGTGTGGGTGTGGACATGCATGGCATATATATGTCAAACTATATCTATTTGTTGACATCAAACAAACAACAAGCTGGCTATTTGCTTGATTCTCACCTCACATCACAGCAAATAACTTTAATCCAAGTCAGACAATGGACAGAAGTATATCCTATTTCTACAAAGCCAAACGTGCCATGAGAAACGACTGCCTGAATGCCACCACTAATGAGGGTGTCATGAGCGTGTCAGTGAGATACAGGTGTGCTGTCCAGTATAGCTGTGAATGCCCCATGAATAGCTGCACGTTTCAAGTACTCATTAAAGTTGTTTTCGAGACTAATGAGAACATGTGCAAAAGCAGTTGAACAGACTGGTGGATCTTGCTACCTGTGCATCCATCTGAGTAGTCCCGGGGCTTACATGTTGCCATGTGTCTTCATAAAAACAAATTTCCACTCCGAGCTTTTGTAATAAAAAATAAAGGTCAACATTTCATATGAAATTTCTGTCCATATCACTGTATTTCAGAATTAGCCAGCTTACCCATTAATATATCCCACTTCACACATACAACATGCAAACTTCTCAGTTTTGTACTATGGGTTTCTTCAAGTTGATTTTCTTTCTCCTTCTTCAATAAACAGCTATCAGCTTACTTCTTGATTATTGTTTTCACCCAGGTCTGTTGAGAAAAAGACAACCTTAACATACACAGTGGTCAGATCTAAGAGCGGTCACTTAATCTTACCATCGTGGGAGAGAGGAGAACCAGACGCCATTACCAATACGGGCAGATGAACCTAAAACAAAGAATACACAGAGATCAAATAAAACTGTTTGATTGTTTCTTATGCACAATGTATGGCAAAGTGATTATAAACTTAGTGGGTCTAAAAACAAAACAACATAAAAAACATACCTTTGTTACAACGACCATTTAATTTTTAAACACAATGACACCTTAGTCACAAACCTAAAAATATGAAGCCTGCAATTATTCTGTCATAACATACTCAAATCTATTACACAGAGGGCTCAATTTAATTGTGTATTGCACAACACTGGTACAGACATAAGCACACTGCATAGGCACATTAATATTTGTCATAAAATATTAAAATGCTACATATTGTACTGCAGCATTGCTTAATTAGAAATGGCCTGTTTCATCTATTGACATCAATGGATAGACGTCTTGAATGGCCTGCTTCAGTAGGATAATGACAGCATAAGATGCATTTATCATTAACATCCATTAAGTTTAACTAATTTCCTATATATTAGTAAGGAAAAAAATGTCATCACAATAATAAACATGTGAACAACTAAACACAGCAATTATTTAATTAAATACACTTTCACGATTAGTCATCGTCTATTGATTAAGACGAGGCTATTCGGGAAATACTGTCTTTTGCATTCCTAAGCATCTCACTGAAACAGCTCATGTACAAGTTGGAAAATCTTGTAATTAAGTAAATCCTCCCTTATGACACCACTGCAGGCATTGTTCCACTCCATATGACACCACTGCACGCATTGTAACACCCCACCTGAACTATTGACCTTACAATCATGAATGCATGTATATAGCGAACTAGACATGAACACAATCACTTATAAATAGTCTCTTATTGACAACAGCTAGCAGATTTGTGGCCCTTGTCTGAGCCATGGGGGGCATTCACAATGAATATCTGTCAACTTTATTTAATCATCTGACTACAGCCTGTATGGTTGATTACACACTAATCTTTCTGCATGGACAGATATGACATGCATACCACTTTGCTGTGTATATGGTATTCAAAAGGTAAACCCACATTTATATAGAACCTTGATAAAACAGATTAAAAAGTATATACTAACAGTTAGCCCACAACTTGCTAACAAGTAATTCACAGCTCTAAGCAGTTAGCTCACCGTTGGCTCACAGCTACACGCAGTTGGCTAATGGCTGGCCCAGGTGTTGATGTAGCATTCAACACAGAAACCACAGGTGATACATAGATCTGTGAAATCATCACGCATGCACATTCTTGACCACCCCACAATGTGAAACTACTGCCTAACCATCCTGTTTTACTGCATCATGAAAGCTCAGATCACACTTGGTATGCACCAATGTCTCTGTGTTGTTTCAGTGAACTGTACCATGAAATTAATTATGTTTCAGTTTGGTAGAATTGAAGCAATTAATCAACTATGGCTTGCAGATGTGCCCAAGCCTTAGCAGCATCTGGTTGCCAGATTTAAAGGTATTTATTATGTGCAAACACCATTGGTGGTTTCTTTAAGGCATAATTAAGTTCTTATACTTATTCTTATATCTTGGTATCCACTCAGTACACATGACCTCTTAAAGCACAAACCTGTTCATTCCAAAATGAACTAAACTTCTCTGGAAAGCATTCAGCCACACTGCAATTACTGAGCAAAGTCAACTCTTCCAAATATATATTGTCCAAGCTTTGAATGAGAAGCAAGTGGATTTGAACCATGACCTTCTCAAATGAGATTCTCATGTTCTACCAATGGTTTTACAGCACCCAACAAGTGTGTGCCTAAGACCACATAGTGTGTTACAGCACCCAACAAGTGTGTGTATATGACCACACAGTATGCTACACCACCCAACAAGTGTGTGCCTAGTGCCACATTGTGTGTTACAGCACCCATTAAGTGTGTCTATGACAACACAGTGTGTTACAGCACCCAATAAGTGTGTGCCTGGTGCCACACAGTGTGTTACAGCACCCAAAAAGTGTGTGCCTATGACCACATAGTATGCTACAGCACCCAACAATTATGTAGTTGTGACCATATAGTTTGCTACAGTACCCAACAAGTGTATACATATGACCACATGATGTGTTACAGCAACCAACAAGTTTGTGCCTATTACCACATAGTGTTCTACGGCACTCAACAAGTGTGTGCCTAGTGCCACATAATGTGCTACAGCACCCAACAAGTATGTGCCTAGGACCACATAGTTAGCTACAGCACCCAACAATTGTGTGTCTATGAACACATAGTTTGCTAAAGCAACCAACAAGTGTGTGCTTAGGACCACATAATGTGTTACAGCACCCAACAAGTGTGTGCCTGTTACCACATAGTGTTCTACGGCACCCAACAAGTGTGTGCCTGTTACCACATAGTGTTCTACGGCACCCAACAAGTGTGTGCCTGTGACCACATAGTGTGCTACGGCACCCAACAAGTGTGTGCCTGTGACCACATAGTGTGCTACGGCACCCAACAAGTGTGTGCCTGTGACCACATAGTGTGCTACGGCACCCAACAAGTGTGTGCCTGTGACCACATAGTGTGCTACGGCACCCAACATGTGTGTGCCTGTGACCACATAGTGTGCTACGGCACCCAACAAGTGTGTGCCTGTGACCACATAGTGTGCTACGGCACCCAACAAGTGTGTGCCTGTGACCACATAGTGTGCTACGGCACCCAACAAGTGTGTGCCTGTGACCACATAGTGTGCTACGGCACCCAACAAGTGTGTGCCTGTGACCACATAGTGTGCTACGGCACCCAACAAGTGTGTGCCTGTGACCACATAGTGTGCTACGGCACCCAACAAGTGTGTGCCTGTGACCACATAGTGTGCTACGGCACCCAACAAGTGTGTGCCTGTGACCACATAGTGTGCTACGGCACCCAACAAGTGTGTGCCTGTGACCACATAGTGTGCTACGGCACCCAACAAGTGTGTGCCTGTGACCACATAGTGTGCTACGGCACCCAACAAGTGTGTGCCTGTGACCACATAGTGTGCTACGGCGCCCAACAAGTGTGTGCCTGTGACCACATAGTGTGCTACGGCGCCCAACAAGTGTGTGCCTGTGACCACATAGTGTGCTACGGCGCCCAACAAGTGTGTGCCTGTGACCACATAGTGTGCTACGGCGCCCAACAAGTGTGTGCCTGTGACCACATAGTGTGCTACGGCGCCCAACAAGTGTGTGCCTGTGACCACATAGTGTGCTACAGCACCCAACAAGTGTGTGCCTGTGACCACATAGTGTGCTACAGCACCCAACAAGTGTGTGCCTGTGACCACATAGTGTGCTACAGCACCCAACAAGTGTGTGCCTGTGACCACATAGTGTGCTACAGCACCCAACAAGTGTGTGCCTGTGACCACATAGTGTGCTACAGCACCCAACAAGTGTGTGCCTGTGACCACATAGTGTGCTACAGCACCCAACAAGTGTGTGCCTATGACCACAGAGTGGTTCACACAACTTCCATAATGCACCTTCTCAATAAGAACTTGCTAAACATTACAGGATAATATTTACTTCGAAGATAAAGTGAAACAAAAATATTAGACAAACATAAGACATTTTTCATAATCTGCCCCATAACAAATGCAAACCTTGCTGAATGATTCCGTCAATTGAAACACTCGTCAATGCTTTCCTAATGGCCAGAATGCCATCTACACCTATGGTTTCTTCAGGTTGTGCAAGATCTTCTACACAACTGTCAGGCGACAACAGTAACTCACGCTGCTTCACAAGACAGCCGTCCAGCAGCTAATACACTGCACACTAGATACAAGTTGTTGGCAAGAACCCATGAGTGTAATCAATAATCCTGATCTTGTTCGGCCACTTGTTAAATAACAACACTGCCTGCTTGGTGAAGTGCTGTGTGATATTACTAATTATGAGACCGTCATATGTTATCTACATGGTTGCATCCTACTGGTCAATTCATGTAGGAGTAATGAAATCACTGAACCTGTCTGGCCGTAAGATCCATCTCTTGTTACTTCCATTCAGTGGTTGGATGACCCAGTACAGCTGTACCAACTATATTGTGTTTTCAAGTATGACCTGACTGTAGTGCTCAATGCGGCTGTGGCAGCAATCCTAGACTAATCACAAGGTGCATGTTATGCATGAGTGGGTTTATTTTATACAGTGTTATGTAGTGCTATGTCATTTAGTCAACAATCTTAGTATTTCAACAGTACGTCCATGGTAACAAGAGATTTGCAGGTGCCTCCATAGTAACATGACATTTAAAAGTGCCTCCATGGTAACAAGATATTCTACAGGTGTCTCCATGGAAACAAACTATTTACAGGTGTCTCCATGGAAACAAAACATTTACAGGTATCTTCATGATAACATGACATTTAAAAGTGCCTCCATGGTAACTAGATATTCTACATGTGTCTCCATGGAAACAAAATATTTACAGGTGTCTCTATGGTAACAAAAAATTTACAGGTGTCTCCATGGCAATAAGAGATTTATAGGTGCTTCCATGGTATCAATAAATCTTATTACATATGCCTCCATGGTAACTACAGATATGTAAGTACTTCACGCTATCCAGATATATTACAGGTATCTCCATGGAAACACAAGATTTTACAGTTGTCTACATGGTAACAAGATAGTTATAGGTGCTTCCATGGTAACAAGTGATATTACAGGTGTGTCAATGGGAACAAGAAATATTACAGG
Source organism: Lamellibrachia satsuma (assembly GCA_033239005.1). NCBI lineage: Eukaryota > Metazoa > Annelida > Polychaeta > Sabellida > Siboglinidae > Lamellibrachia > Lamellibrachia satsuma. The sequence continues at coordinate 3,422,932 of BSQZ01000007.1, forward strand.
TGTCTCCATGGCAACAAGATATTTATAGGTGCTTCCATAGCAACAAGAAATTATACAGTTATCCCCATGATAACAAGAGATATTACAGGTGTCTCCATGGTGACAAGAGAAATTACAGGTGCCTCCATAAAAACAAGAAATGCTACAGGTAGCTAGATATTTCACAGGTTTGCATGATAACAATATTATCACTGGTGCCTCAATCATAGCAAGCAACATTTCTAATAACTTTCTATAGTAACAATAAGATATTTTACAGATATCTCCATGGCAAGTATTAACAACATTGATTGCGCAGGTGTATCCATGATAGCACATGAGTGTAACATCCATGAAGGTTTATACATGCCTCCAAGCAGTATAGTAACACTGTGATATGTGTATCCGTGATAGCACATGAGTGTAACATCCATGAAGGATTATACAAGCCTCCAAGCAGTGTAGTAACACTGTGGTATGTGTATCCGTGATAGCACATGAGTGTAACATCCATGAAGGATTATACAAGCCTCCAAGCAGTGTAGTAACACTGTGATATGTGTATCCGTGATAGCACATGAGTGTAACATCCATGAAGGATTATACAAGCCTCCAAGCAGTGTAGTAACACTGTGGTATGTGTATCCGTGATAGCACAGTAATGATTTTACACATGCCTCCATGATAGCAAATTATTTTACACATTCCTCCATGATATCAAGTGATTTCACACATGCTGCCACGGTAACAAATGATTTCACACATGCTGCCATGGTAACAAATGATTTCACACATGCTGCCATGGTAACAAATGATTTTACACATGCTGCCATGGTAACAAATGATTTCACACACGCCTGCATGACAGTTGTGCCTTACTGATGTCTGCCTATGTAGTTGAGTATATATGATAGAATAACTACAAGTTGGCATGCAATTCATTCCTACACATCACATGAAGGCACCTCACCCCTTTCACTCTCGACTTCCTGGGTTTCTGTTGTGCGTGACGAATCTCTGCCAAACTCATCATTGGTAGAACAATGGGTCGAGGGGCACCGACACTTTGTTCAGGTATGACACCAGCCTCCCCACCAGGATGAACAGTTCTGATCTGCAATCACACACAACACAAATAAACATCTTAATACCTTACAAACATCTCAAATATATGAAAAAAAAATGTTAAGCAATTATATAGTCTGTTTTTGTAGGCAATTGCATATTTAATTGGCATTATTGGAATCATGCACCAACTCCATTGGTCTTATATTCTATAACCTGCAGCAGTTTTTGTCTGGCGTTATCCTGTCCTGATACTTGACACATCCGTAATCCTAAGGCACTGGAGTCAAGACTGAGTAGCAAATGCGAGTTCTCTCAAGGTAAGATGGTCCTTTCCTTTGTCGTAGACTTCTTGTTCTTCTTCATCACACAATGTCTGTCTACCATCAACCATCAGACTTCCCTGTCATTGTGTATGCCTACACATTCACAGGTCTCTCTTGAAAGCTAATGTCACAGTAATGCATGCTCTCTGCACCTGTGTTTCCTGCACAACGCTGTAAGTGCAACTGACACAACAAGTCAATCCAATCACTGTGAAAGCTGTGTGTGTCTAGCACTGCCTGCAGCAGCTGTCTGAATGGATGCAGTGATGCACTGCCTGGAAGATGGACCAATAGATGTCACAGGCACACATGAACTGTTCATGTAAATAATATATACATGTGAAACACAGTTTTAAAATACTAGTTGATTGTTAGTGTGTGTTAGTGTCTGTGTGTGGGTGCACGCATGTGAGCAATCATGAAAGTGTGTATATATGCCTCATATCCTGGGTCCAAGACATGGCAGGGATTGTTAGTGTGTGTTAGTGTCTGTGTGTGGGTGCACACATGTAAGCAATCATGAAAGTGTGTATATATGCCTCATATCCTGGGTCCAAGACATGGCAGGGATTGTTAGTGTGTGTTAGTGTCTGTGTGTGGGTGCACACATGTGAGCAATCATGAAAGTGTGTATATATGCCTCATATCCTGGGTCCAAGACATGGCAGGGATTGTTAGTGTGTGTTAGTGTCTGTGTGTGGGTGCACGCATGTAAGCAATCATGAAAGTGTGTATATATGCCTCATATCCTGGGTCCAAGACATGGCAGGGATTAATGTCCAGGGCTAGTACAATTATTGGAATGTGACTTGTACAAGCTCATGGTGTACTGAAATTATGAAATGTCATTTGCTTGAGGTAGACGATACCTGCTGACAATTAGCTGCCAGCCACTTACCAGAGACAACTACATGAGATATACAGTCACATTTCCAGGTTCTGCATATGTTATACAACTGTATATGTTATACAGCTGTATATGTTATACAGCTGTATATGTTATACAGCTGTATATGTTATACAGCTGTATATGTTATACAGCTGTATATGATTGATGCACTGCACAATTAAAGGGAAACAAAGGTGATGGTGTTGGGCCCATGCACCTATAAGAGTTACTAAACCATAACCATTTGCAACTACAATTAAGAATATCACATCAGAGGTTTATCAGGAAAACCTTGATGAACACATAGCATCTTAATTTCAAGGGCTGTGACATACTGTTAGATAACGCTATAGTCTGGCAATATTCGCTCACCAAATGAAACTCTATTTGTAAACACCTAATCCTATATTTGCCAACAGAATATAGCCATTGATCTTCTGGTCAACGCCAGCTGCCACTGCCAGGATAACAGTGATTTCACCAGAATCTGCAACTTTCTGAACAAATTCTGAGTGAACGACTGTCATGATATTCTTGGTTTTAGTTGCACATGATTACTTTTTATTCAATCTTTTAGGTGCAAAGCCTCAAAACCATGACTTTTGTTTTGCTTTAATTTGCACTGCAGGCAGAGAGGGGTCGTGACTTCACTTTGTTACTTTCAGCAAAATTAGCAAAATAACTTATTCTGCCTTGAAAGTACTACTGGATTCACTCTCTGACCTCATATTTGGGATTCAGCAGACACATTTGGGAGTCCATATTTTTCAACAAATATTATGTATGGCACTCAATTATCTGGTTCCCGAATCATTCCCTAGAGACGTTATGCACACTACACGCAGGAAAGACTATAACAGTGGCGCTACACTGTGGACTATATAGATTAATTATTAACTGGGAAGGAGAATGTAAACCCATAAGTTTTTTAAACATGAATCTAAATAATCTGAGAGCTAGGTCACAATATGAAACTAAATAAACAACAATGAAAGAAGTTATGTAGGCAGCATTTCTTCAGTCGGAGAGCGGTAGATGTTTGGAATTTCATGTACGACTATATTAATCTGTACACTCTAACATAGCAAAATTTAACATATACAGATTGCAAAAATATATGAGCTAATTATAAAATGCTAACTTTAGTAGCCTTGCAAATGGCCATCGTTTGTAAGTTAGCGTAAATGACCTAGTGCTGTAGGAAATAAGGCAGAGGACCAATGAAGCAGGACACGAGTAACAGACAGAGATTTGGCTTTTCGCTTTGGTTTTCTGGTTTCAATATTGACTACACAGATCATGTAGATTTCTGAAGCATCACTTGACCATGTGCAAGACCTGTCCTGCAGGAATGGTAGATTCTGAGGAGAATGTCTGCACAGTGGTCACCTTTAATCTACATCCTAAGGTATCTCATTAGAGAGACTTTAGCACCGATGCTAAACTGCTGTAGTCACTTGTAGTCACTGCATACACATTAGGCTCATCTTCTTCGGACTGCTTCAGTTGATTCTTTAAGTTCCTGTGTGTTAGGTTTCAAGACCGTCGATTAGCATTCGAAGTGTGGGTGAACAAGGATTTGGTAAGCTGTTGATTTGAGGACTTGGAATGAACAAAGGTCATCTAATAAATCCCAGGGCCCTGTTGGCTTTGGCCACAATTGGCTTTGGCTTAGAGTTGACATGATTCCCTTCCTCAAGTCGTTTTGTGATATCTACCCCTAGGTATGACTCAAATGAGTGAGATGGTTTTTCTTGCATTGTTAAGTTGTCTGTTGTTTCAACATGTGGTCTTGTGCTGCCACAGGGTAGTGCTGCCGTTCTATTATTGCCATCATTTTTTTTAAGTTTTGAACTAAACTGTGATTCGATTTGACATCTTGTTTTACCATGAACGTCTGTGAGTTACTATGACATCACAACTATGACCTGGATATTTGTATTTTGCTGGATTTTACTGATTTTATGAAACACTTCCATGCCATCCCCTGTGAGCCGTGACCGTCATCAGGGTGATAATATACACAAGCAACCAACTGCGCCAACTGTATGAGCATATTTCAAAATCGATCATGCGTGTCCCCAAGACTGCATACAGAGACCTGAAACAATTGGGTATTTGTTGTGCAACACCAACCTACAGAGGCATCACTGGCAGTCAAAGCCAGATGAATAAGACAATTGCTGTGAAAGTGACTATAGCCAGGAATACTGTGCCCTCCAGGTTGAAGCCCAGTGGCAACAGTAACAACCTCATATGAGTTAAGCTGGAACAAAAATGCAAACGAATTTGCTTAGAGCTGCTGTTCTCAATACCCACTCCTTGTGCAAACTCAACAAACGCCAACAAATCCAGAAAAAAAAAATTAAACATATGTGCGCTCACTGAAACGTGGTTTAAGCTGTCACATGTTGCCATCAAAGATGTGCCATATGGTTATGCAATAAAACATGTTCCGCACACCAACACACAAGGCGGAGGAGTCGCTGTTATCTTCCGGGAAACTATGGAACTGACTGTCATGAAGTAGCTAACCTACACGTCAATGGAATACTTAAACTGTCTAATCAAAATTGGCCTCAATCATTTGCGATTTGTGACAGTTTATAGACCTCCACCAAAAACTAAATCGCTGAACGTTTCTGTGTTTCTGAAAGAGTTTGCTTTCATCCAAACAGTTGCTGCTCAATGGGGATCTAAACTTTCATTTTGACAATCCTACCACTGCACACACAAAATTAATATTAGACTTACTCTCTGCAATTAACAACCAACAGCACATTGCCCAGCCAACTCACAAGAAGGGACACATTCTTGACACAACACAACATGAAGAGCTGCCTGTGTTTGCTGTCTCCTGTGTTGAATCTGTAAACTCTGACCACTCCGCTGTTATGTTCACTATTCCTTTTACAACTGCAGTTCCATCAAAATGAACACTAACTGTGCAAAAATGGAAACCATCAATCACCAGAAATTCTGCTAGAACATTACTTGCTTTGGTCTGCTAGAGCTGGCCAGCCAGTCAGCAGCAGAGGCATTTTCATGTTACAACAATACACTGCTGATGATTCTTAACCAGCTAGAGTTTAATTAATTAATTATATCAACTATTTATTCTTGATATGTATTTATCTAGTATGAATGTACTTGTTATGTTTTTAACCATGTTTTTATTAGTTTTAACTATTTTACATAGACAATATATTTTATTGTATTTGCTAGCAATAATTGCAGATTTATGAACAGTAGTAATGTACATGTGTATGATTTTATTTAAAAAGTATACAGGTTTGTCCAGCGCCCCGGACAATTATTTGGATGGGGCGCAATATAACAAATTTATTATTATTATTATTAATATGTATTTGAATTGTTTGGATGATTTAGTACATGGCAGAAATCACATGTTAAATAATACATATTACAGAGGGTTGTGCATAGAAGGCATCAGACAATATGTGACTGACATGGACGCATGGCAGCTAGTGACAAGTGTGTGATGAGCACTGCCTGTGATAGCTGACTACAAGGATTCAATGCTATGTATATTTTCCAGAATGGGCCCGGAACAAGATTTAATGGTGAATAGCATGGAATGGGTGCTCCATATAAAGATGTCATTGGCATTTGGGCCTCAGATTTTGCTAAACAAAACATATTTTGCCTACTTGTGTCTCCCATTTGGTGAAAAGTTACATTATGTTATTATCTACAAATGCTAATGACATCTTGGTATCGAGCACCCACTCCACACTATTCGCTGTTAAATCTTGTTCCATTCCAGAAAATATGCAAGCCCCCAGACACTTATATTTGTTCTACTTTAAAGAGAAGGGGTGCATGGTTATGATGGTATAATTATAGGGCCTAGGCTAGGGGTAATCGATCCCATGACACGTCACGTCTCGAATTTTAAAGAGTCAAGAAACACCATTACAATTTATATATCCAGGACAAGCATTGTATGCACAGCCACTAGCTGTGACTGTCACCACCCCATCCGTGTCGTGGGTGGCAGTGTCACTTTGTCAGACATGTCACCTGATAATTAAGGAATACAAGGGGCCAGTTGACCCCACCCTGCTTAATTAATTAAGTAACACCAGCTACTGACGCTAACGTGTGCCAGAACCAGCCTAAATGTTAAATTTTTTAACAACACAGACATATAGTAGGCTATACCTATAGTATAGTCTATAGACGTAGACTATTTCGATGAATTACTGTATTACTTGTAGTTTTTTCATTAAATATTTATATCGTCTTGTCTTCTTGTCTAATAGTGGTACTGGCCAACACTCCTATATGGAATCAAATGGTCAGGGTTGGGTGTGCATATGTTTAGTCGTGTTTGTTTGGGACAATGTGTGTGAGAGCTTGCTGAAATTGCTGTGGTTCTGTGATGCTGGTTATTGTATCTGGTAGTGAATTCCAATATGTTATTGCTCGGGAAAATAAGAAAATTTGTAACAGGTGTTGTTGGTGATGGATGGTGTTTAAGACTTTGCTGTTGCCGTGAGTGGTGTTGGACGGGCTGGATGAGGTTTCCGACAGGCAATGCCAATGGCAATGACAAATGAAGGTGGATGGCTTTGTGAAATATGGTGAGACATCTGTTTGTTCTCCGACCTAGTTGTTAGTTGCTATAGCCCAATCTAGGACTAGGTCTAGCTCTATGACTATGCCTATATGTGTAATTTTTTTTATTTCTATATGTGTGAAATTCTGACACACACATAGTTCCTGGATTTGTAGTCGTTGTGACAAAAGTGCACCCACATTTCGTATATTCTACTCGGAATTCTAATCGTGTGTTTACTTACGCTTGTCAAAAACTGCGTTGCATAGTACTGGGCGCAAACCACGTAATTGCGATTACAGACCACAGGCACAGGCACGGTACCCGAAGCCAGTGTTTCCGTATCCAGGAAGTAAATATTCTTAGATTTCTACCTCTAAGGTGTCATTATTGAAGATCTACGTCCGGATAATTCGATACAGTCTCGAATATCCGAGCTCCGGGATGTGGCGCCACTGTTTGTTGCCATTTCAAGCCATAATAGCGCCAAGAAGTACTATATTATTAATGAATGGAGAATGCATCGAAGAAGTGAAATCATTCAAGTACCTTGGGTCGATCATCTCCTCTGAAGGCGACTCCACAGAGGAAATACGCACACAAGTAAACCTAGCAACATCAGCTATAGCAAATTAAACTCAAGAAGATATATGGAGTAACAACATCAAAACGGCGACAAAGATACGACTCTATAAAAGCTTGGTTGTTTCAGTGCTGACATACGGATGCGAAAGCTGGACCTTGAAAACCGAGTCCGAAAGAAGAATAGCCGCATTTGAGATGAAAATTTTCAGAAAGATCCTGACAATTTCTTACAGAGACCACATAACAAATATATCAGTAATGCATGCATGGTCTCTAGTGATATCGGCCTCGTGTTGCAATACATAAATAAGAGTGTTTATGCCACTTCTATGCAATGTTGCGATAGGCTTATGGATGGTCGTTATGTCACAAGTCACATATGTCCTAGACGATATGTCACAAATTTGGAATGTTATGTCACCAAACGCTTGGACGCTTGTCACAAATTTACTTCAAGTTTTTTTTCGCGCACTGAACATAAATCGGTGATTATTGTTTTTGTAATGTTGACAGGCACTCTGCCGCATATCTGTGCGTCTTATACGTTACTTGTTATCGCCCATCGTTCTTGTGTTCTTGAAACAAAAAGTCTGGATAGACTTTGCACAGTCCGGGTGTGTAAATTCGTGGGCAGAGGTTCATGAGTGGCAAAGGATTTCCATTTCATATGTAGGGGGTGTAAGGCAGTGAAATAATAATGATGAGAGCAGAGTGGTGAGAACGAGGAGAGCAGAGGTAGTGAAAACGAGAAGAGTGGAGGTGGTGAGAACAAGGAGAGCAGAGGCAGTGTGAGGGAGAAACCTGGTAAGAAGAAGAAAGACGGGAAAAGGAAGAGTGTGCAACAAAGGGAAGAAAACCGGGTGAGTGGAGAGGGATTGTCAGGTGGTAAGATGGTTGAGGATAACAAGAGCAAAGAAAAGGAGAAAACTGTGGATCAGAAGAAGAAAGATGACAGGAGGCAGAGTATGCAACAAAAGAAAGGTAGACGGGTGAGTGGAGAGGGATTGTCACGTGGACAGTGGAGGTTAATGATATAAGAGAGAGGGAGCATAATGTGCAGCACGAAAGGAGCTTTGCTGACGTAGTATCACAGGGGAAGATGAGGAAAGCCCGGGTATTCGTGTAAACAGAGGAGATGACATAACTGTATGCCTACCAGGGGCAAAAATAGAGAATGTAGCAGAAAAGGCAGGACAGGTCATGGGTGGTGGCACGTGAGGTGCTGTTCTCGTGCATGTGGGAACGAACAATGCTGAGAAGGAGGGTACGTCGGCCATCGTTGATAAGTACAGGAGGTTGGTCAAGACACTTAAAGAGGCACGAATTGGACAGATTGTATTGTCGGAGATATTACCAGTAATGGGAGTCATTGGTGTAAACAGCATATTTGCAATTGTACACATTCATCAAAGCCACCAACCAGTCGCCCATCTGCAGATGATAGCCAATATAATTTGAAACATTCAAATGCCAGGGTTACCTGAGTGGATATTTACTATCTGCATATTTACATATAATGTATAGCTACATACACATGCATATGTCTATTAAACCTAGCTAGTGAGCGCCTCCGTAACAAGCTGGACATAGAAGTACAGCAGAAACAGAATAGATAACCAACTGTTGTGATAACACCGAGGACTTCAAATGTGAAATCCTAGCTCATCTAGCAGAATATCGCGCTGCAGGAATCCATCATTCATGCAGGGTGAAATCTAAACCAGCAGGATCCTGGGGACGCGCCTTAATTCTGCCGTGCGTAATTCCCGTTGCGTACGAAGTAGTCCGTCTCGGGTATGTTTCGACACTGCGCAGCTCCAAGGTGCGTGTTCATCACGGCCTTTACGATCTCGCTGGCGGGACTGAAACACACATAGTAATATTATATAAATAGTAGGATGCGTAGTTTTTGCTAGTCAGTTTCAGTCGATACATTTACCACCACAGTCGACCAGATCGCGACTCTCAGGATTAGCTCAATGTTATTTACCGGAAGACGTTTTCTTTTGCCTGATCATTTATCTTGTTCGAGATACGGGCTGCAACGGCTACACCGTGATCAGGGGGGGTGAGCGTGTGGACGGGCGCCGGGTGTTATAGTTTCGCCCACCTGCTTAACCGTACATTTGCACCTGACTGGCATTTCTGAAGCTACACCGCCATATGGTTGATTTTGCTAGAAAAACACATATATGCATGGATATGCATGGTGGCTGATTGTCATTTCTTGTCGTTTTACTGCTTTGGGATAGAGTTGGTTACAACTAAACTTAAGGTGTCAAAAACTATTTGTTGTTAACTTACCGCTTTTGCTTTTCACTGTGTACAAAAAGCCAACGTCGTCAAACAATTTGTGCCGTCCACGGATGGTGGCGTCTTCGTGGATTTCGTACACGACGTCTCCTGTGTCTGCAATGGCAGACTCATAGGGTCCGGGTGTTACGTCTGCGATGCTGTCTTCTTTGAGAACCTTTGGCTCTTGCATTCGTGGAAGGGTCAGCTCCATGTCAGTAGTATTCGGAAAAAAATCGTATTTTCCTCATCACCATCACATTGTTAATGCCCTTCAATAACCCATTAATTTCCATCTACTACAATATGTCGATTTTGTAGCTGGTAGTGGATGATTATTACAACATACTGACTCTACTTGCAAAGCGTCAGACACGCCGTCTCGAGAGTCGTCCACTGAAGCCTTCATGGATGACGTAGCATCAACGTGCCCTTCCGAAAGACGTGTCGATTAAAATAACACATGCGACAGCTGAAAGAAAGCGATCACAATTAATCGGTGAATTATTTTTAACGTAGAATAAGTTAAATAACCATACCGGAAATAATGGCACCAGAAAAATGGCATCCTAAAGTTGTTAGGTAGTACATTGCATCCTGAAATGTAGCCAGCAACTCGCATATCACAATTCAGATAGCAAAGTATTATTTAACGGCGCCAACCCATCTTACATAGAACCGATAAGAACAGTTTCCTTAACTTTGATGTACATAAACTAACCGATAATCAGACCACCTACAAGATCTTGTATACAGTAGTCATTACGAACGGTTTTCCCACCTAGCCAATTTTTTTCCATGTTTCCGTTGCCATTAACGTCAGTGATTTGTAAATTATTAGAAAGGTTAATTAAAGACCATATGGTGGACTTCCTCGTTAAGCATAAATTATTAAATTAATCTCAACATGGATTCCTTAAAGCGAGGTCGTGCTTAACAAATATGTTATGTTTTTTGGAAGAAATCACTAAGTGGATAGACGTGGGATCGCCAGTAGATATTATCTACTTAGATTTTCAGAAAGCTTTTGACAAAGTGCCACATCAAAGATTACTACTTAAATTGAAAGCCCATGGTATCGGGGATAGCATAACTGACTGGATAGAACAATGGCTGACTGACAGAAGACAACGAGTTGTAGTAGATGGAGAAGTTTCAAATTGGAAATCGGTTTTGAGTGGGGTACCTCAAGGATCAGTATTAGGACCTATATTATTCTTAATTTATATCAATGACTTGGACGACAGTATAACAAGTAACGTACTGAAATTTGCAGATGACACAAAACTGTTTAGAAAGGTTAATACTGATGGTGATAAACAACATTTACAAAACGATCTAGACAGATTAGTGAAATGGTCTGAGAAATGGCAGATGTTGTTCAATTTTGGGAAATGTAAATGCCTACATACAGGACATGGGAACTTGAATGTAAACTATAAAATGGGAGATACTGTTCTGGGTAGTACTGTAAAAGAAAAGGACTTAGGAGTTACAATAAGCGCTGATATGAAAGTTTCAGAGCAGTGTGGTATTGCAGCTTCAAAGGGTAATCAAATTCTTGGATTGATTAGAAGAAACATCACATACAAGGGAAAAAAAGTTAATTATACCTCTTTATAAAGCAATAGTTAGACCTCATTTAGAATACTATATACAAGCATGGAGACCATATCGTAAGAAGGATATAGATACGCTTGAACGCATACAAAGGAGAGCAACTAAAATGATTCCAGAACTGAGAGACCTTAGTTATGAAGAACGCCTGAAAGAATGTGGTTTAACAACTCTAGAGACAAGGAGGTTAAGAGGAGATCAGATTGAAGTTTTTAAGATATTGAATGGATATGAAAATATTGATAAAAATGTGTTTTTCTCACTCAAGAAGGATAGCAGAACTAGAGGACATGAGGTAAAATTAGTAAAGGATCAATGTAGATTGGACATCAGGAAGCACTCGTTCTCACAGAGGACAATAGGGGCCTAAATGAATGGAACAAATTGTCTACAGATTGTGTAACTGCTAGCAGCGTGAATATGTTTAAAAACAAGGTTGACACATATCTCAGGAGGGCGGGTTATAAATAGATGAACATTGTTGGATTCTCGATAAGCCAATGGCTTCCTTGTCATCTTGCCATCTGGGCCTTTGGTTTGGATGGCAAATCTTGTTAAATCTTGTTAAACAATGCCCCCAACAGTGGCGCCACACAGTGGACCGGGAACTAAGCAAGCGGCTAGGCATTGTGGGATTGTCCTTCCGCGCTTGGACGAAGAAGTAGCAATGTCAATTTTGCGGTCGGCAACAAAATTGCACGCAAGCGTGCGACAATGTGCACGTTTGGTTGCTGCTACTCAGCAGCAGAGGAGGGGCTTTGCTGACATGGCTTTTACTTTTGCGTCTCCTGTTGAGGTACATACAATATGTAATAATTTTAGTGCGGCTCTTCTAGTTTGGCGGTGTCCTGCTGGCCTTCACTGCGAATAGCTGCTCTTTTATCGTCCAGTTACTCAAGTCTCAAGTGGTTTACTCCAAACAGCCCAAACTTGGGCTAACGCAGGAGTTTGTGGTGGACTGTGCGCATGCGCTGTGGGTGGTACATTCATCATTAATGTTGCTGAAATGGTTTTTATTTGATAGTTTTATTTATTTTATGTATAGGATGTTTAACGAAATTTTTTAATAGGTTGGTTGTGTGTATGGACATTGTCGCTGCCTTGCCACATGCACACATAGACAGTCTCCATACCCACACCCTGGATAAATTTACGCTGAGCACTGTGTTTTAAAGGCAGTTTAGGTGAGGAGGTGTGGTGAAAGGGAGTTCCATAATAGCTTCTTGAAATGATTTTGGGTTTTTTATGTTGGTAATTTTTGATGGAATCATATTCCATATGCGAATGGCTCTGGGATAAAATGAAAAGACCATTGCATTTATACGACACTTGGGGGCTATGTATTGTCCACGGGTTCGAGAGCGAGTTAGTAGACCTGAAGGGGGGGTGATCTCAATAATGTTGTTTAGAATTTTGTAGAAGGTAGTGGCTTGTTTGATAATGCGCCTTCGTTCGAGGGTTGGCCATCCAAGGGCAGTAATTAGATCTGCTGGATTTGTGTTTCGTCTGTAGTCATTTTTAACAAATCTGGCAGCAGAGTGTTGCACTCTTTCAAGGCTTTTAATTTGTGAAAAAGTGTGGGGATTCCATATGGGTGAAGAGTACTCAAGTTTTGGCCGGATTAGCATGTTGTAGGCTGTTTGTTTAACTTCGGGTTTACATGGGCCAAGAGTTCGTTTAATCATGCCTAAACATTTCGAAGATTTTGAAGTTATGTCAGTGACGTGATTTGTCCAGGTTAATTTGGAATCCAATTTAACTCCGAGGTATGAGTGGCTGGATACGGTGGATAATGGCTGGCCAGAAAGCGAGTACTTGTGTGTGCTGGGTTTAGTTTTGTTTGTTATTGGAAGGTGGACGCATTTAGATACATTAAATTCCATTTGCCATTTGTCTGACCATGTTTGGAGTTGGTTTAGGTCAGTTTGGAGAATTTCGTGGTCGCTTTTTGGAAGAAATTTTACGATATATAATACTATCATCTGCAAAAAGGCGTATAGGAGATTTGATGTTCCCATTTATGTCATTTATGTAGAGTAAGAAGAGGACAGGTCCTAGAACTGAACCCTGTGGGACACCAGATGTGACATCTGTGATGTCCGACAGGACACCGTTAACTGAGACTCTCTGTTTGCGGTTGGATAGAAAAGATTTGATCCAATTTTGAGTGTTTCCAGTGATTCCGTAGGAGGTCAATTTTGATAGAAGACGTGAGGTGAGGCACTTTGTCGAAGGCTTTAGCAAAGTCAAGCAGGATTGCGTCAATTTGGGTCTTGTTGTCCATAGCAGTCATCCAGTCGTGGACTGTCTCAATGAGTTGAGATTCACAAGACAGTCCCGACTGGAATCCGTGTTGGAAGTGGAGAATGATGTTATGCTTGTGCAGGTGTTTCCACATGTTGCTTAGGATTATATGTTCCATTACTTTACAGAGGATGCAGGTTAGTGATATGGGTCTGTAGTTAGCTGGGTCAGATTTATGGCTCTTTTTGTGTATGGGAGTTACTAATGCTTGTAGCCAGTCATTAGGAAGTTTACCTGTGTTGTATGATTGTTGGAAAATTTGGGTGATGATGGGAGCTATCTGCTTTGCAGTTTCTTTAAGGACTCTGGCTGGGAGTTCATCTGGGCCTGTAGCTTTGTTCTGGTTTAGATTTTCCAGCTGCTTTATTACGCCATCTATGCCAATTTCGAGGAGGGGGATGTTGGGGTAAGTAGAGGGGCTATTTGGGGATGGGGTGCTTTTCTTGGGTAAATACAGAGCTAAATTGGTTGTTTAGGGCATTTGCTTTATCTCGATCATTAATTATTGGTTGGTCGTTTACTCAAGTGTGGGGATGCCAATGTTTTCTCGTTTATTTGCCTTAATAAATGACCAGAATCGCTTTTGGATTAGTTTTCAGGCTGTCTCCAATGTGGTTGTTAACATAGTCTTTGTAGGATTTTGCTAATGCTTTAGTAGCTTGCTTTGGAGTTCCTTAAATTTTTCCCAGTCACTGTTTAGTCCAGTTTGCTTTGCCTTTTTGTGGCTTTTGTTTCGTCTTCTCTGCATTCTAATTAGTTCACGTGTTATCCAGGGGAGGTGGGTTTTAGCTTTTGTGTATCGTCTCGGTATGTTATTGTTAATCAAGGTAGTCAGGCGTTCGCGGAAAAAGGTCCAGTTTATGTCTATATCCTGTGAGTTGGGGTCGATGTCGAAGTACTCAAGATTTAGTTTGTCTATGTCGTCTTTGAGTTGGTCCCAGTCTGCTGATTTGTAACTATAAACTTGGTGGGGGTTTCTTGTTGCGGACTGGGTTTAAGTTGACATTGAAGGTCACGGATTCGTGATCGCTCATACCAGGAGTGGTGTGGGTGTTGATGATAATGGAGGGATTTGAGGTGAGTATGAGGTCAAGAATGTTGCCAGAAGCGATGCGTGTGGGGTCGTTTACCATGTTCTGCAGCCCAAAGTCGTTAGTTATTTCTAGTAGTTTGTTATGCTTGCTGGCAGTGCTGTTATTAGTGGTCTGGTGATTTGTCCAGTTGATATCAGGGAGGTTAAAATCTCCAGCTATGACTACGTTAGGGGAGTTTTTGTGATCTATATAGTTTAGTTAGGGAGTCGTGGAGAGCTTCAAGGGATTGGAAGTGGTCATTTGGGGGTCGATAATAAGATGCAAAGTATATGCATTTGTTTCGTGCAAAGTGAATTTTTGTCCAAATTATTTCACAATTTGAGTTTAAATTTTGGAGGGTTCAGCTACAATGTTGTCACGGAAGGCTATAAGGACTCCACCGCCATGGACATTCCTGTCCTTTCTGATGGCCTCATAGTTGGGTGGTAGGAAAGAGTATGTAGCATAGTTTGCATCTAATTTAGTTTCAACTAGAAATATGATGTCTGGGTTATTATATTGAATAGTTGCCTTTAGTTGGGTTGCTTTTTCTATGCTCTTAACGCTGTTGGTATTTATCAAAATTCCTTTAAGTGTGTTTCCTTGGGTTTTCTTGTGGCGTTCGGGGTTGAAGTGTTTTGGGGTTTGGGGCTAAAATTAAGCATGCATTTTGTGATGTGTGGAGTGTTGGGGTACTAAGCGTGGAGCTGTCAGACTGGGTGTTGGTAGAAATGGATTGCTCATTTCTAGATGGAGAAGTGGTAATATTTGGAATTGGGCGCCCATATGGGCCAGGGTTTGGGTGGATGTCGCCTGAGAGTGCTATCAGTCTGCTGAGGTACAGATGTGTAACAATGTCTGATTTGAATTTGATTTTGGGTGGGAATTTAATTCGGGGATTCAAAGTCAGGGCATAATATTTTGGTTTAATTTTGAGATTTGATCGAGATACGCGTTGACATGTTCCAATGATCGTTGCTATTAGGAGAGTGACGGTGATTATCTGCGTTAGCCCAAGATTAATCCGCGTGGAGTGCTGGACTAGGTGAGGCGAATATTTCCTAAAAGGACATCTGAATTGGAATACATTTTGTAGCATGGTTTTCAGAAAGTTAGATCCAAATGCAAACAGTGGCGACTTGAAGAAAAGTAAGCTTACTAATGAAATGCTTAGCGATAAAATGAAAAGAACTCACCCGGACGGCGCCGGCAGTGGTAGTCCGCCATCTTTGAAAATTTGGTTCATGTGTTGCGGTAAAGGGCGTTGTTTTGTTAGTTGCGTTTGTTGTCACTTGGTTTGTCTGTTTCTGCGTGATCAGTGGATTATGTTTGAGTTGTTGTACCAATTGTGGTCATGTGTTGTGTTGGTGAACATGTTGTGTTGAGTGAAATGTGTGGAGCGATGTAACGGACTCGTACCACCCCGACGCATGCGCACTTCTTCCTTACAGTAATCTCCCAAGTCGCCTAACTCCCTAAGACTTCACTTGAATATATAATACTTACCAATACTTTCCCCATATCATTGAGTATTTCAATTGACTGCTCACCGTGACACCAGTACTAAATTTGCGTAGAACTAGATGCCTCTTGAGGCACTTCGCTTGCGTAACCCGTAACAACATTTTAAGTTTTAACAAGTATAGTGGTCGGTGTAGTTTTTACCAAAATATAATATGCCGTTTTTACAAAAATCTTAGGAAACTTTTTGCGCGTGGGATCAATGCTTGAAATAACTATCAGTTATTTCGGTGTGGTAGTCTGGTCAACGCAGTATCAGCATGATATTGATGCTGTGGAGGCTGTCCAGAGAAGAGCTACTCTTGAGTGCCGAATAAGCGTCCCTATACGCGTATTTATTTGATGAAAAGTGCTACCGTATACGCGCACCGTATTTGGCACTATACTATTATTAAATTTAAACATTTGCGCTAGCCTATATTCTCCGATAATTGTGGCAAATTATGCAGGGCATAATTTACCGTTCACGCTAAAATAACTTGCTCCCAATTAGAGTTGCATGTGGCTCCCTCTGGTAGCTTTCATCCTTTCGAACGACAGTCGTGAATTTAACGGGATCCCGTGCTTCTGAGGATCCTAGATTAGACCGTTAGAATTCCATGATTAGATGAATCCATCAGAATCCTTAGTTCTCGGTAGCACGACAAGGTATATTATTAGTTTAAATGCCTTAATCGTCGTGTAAACCGACTGTAAATGGCCGCCGTGTGCAGCGCCTCAAACCGGTCGTAACTGGCTGACGGCGGTTTCCCCTGAAACGGGCTTACGCATTCAGTTCAATAAAACTAATGGACATTTAAAAATGGAAAATTCCCCGGTTTTTCACAGATATAAAATGCGGTTACTATATCTGCGGTGACACGAATATGCACAAAGTTTATACATATTCGGCAGAAAAAACCCAAAATACAGACGATCCACATAGTTTTCTAGGGGCACCTTGGCTTCGCGTTGAGTAAATAAATTTCTTCGGTGCTAGAAAGACAAACATATTAGTGATTTTTTTGCACTGTACTATTATTTGTTTTGAACAATTTGCCCCCCCCATACTCTTATTCGGCACTATACTATCATTAAATTTGACCCATTTGCCATCCTATACTGTTATTTCGCCTATACGTTTATTCGGCACTCAAGAGTACACAGATGGTCCCAGTACTTTTAGATTATGAATCTAGACTTAAGGTGTTAAATTTACCAACACTGACCTATCGTCGCCCATGAGGAGATGCTATCGATGTATATAAATACTTGCATGGCATTTTTACCTTTTCGTACGATATGTTTAATCATGATTTATTTATATGGGGGATCATTCTCTAGAGCTGTTCAAGGACGAGAGTAAACATGGAAATAAGGAGGCATTTCTTTAGCCAGAGAGTCATTAATCTATGGAATTAACTTCCGGACATCGTCGTCACAGCAGTGTAAGTGAATACACTAGAAACTCGACTTGACAAACACTGGCAAACCAGGCAGTATATATATACATGTATATAAATATGACTACAAAGCCAAACTAAGGCAAGTCAGGAGCGGTACATAGGCCGAAGAGGATATGTATGTATGTATGTATTTCAACTATCGAATGCAAACAAGTTAGTTAAAAAGTTGTTTTCAGTGAAGTATTCGTGGACAACGGAAATTACGTTTCTTAATGTGAGGATAGCGCTGGAATTTCCCTTAAAAGCGTTACTGTGTGGTAATATAATATATATATAAAATATAAAAATCACAGGGCCATTCGATTGTTTCTTGTAGTAATTATAATGCACAGTTGTGTACATTTCCTTTTGATGAATTGAAATATGGCATATTTACAGAATGCGTCAATGTGCTGCAACATCAGGCGATCAGTGTAGAACTACATGAAAAACGGTCACAAAAACAGTATTCCCCATGTAGAGTTTATTCTTCAATACTCAGGGCATCTACAGTATTAGAAAGAAGGAAAGAAAAAACGTGTTTATGCATAATTTTGTTTCAACAAAAAAATTCACTTTGTCAGACGTTTATATTCCTGGTGATCGATATGATAACATGTATCACAAAATGAGACAAATTCTGGCTTAGAGCAAAGTTATATATACATATATACTGGTCGGTATAGTTTTTGCCTTACACAATATAATATTCTGTTTTCACAAACAAATCTGAAGAAACCGTAAGGTAAGGTAATATTTGAAACAACGACCTAGGTTATCGCTACCAGTGGCCATTTGGGCCATAGTCCACATGACATCAGATTTGGCTAAAGAAAAGTTACCATTTGAGCCAATTTGGTCACTAGCATTTTCATTGAAAAGCATGCAGAATACACGAACATTTGACTAAAGCAATTTGTATTTGGCTAAACAAAAAATTGGGTCTTTAGCCAAAATGGCTAAACATTTTACAACATCAGAGCTAGCCCAGACTACAAGTTATTTTATCTCTCACATTCTTGTAAAAGTTGGTTTGAGTGGACTACTCACCAATATCGAAAGACAGAAATATGTTTTACCAAAATTATAAAACCATGTTAACATAATATGACATTTTGTTGTACTAGTGCTGTGTTTAGTGAACAGGTAGTCTGATTATGTTTAATAAAAGGTTTGTTGACATTTCCTTTGTGTTGTAGGTGCACTATGAGGATGCTAAGGTGAAGCAGGTCGATGTGCCGTCATTCAGTGGAAGTTTCGGCATCCTGCCAGACCACGTGCCACTGCTTGCTGTCCTCAAACCTGGGGTCATCACAGTCCACGAAGATGATGCTACGTCAAGGAAATTCTTTGGTGCGTATGTAGGCATATCCATTGCAACAGAGGTGTAGTCATAATGAGAATTTATAATAATAAATGTTTTAAACCTCCATCCTATTCAAATATTTGTTCTGAACAGGGTTGGGTTTCTGACAGTCAGAAAGGTATTTCTGATGGGACATTCTCTGAAACTAATTTCTGACATGTTTCTGACATCAGAAACTGTCAGTATATAATTTTATATATTTAGTTATGCTATTGCTCAATATATGGCCTATGAAATAGATAAATTATATGCATTATTATTGTGCAGACATTAACAAAATCACAAGTAATGTTATATTACTCTGCAGTTGTACAGCTCTAGCTAGTCTGCCACCCTTAAACATAGTGCACACTGGACCATTAAAATGTCAAGCAAATATGGGCAATCAATTTGCACTACTGTCACATGTAACAATATATCTCTATGTGAAGGTTTAGCAACTGCCTTCCCGATTGTTATCGACAGTCCTAACTCTGTTCATTGATGTCTTCTCCAATGTTATTGCTAGTATGTACTTGCACCCCAGTCAGTGTCCTGCATGCTTTCCCTATTGTCACTGACACCTGTCCTGTTGTTTTAAAAGCTAGGTGCCTAGTGAAACCACAGTGCCACAGTTATTTTTTTCTGTAATCATCATTATGTACAAATAAATCAAGCAAATTTGTACATAATACTATTACACAGAGTAAAAGTTGCATTTGCATATGTATGGTTACTGGATAATAATGCGTTATATATTGATTTTAAATTACAGTCTACACATTAAATAAAATGTCACATTATTAGGTATTTCCGATGGTTTCTGACACTTTAGACACCAGAAAGGCATTTCTGATGAGGTAGTAAATACAGGATTTGATTTCTTTCGGAAGAAACCTATTTCTTCCGGGACGCCTGAAAGATACCAAAAAACATCATGACAAAAATCTTTAAGAAATATTAGATTAACACAAAAAGTGTATGCATTTATTTTCATGTTGGTCCTCTTGCACATTACTTGGGTAATTAGTCACCTAAAAGTAAAAGCCAGCATAGTTTCCTTTTATCACCTACCATAAGCCATGTTGTGCAACCATAATGACACATTTAATCCATTCAATTTCCATTGAAACAATGCCCATCAATAAACCTCCACTATATCATAGTTTTATGTTATGTATTTGTGTTTAATACATGTCATAATTGGGATGAAATATAAACTGAAAGATGTGTTTAGAATGATATCTCAATCACCATATGCTTATTTCACCCAGGCCACGTTCATTTATTCTTTAGTTTTAAGTCTTAACAGGCAGCTCAAGTCACACAAATAACACAGTATAGCATAGCATATGTAATCTATCTGAATAAACAGTGTTAAACTATTAAAGTAAATTATGCATATTTGTTATATGCACTGAAAAAATGAAAGGGACCAGGACTAAATGACAACATGGTCAGTATTGATCTATTTCTCACTGTCTTACCAAAGTAACTGACATTTGGAAGCTTCTTTATCAAGTGGCATGCCACAAATGCTTACAGCTTATAAGTCGATAAATAAAACATTTAATGGAATTATGTTATTTAATTTACAAAAAAAACATTAAGTCATATTCATAAATAAATAATATTACTCATTCCTACCTCATTTGCAAATGTTGCACAATTGCTATAATAGGACCGCATCCTGCAAGCCTTGATACTTTGTTGATGAGTGCAGTAGTTTCTCCTAGCCAAAACTTTCCCAGCAACTTCGACATGAGTGAAGTGCTGCCATATTGTATCTTTAGGTCTAATTCCTGGAAGCATGTTGACCAAAACTTTGTAATGCTGTAACACAGCAACTCTGCTCAGACTTAGAAGTGGCTTACTGAACTAGGTGGCTGTTATACAAGAAGTGAAGCCATTTAATCCTCTACTACGTGGGAACAGCATGACAAGCCTGACTGCCTGAAGTAAGAAGCCTTAAGTGACACATTAAACCCACTTATTAAGAACTGTATTCTATTTCTACCAGCTCTGAAATTTACTACAACACAAGTGAAAATCTTAGTACATAAATAGCCCATTTTGGCCTGAAATAAGAAGAAGTCTCATTTATTATGTGAGATGGAGTTACAATATTACAAACCAAGTTTTATATCAATATCACTAGCTTAAAATGATTATATGGATTACATTTTCTTGTGGAAGAAACTAGAAGAAACGATTTCTTCCGGGATGGAAGAATCTGGAAAAAAACGCTTTTCGGAAGAAACTGCAAACTATGCCGCTGTACTTACCATTTCGTCAGAAACGTGCCAGCTCTGGTTCGGAAATGTAGATGCTGTGTTTGTATAAAACATTTTCATTAAAAAGTTTGCATAAATATTTTTTTATGTACAGCTGTGCTTTTCCACTAAAATACTATGAAATATTTTATATGAATAGCTCAAATGAGTAAATAACATTAAAAAAGTATTATTTTTATTAAATATTCTTTGAAAACAATAAAAAGTGGGTTTTATGAATGAATTTGAAGTGTTGATTATAAAACTAATAATAATTAACATATTAATAATAATGACAAATGATTACTTTATAGCTTTTTTAGACATTCTAGAAAATACACTGGTTTGAGTTTTGATTAAATTGAAAAAACTATTTCTTTGGAAGGAAAAACTATATGTTACTAACATTGAATGTTGCTCTGCAACAGAATATTTGTATTGCCATACTAGACCAACTTCAGAGACTTGTATAAATTAAAATTAGCAGAAACTATTGGAGACACAATCACATAAATTACTGGAATTAGGGGTGGGTCCAATTACACATAATTATATCAATTACAATTACATTTAAATTTTTACAATTACACTCATAATTTTTAAATTCAATAACAATTACACTGTTTCAAGTTCAATTACAATTATGTTATGTGGAACCAAATATATTCAGCGTTTGTTAATTATATAGTTTTGCACTTTTGCTGAATTTCAATATTTTGTACACAGTTGATAAACAAATATAACGGTAATGATTGTAAATTGTTGAAGAATTGTGACTTTGAATTGTACTAAATAAAAAGACAGCCGTTTAAAACATATTTTTATTATATAAAAATACAATGCAATATCCAGACATAATCCTACAGGACATATTCCAATGCAGACATTTATCCGTGCGCATTTCTCAAATTTTTCTTTGGAAAATACTAATAATAGGGTTTGATGTGTTTACTTTGAGGTTGTAGCTCCTGCTCTAAGCTGACATTCTTAATTGGTCTGCGCTTTGCTTTGTGTGAGTTGGGAATGGGAAGAGAGGCCATATAAACTATATATAAATATATATTTTAAATCTGGTATATAGACATTAATAAATTTTATATAGATGTTGATGTATTTATAAACTGTTTCAAATGTGTTCTATTCAGGGCTGGGTCCAATTACACACAATTATATCAATTACAATTACAATTACATTAATTTTTTATTTCAATTACAATTACAGTCATAATTTTCTAAATCAATTACAATTACACTGTTTCAATTTCAATTACAATTACAATTACATTATGCGGAACCATATATATTCAGCATTTGTTAATTATGTATTTTTGCGCGTTTTGCCTAATTTCAATATTTTGTACACAATTGATAAACAAATATAACGGTAATGTTTGTACATTTTGTTGAATTGTAACTTTGAATTATACTAAATAAAAAGATAGCTGTTTAAAACATATTTTTATTATATAAAAATACAATGCAATATCCAGACATAATCCTACAGGACATATTCCAATGCAGACATTTATCCGTGCGCATTTCTCAAATTTTTCTTTGGAAAATACTAATAATAGGGTTTGATGTGTTTACTTTGAGGTTGTAGCTCCTGCTCTAAGCTGACATTTTTAATTGGTCTGCGCTTTGCTTTGTGTGAGTTGGGAATGGGAAGAGAGGCCATATAAACAGTCCTTGCCACCTGACCTGTCTCCAACCCACCACAACACAAGGGGTGTAATTGGCTTGCTAATTCTGCAATGTTTCACTGAATGTCTGTGCATTGTTTATTGCTTCCTGGCTGTTACCAACTTACTGAAAAGGCTAATTGCTAAGGCTACCCACCACTAGCACCACTGACCAGTACCCACCAGACAGTGAATACTGAGACTTAAATGTAAATATATAAGCAGGTGTTATTATTAGTCTTGATTTTCAACTCATGTGAGACTTAAATTATATTTTTATTGACAATTCGTTCAGGTAGTTTGTGATATGAAACGTATTGTAATTGATTGTAATTGAAATAAAATTTCAATTATACAAAATATAACAATTACAATTACAGCAACATTTTGAAACCATAATCAATTACAGTTACAATTACATGATTTTGCTGTAATCAATTACAATTACATAATTGGACCCAGCCCTGGTTCTATTCAAATCTAGGTACTTGTCTTAACAGAGGGTACATGATTTTTGCTTATATAACGACATTAGACAATGTCCACAAGGCCTCCCTCATATAGTTGTATAATCTGTCTTGGAAAGGAAAGCATGCTGTGTGTCTGTGGCTGTAGCAGTGCTAATTATTATTTGCTAAGAGGGTGGATTAGCACCTGTCCAGGGCCCTGTGTAGTCTAAGGGTCTCTAACCAGACTGCAAACTGGTACAATATTAAACAATTGTAGCCCAGACTGTCTCACTTGAGTCAACATACTGAATTGATAACAAGTAGCACAAGCTCCAAGTGGACTTTAACTCAGGGCTTCTGACTTGAAAAGATACTTCCTCTGGAAGACTACTTTGTGTAGCTTCACTGCATTCAGAAAGGGAATAGCTCAGACATACACAATGTCATAAAATATTTGACTGTCAGGCTATCTGGTGTCAATACAGCTACACAAGTGTGCACACTTTGTGCTTTTGTATTAAAAAACATACAAGACTGTGTTGATCTCAATGCTTGTAAACAATTATTTGTGCTACATTCATATAAATCATAAATCAATGATTTTTTTGGAGTGATTTAAATCAATGATTTAAATAAAATTATTTAAATCAAACAACCCTGAACCTGTATGAGACTTAAATTATATTTTATTGACAGTTTGTTGAGGTAGTTTGTGATATGAAACGTACTGTAATTAATTGTAATTGAAATAAATTTTCAATTATACAAAATATAACAATTACAATTACAGTACAAATTTGAAACCATAATCAATTACAATTACACAATTTTGCTGTAATCAATTACAGTTACATAATTGGACCCAGCCCTGAGTCTGGAATCATGTCAGAAACTACAGATGAAACACAATCTTATGAACCTATGATATTTAAAGCTGTTGCTGCAATTAATTTAGTCCATTGCGAATCAGGTTCGTTGATGTTCAAGATGTGTAGTGTGTGAATAGTTTACACAAACGAGGTAAGATGTCGTAGTGGATACTAGATGGGTTTGATTTTCCATGAAATGATACGGAGATGAGCGAAAAAAATAATTTATAAGGAAGCAGTATGCAGAGTATTGCTATTAAATTACATATGATGTCTTTCATTAAATTGATGAAGCAGCAGTATCCAGGGTATTGCTATTAAATTACACATGATGTCTGTCATTGCAGTAAGCAGTGGCTCTGTTACTGTCAACAATGACTCTTCAGTGCAGATCTTGGCTGAAGAGGCCATTGCCATGGAGAATATTGATGCCCAGGTGCGTGTGGTTATTGCAGGAGTATTGTGTAGTGTCAGGTAGATGAGTATACACTTGTCATATAGTGTATTCCTCTTACAAAAGTAGCAACAACTATAATTGTGTAGTGTCAGGTAGATGAGTATACACTTGTTACACATTGTATTCCTCTTACAAAAGTAGCAACAACTATAATTGTGTAGTGTCAGGTAGATGGGTATACACTTGTTACACAGTGTATTCCTCTTACAAAATTAGCAACAACTATAATTGTGTAGTGTCAGGTAGATGAGTATACACTTGTTACACATTGTATTCCTCTTACAAAAGTAGCAACAACTATAATTGTGTAGTGTCAGGTAGATGAGTATACACTTGTTACACATTGTATTCCTCTTACAAAAGTAGCAACAACTATAATTGTGTAGTGTCAGGTAGATGGGTATACACTTGTTACACAGTGTATTCCTCTTACAAAAGTAGCAACAACTATAATTGTGTAGTGTCAGGTAGATGAGTATACACTTGTTACACATTGTATTCCTCTTACAAAAGTAGCAACAACTATAATTGTGTAGTGTCAGGTAGATGAGTATACACTTGTTACACATTGTATTCCTCTTACAAAAGTAGCAACAACTATAATTGTGTAGTGTCAGGTAGATGAGTATACACTTGTTACACATTGTATTCCTCTTACAAAAGTAGCAACAACTATAATTGTGTAGTGTCAGGTAGATGAGTATACACTTGTTACACATTGTATTCCTCTTACAAAAGTAGCAACAGCTATAATGCACAGTTTGACTATGGCTGTTTTCATATGCAAATAGCTGCTTTTTAGTATTTATGTATCATATAATGTATGGCGTCTATGTTATATTTTAATGCTTTGTGGTACTTAAGTGAAGAATAAATTATTGCAACTACATGTATTATATTGGTCATAATTGCAACTTTTTAAGATTCATAGCATTAACTATTTTTTTACAAATGTATAATTTATTTTAACTGTACACATTATGAAGATCGCAATAAAACTCTTGAAAGCTTCATAATTTTAACAAGAATACTTGCATAATCTTTTCTCAATCATAATTTAATATCGCATTATTTCCATCGTTCCTGATTAGCCGTTCTGTCTACCTGAATTAATTTAGTGCTGGTGTAGAAATGAAATAGCCAGAAAGTGATGTGATGGTTTGAAATGTGGTGATGGTTCATATGTTGTGTGATTGCAGGCTGTGCGGGAAGGCCTGAACCGTGCCTCGGGCGAGGTTAATACTGCATCCAGCGACCAGGCCAAGGCAGAAGCCCTCATCAGTCTTGAGTGTTACGAGGCGCTACAGAAGGCGATTGATGGATAGACACACTGACAGTTTAGTTTGATTTCTAGGATGGCACAACACAGTTAATAACGAACTGATCATGGATGTGGCACTACCTATAATAGATCATGAATCAGTTGGGATGTTGGTTGCTCATTGGTTGTTGGATACATCTTACATATGACATCGTGACACTCAACACGCTGCTGGGACATTGGATGTCGCCAAAGCTGGTGATTGAAATACCTTTTAATGTTAAGAATCAGTTTCAGATTTTGTTTCACCGTCTTTTTTGCACCGACGATTTTGTCCAATCTGACGTTTGAGATGCAAAGTGGTTACAAAATAAAGATATAATTAGGTGATGCACTATTGTTAAGATTTAGTGAACTAGATAGCGTTCAAATTGACAGTGTAAATATTAGCGACGTCTTTGGAAACACTGGTAATATTGTTTGAGCTCGATGGCTCATTTAACTAGAAAGGATGAATTCAATAGGTGACAACCACGTATTAATACGAAGTCGTATTTACGTAACAAAGCATGTCTACAGTTACACATCAACCAGCAATTCATTCTTATTTACAGTTTTATGCCATTGCAAATTAAACTTTCCCCAGCGTTGTGCCTTTGCACATGGTGGGATAAAGTGGTCATGCATGATTGCTTGGCATAATATATAAAAATTTATTTAGGAACGCCGCTTAATTGTCGATGGTCAGGAACGACGACTCTGTCGTGTTTGTGTAATATGCAATTACACGGTAGGGGGCACCACATCACACACCACTTACTAAAAAAATTTCACACACAACGTATCATTGTTTTTTAAGCCACATGTTATCGGGTTTTATAAAAATTAACTGTCGGTGTAAGTAATTTGTAGTGGACATTCGTTGTAGTGTTTTCAGGGACGTAGCTATGTATACATTCATGTCGACACACATCTCTAAGAGGGGGTCTGGGTGTCCATTTTAAGGCAGACTAATCGTTTATAATCTGGAAGAAAAACTTGACCACCAGTCGACAATCGACCCAGCCATGGAGAAAAATTACCACTCTATTCGACACGCATCCCTGGTTAAAGGTGGATGTCAACCTTCAGTATATGATATATGTATAACAAGGACTTGGTTTTAATGTGCTAGTATTTTGCAGTTTATTAAAGATTGTTTACATGCTTCAAGGACCCATTCGCTGTGTAATAGCACAATTAATTACAACAACTAGTCAAACATTATCGCAACACATGTACACGAACAACAGTAACATTCAAAATCATTGGAAAGCTTGTACTATGATGACCATATATACCAACCATGGTATTTGCATTAATAAATATACACAAACCCTTTGGAATGATACCAATCATTTAATCATAAACCAAGAACACATGTAGGCAATGCTATTGCCTCGGTAATAAATGTTTATCAAATCAACAGAAAGAGTTCAGCTGGTGAATGATGCGTTCTGCATCCAACCACACGTCCTTGTGGACACGCGTAAGGGCAGACACCGACAAGCGCTCCGTTGTCACCGTGTATCGGAGGTGACCGGTCTGTTGTGGCAGTCGAGACAGACTTGTTAGGATACAGAACATGAGTGATTGGAACGTCTCGTACAGCTGTTGTGGTACGACGTACTGTCGTGGTACGACGTACTGTCGTGGTACGACGTACTGTCGTGGTACGACGTACCGGGCTACGTAGTCATTCTGAGCTACTAATAGACGTGTATCCAGTTGATGCAGCAAGTGATCCACGACCGGCAGATGCCGTCCCCGTCTTCTTCCAAATATTCCACGGCAGTGACTACAGCAGTGAATGCAGACTTTAATGTACACAGAGCGTTCGTACAGCTGGACAATCTTGTGCCACAGAGCGACTACAGATTGGTTCTGTTGTCCATACATATTTCTAATTAGAGGCCCTTTGCACAATAGCCGTCTTAGCATTGTATCGGGTATCAACTGTCTGTTTCGTGCTTGCATTCCACGATGGGATGGACCATTCAATTTCTGGGGGCGGGTTAGGTTTTTCAGTATTTGCATAGCCACTGAATGGAAAAGGGTGTTTGCCACGTTGGTGTAGAAGGACGTGCGGCCATCTGGTTTTCTAACGAGACACCGAGACCGGCTTTATTGAAATCATGGCGGGATATTTCAGTGACTGTTCTGATACTAATTTGATGACTTGCAGAGACAGCGTGTCGTGTATATTTAAAATGAAAACATTGAATTGTACCTTTCCATTTTTACAAATAATAAAGGTTAATTATATTATAAAGTGTACACTTAATGTTTGAACAATAACTGGCCTTTTAAGATGTGGCAACTATCAACTATCTATTTTGCCCTTGTCAGACCCCTTCTTGAGAACAGCAGTACTGTTGTGGATACACAGACACAAATATATAAGTTAGAAATGACTCAACGTCGTGCCGCCCGGTATGTATTGCATCGTCATCACAATATTTCTAGTGTGACAGACATGCTTCAGGATGGATGTCGATGGCATACCGCAGCGCCGATGCTAAGCTCTGCATGGTGTATAATATAATAATACCTTTATTGGTACAAAACATGGATATACATTTGATAAAACTACGACAATGACAAAAAAAAACAAAGTAAAAAAAAAACTGCAAGAAAAATACTCAAATTAATGCAAACACAAGATTTGTAAAAAAAATTTAACCAGCAAGAAAATGTACAAATTAGTTAATTGTATAGTGGGAATACTTTGAACTCAATACCTTGCTCATGTAAATATTATCAATAGGAGACAACATTCCGTAGCCCATCATATCCCTTACGACATGTGCAATTGCCATTTCCCCCCCAGTACTATTCGACTTTGGAACTCCCTACCTCAAGACATTTTTAGTAACGTTCATACAATTCATTATCCAAGCTTTTAAACGCACTTTTTTTTAAACTGTTATTTTTGTGTTCGCCTGTTTGTCTGCCTGAACCCTCAGCATGTAGAGGCTGGGAATAATTTTGGAAGAAGAAGAAATCAAATCAGTTGCTAGATTGCAAGACGCGTCATGTGAGACGTTCCTACGTAATGACGTAATAACGTAACGCGTAACTTCGAAAGTTTTTGCCACGTTGAACGTTGTCTTCTTTCTGTACATGTTCGCTACTCGACAGCTTCCATTGACTGCCTGACGTTGGAATGTCTACCGAGACGGCATTCATCCACGACTTATTGGTGGGCTCTAACCTCACGCCAGACGCGCTTAGCGAAGAACAGGTGGCAGGTGAGACAATGGCAGGTAGCCGGGTTTGAAGTAGAGACTCTTGTTTGCATTTTCCTTTGGGTGATATTGCTGGCCCTGTACAGATAATAAATTTTATGTCTGTCCGATTTGGCGACACCCTGTATCATTCGTACGGCTTTCAAATGTATTTCATATATGTCCGTGCGTTCAAAGCCCAACATTCACAGACAGAAATGAGAGTAGGCCTAAACATTAGCATGTGCATGATCTGTTTGGCTTCCTTGTTTGTCAGTTGTTGACAACTGCGTGTTTAAGATTTGATGATATGTCATAGATACATGTTCATCACCTTCCATAGTTTCTCTCTCTCTCTCTCTTTCGATCTGGCGTTCTCCATATTTAGGAATGCCAAACACATTATTTTATTATATTCCCAGTGTTTATCAACTGCCGGAGCTCATACGGTGTGTCCGTGGTTTCTTTGCCACGTCTGAAATCACGCTGTCGTGGTCCCAACCGTTCCTCGATCATCTGTCTCAATCTTCGAAGATGGCCGGCAGCATCAGCAAATAAAATGCTAGCTATGAGAGGAGGCTATGTCGGGCAATGGATGACTTGTTTGCGTAGTGTTATTTTATGTCAATTTCGTTGTTTGTTTGTCGCCTTTTCTTCTCGACTATCGTTGTGATACCTTTCGGCGCCAGAGATCCGGAGAGTGTTCATGATCTTCGACCAGTTTGCCGAGCTCGTGATGCCGGTGAGACACTTGCCGACGGCCCTTCGGTCGCTCGGGCAGCTACTGACGGAGCGAGAGATGAACGAGGTGCTCGCCCCGTATGAAGACGCCGGCCAAAGTGAGATGGAGTCGTTTATCGTTGTATCTTGGGGTTTTCAAAATAAGGCTAGAAAAAAATTACACCCATCAGATATGCTGATGATACCACCCACCACTAGACAACTGCACACTATGTACCAATGTACATCTTGAAAATAATCTACAATTCACTATTTCTATCTCACCTAAATTATGGAATAACTGCTTGGGTTTTCAATGTAGGACCACGAATAAGTAAGTAGCAAAAAGGCAATTAGAACTTTATCAAACGGAAAGTATAACTCGCATGCAACACCTCAATTTAAAAATATTGAATACTAATAAAGGCAGAGGAATTTTTTTTAATTCTCATTCTTCAAATTTTTATTCAAATATGAAAACGGAAAAATCCCAAATTATTAAAAAATATGTTTCTGTCACAGGATAATACAATAACGAGATCAAGAAGAACCAGACGGGCACCTCAACGTTTTAGTAACACGGAAAATAACCTTCCAAAATCAATAATTATGATATTCAAGTGAGACATACTAATTCCATGTATTGCCGCTTTTGCATCAGACACGAAATTCCAAAACTAATTCAAGAGAACTATCTCCCAAAAATTGTACTCCAAAAATAAACATCCACTCATACCAAGGCTTTATAAATTATGTAAGAAAGTATATAATTAGCAATATGAGGTAGAATGTGTTATTCCAAATTGTTATATATGTAAGAAAACAGACATGTACTTACATTTTTTTAACTAGAACTGAGTGCATCATGCTTTTTTGTAAAAATGAAGGCCAGTTATATCAATAATTTCATATAGTCCAGATATTAAAAATAATAATAATCCCTCACTCCGTACCTCTCTCCATTCCTCTCTCTCTCTTTCTCTCTCTCTCTCTCTCTCTCTCTCTACTCCCTCCCTCCATCTCCCTCTCCCTCCCTCCCTCCCTCACTCCCTCCCTCCCTCCCCCCTCTCTCTCTCTCTCTGTCTCTCTCTCTATATATATTTCCCTCCCTCCCCCTCTCTCTCTTCTCTCTCTCTCTCCCTCTCTCTCCCTCTCTCCCTCCCTCTCTCTCTCCCCCCTCTCTCTCTCATCATTACCTTTCCATTGCATGTCTTGCCAGTTAATGACGTAACCCTACAGACCATACTCGGATATTTCCATCATGTAAACATAAAGGGTCAGTGAAGGCTCCAGATGCCCTGATATAGTTGAACTTGAACAAGGATACCCACTCCACGCCTGCCTCCCTATCTCCATACCATTCCCCGTCATCCCATTATATCATTAACTCAACCAATTGGTGGGTGTTGCAACACGATGCAAGAGCGTCCAACGGGGCTTGAGTGTTCTATGGTTACCGTTCAAAGCCTGGGTGGTTTTGTTTACGCTATGTTTCCCCGTTCCCTCAGGTGTATAGTCGATTAAGACAAAATTGGAATCTATATAAACGTTGTACGATGGACCGCACATTTATTTCACAGTCTGCCAGTCAATGCCTAGACGGTCTTTCCTTCAGTCGACTTCGTGACGTTCTGCTCGCTGGTGGCCCGTCGGCCGTGGGGTACGCAGGGCTCGCGAGATGAGCTCAAGAAGTGCATCGTCAACGGGTTCGACCAGAAGGAGACGGGTTTGCTCGACAAGAAGCAACTGCACCACTTGCTGACGAACGTCGGCGAGAAACTAACCGAACAGGAAGTCAATCAAATTCTCATGCACTGTGATGCCAACACGGACGGCGAGATCAACTACGAAGGTGCGGATTGACGGAGACACACATGATATACCACGACACCTTAACCGGGCATGGTAGTAATGAAAGCTGTGGTTTAATAACCACAGAAACAAAGAGAGTGAGAGGAGATCAAATACAAGCTTCTAAGATAGTGAATGGTTATGAAAATATTTGTTCTCACTCAAGAAAGATAGACAGGCAGCAATGTTATTGAATAAACAGTGTAAATTAAATACAAGAAAATATTAAGACAAACGTA